>VDFB02281492.1:142923984-143126402 GCA_007258455.2 Sequoia sempervirens | reverse complement strand
GTGAAAAAGTTCAATGCCAACAGAGGAAGAGTTTTGGAGTTAAAACAAGGTCAATACTAGCATCAACGAAGAGTTTGGAGGAGTGAAAACAAGGTCAATATCAACGCCGAGGAAGAGTTTGGAGGAGTGAAAACAAGGTCAATACCAGCACCGAGGAAGAGTTTGGAGTTAAAACAAGGTCAATACCAGTGCTGACGAAGAGTTTGGAGGAGTGAAAACAAGGTCAATATCAGTGTCAAGGAAGAGTTTGGAGGAGTGAAAACAAGGTCAATACCAGCGCCGAGGATAAGGTTGAGGGAACTCAAGGAAAATTGACAACCAAGGGGCAATGAGTACTGTAAATTTGGCACCCCCATTCTCTTTAACCTTCAATTTTCATGCCTAGTTTCCAAAGATTTTCTCATACATTGGCACCCCCATTCTCGTAAAATGGTATAAGATAAGATAGAAAAAATAAAATAGCTTAGTCTTTCACATTTTTATTGACCAGCCTCAGGTCTTGGAAAAACTCCCATAATCTACCCACATATTGGTTGAGGTCTAGGATTTCATCACACATAGCCTTCATCACATGAGTTTGAAGCAATTGTAGACTTAGCCCAAGTATATGCTAGGCTAAGGTAGATCTAATGAATGGAAATAGAGGCATACAATTCTTCTTTAATACCTCCACCACAAACATATACAAGGTGTTGGTTGTTTTTATGGTAAGCAGGCTGATCTTCTAATCTACCTATGGAATTGCCAATTCCAATAAGGATAGCTCGAAGGACTTGGACCAATGACAGGTTGAGACCTCCTACACTTTGGGCCTGCGCAAGGCGGGGAGGGTGATCTCTTAATGCATTTACAACCTCTGCACCATCATCATAAACAACATTAACAACAATAAATAATCTCATTTAATATCTCAACATAATAGGATAATATTGAATAGAATTATTTGTTTATCAATAATATCAACTATTTGGAGCATGAGATAACTACTTGACAAAAATTTCATATGCTCAGATAGTCGGTGATTTCAATTTGCTTGTAGCTCTAGGTAAAGAGGCAAACAAATCTTGAAGCATACAAATAAATTTTAACTTAGATCGATTACCATATATCCATTGGAGGAGTCAAATTTATAAGCATCTAAGGGTTGCCAATGATTTGACACATAACATATAAGATCCTTGATAACATTGCTTTACAATCTCATCAATATGTATTCTAACCCAATACTACTTATCAAATCCTTATACAAAACATATCCACCTACAATCCCATTCAAGCATTTTAATTAATTCCTTAAATTAAAGCTAAAATAAGAATCATACACACCACAACAGTGAGATGAACGAAACAAATCTTGATCATTTTATTAAAAATTCAGATATGTTTGTACAATGGAGAGACATGAGTTGGAGAGACATGAGTTCAAATTATTCATATCAATTCAAATGCCAGTACTATCATAAAACATCAAATCCCCATGAATTCAAAACCTACTACAGAATGACTCAAAACTTAAATTGCATTTTCCCTAAAACCATCAGACTTTACAATTTGCTCTGCAACTTCATCTAGACTCGACCAAAAATATCTAGCTTGCTAACCCATACTTCTGGTTGAAATACTTCTTATAGAAAAAGAAGGAGCAAACAAGCATCGGGCCAGAAAGCACATGTGTAACCAACCAATTGGACCACCTTGTGATATTCCAAAAATTTGTTACAACATCAATCTCCCCAGAGAATCTTTTTGTTCATCGTGCCCGTTGAGAATGGTTGATGCAGCAACAAAAAGCTTCAAGAATTCCACACCTAGACTATCACCAAAAAAAAAATTGGAATCTATTGTAACTGCAACAGCTGATTTGTCAACCGTTAGCAGCCTACTCCTTTTCACTCTTCCTCAGTTAAATATATATTTACCCATTTCTGGTACTCTTCATTAGTTGGCCAATCAAAATTGATCACCTCATTCACCTTGACACTATAAGGTTTGTACTTAACTGCCACCTGATTCGCTTCTCTTTCAAAAGACTCCAAGAATGGTGGTGCTAATGATTTATCCCATATAAGCTCACCAACAAATCATAATCTTGAGTTACCCTATTTTTGAGGGTTTTGTAGTCCAAAAATGATATAAAGGGGCTTTTACACTTTTTGTGATTACTGTAGCTTTTGTAAGAGGCCCCATGGATACTGTTGTAATTGTAGGATGCATGAATAGGGCGTAGGATGAGAAATAAAGAAGGTATAGTTGTCGTCCCCAATAGTTTTGTGAAGAAAAGCATGTGAAATGAGAGGTTCAAGCCTAGGTTTCAACAAAATATGTATGGGAGATCTGATTTTATGAATTTGTATCCATGTGCAGACCTAATGGGTTGTTTTTGATCACTGAATATAAATGATATACATACACACACACACATATATATATATGTAGGTATGTATGCATGTATGTATGTATGTATGTATGTATATGTATTTTTAAATGTAAATGTAAATGCAATTACTAGATGCTCTCCTAGAACAAAAAATGCAACATATCATTAAAGAAATCTATATCTATGTATATAAATGTGTATTTCTAAATGCAAGTGTAAATGCAAAGAGCATATGGTTTTGTAGTGTTATAGATACAACATATCCATAAATTAATGTAATTGAAATTCTAAAGTCTTCAACACATATAATATGAAATCGATCAAACTATTAAACTACATGAAAAATAAATGAAAACAAAAAATGCATATGTATGTGTATTTGTAAATGTAAGTGTAAAATAAATAAGTGTAGATAGGGAAAAATCAATTAGGTTTAATGTGTTGAAAACAATAAACTAATTAAATTCTATCAAGCACCATGAAGTACAGACTAGAATGAAAATGCAAATAATCAAAGAACATGCAAACCAATTTTCAAACTTAGATTTGATTGACCTCCATGGCTCTTCTCCACTTGCATAAGAATACAAGATTTTGAAGGGTGATTGTTGAAGGAATGTTGGTTGCTCAATTATACAACATAACGACCTGATGAAGATGATAAATGGAGATGGATGGAAGATAGAAGAATTATTTTGACAATATAAGGATGTCTAAAGAATTCGATACAAATGGTCTATGAAAGGTTAGATTTATAGAATTTCAATGTGGACAAAGATAAGATTTGATAAGATTTGGATTTGATTTTTGACAAAAAAGGAAATACAACAAGATGAGATAAGATTTCAAAAAGATAGAAAGATTTTGATTTATTGTTTTAAAGGAAATAAAACAAGATAAGATAAGATGTGAAAAGATAGAAAGATTTTGATTCTCTTTTAAAGGAAATAAATCCTGAAAAAGATGAGAAGGATAATTAATGAATTATCTAATTAAATAAATTAATTAGATACACATGAGTTCAGATTTTGGAAATAAAGCGAGAAGATCTTTTTAATATTTTATTAATTAAATAAATATTTTATTTATTTAATTAATGTTGAATTTATGATTTCATCAATTAAATAATATAAATTATTTAATTAACATTAGAAGAATGAATAGAAAGGATTTAATTAATTAAATAATATAAATTATTTAATTAACATTAGAGGAATTGATGGAAATGATTTAATTAATTAAATAATATAAATTATTTAATTAACATTAGAGGAATGGATGGATTATGCAACGAAGGAAATAACGAAATTGAGTCAAATAAATAAGATTTATTTAACTAATTAAATGATGACATGGGTACCTAGGGAAAAGCATACTACAAGATGTCTAGGTGTTGCAAGACATGGACATTTTTAGGTGTCTACAATAAGAATAATGAAAATTATAAAAGAATACAAGGAAAGATCTCCTGCCTTCTTAGTAGTGATAACCTCCTCCACACACAACCCTTAAAAATTATGAATAGAGGAATATAATCTTTGAAGAACTCAAAGTTGATTCTCTCCTACCTGATGCAATTAGTCATTTTATCCTTACAAACATTTATAGTGATTACTAGAGGCACATAGACCAATTCTTCATAATAGAAGAATTTGATCATACTTTTCCAATGATGGCATTATGAGAAAACCTTAGGTTAAATGAATAATTCCTAGCTAAGTTCTTTAAATCATGTCCAATCGTATAAGAGAAGACCAATGCTATGTGTACCTGGATACCATGGAGAAAGGCTCTTTGGGCTCTTTCATCAATCATCCTACCTTAAAACATACCAAAAGTCTCCTAGCAATTAGGCATAGGAAGATTTAAGATGACTTAAAAAAAATTATTGCCAAAGCATAAACTTATGATGACTTAACCAGGCCTAGTACACACTCCCTCCCCATTAACTACTTAGATATATGGAAATTAAATGTAAATTTGCTGCTATTTTTAGTCATGTAGGTGTCCAATAAACCACTTGGTGGTGTTTCCCTTCAAATTTATTTACTTGAATGAAGAGGAAAATTCCTTTGATTACAATTAGAGAATACATTTGAGGCCTTGGTTGTGTAACTGGTGGACCATAGTCACATTTAGCACTTGTTACAAAGTTTGGGAGTTAAAACGTTAAGTAGATTTGATTTGTGATGGACACATTTGGACGGTAGTAACAATAACTTGCAATCTATCAAAACTTGATTACCTTATAACTTGTGAAATTCTAGCGATGAAATGATAGATTAATCATAATGTCACCTTAGGATCACATCACCATGTAAGAACTTCATCCAACATCCTTATGAGTGTAGGTACCACCAAATAGGTATTTGTCAAATATGTCTTCCTTGAGCGAGGGAAATTCAGGAAGAGAAGAGGAAAGCGAGACATGTAGTATGTCTAAAAGAGGGAGATCAACTAGAGGTCAAAAGATTAGAAAAAAAAATTGTAAATGCATGGAATTTTTTCTTGCTGAAGGGGGGTCATGTTCTTATGATGATGAGAGCATATGCGACGTCGAGGTGCATATGTTTAACTAAAATTGGAGAACAAAATCAACTTGTGATTGACACACAACTTCATTCATCCACGGTGCTAATTTTAACAACAGATTGTAAATCACTATTTAAACAAAACATAAAATAAAACTTCTTTCCTTGAAAGCTTTTCAAATCAACTGATTAACCCAAGATGAACATCATTCTGGAACACAATATGAAATAGATTAAATCTAGTTGCTTCTACTGTTAGTGAAATAGATAAGCAACATTTACAAATCTGGCACAATCACCTATGTACAGAAAACCTATGATTTCAAATTGTTTCCATCCATACTAAGAAAACCAGAAATATACATTATTGGCCTCTACTGAATCTAACTCCTAACTAAGAAGACCAAAGAGGCTCCCATTACAAAGAATCAAGATGCAGCTCTATCTCTTCTACCCTTCAGAAAATTCGTACTCTTGAAAATCTATCTCTAGACCTATTTACTCTATCTTCTCTTCTAACTGTCTCTATTCCTCTTCTAAAAACTTTTCTAACTTGTTTTCTCTCTAACTTTTTACAAAGAGGCAAGAATTCCATATATACAGAGATGTACCGAAAAGAATGTGTTGGCCCATGCCTTTAGGGTTTACAAAATATCTGCAGGTTGCAAGAGGGTCGACCCTCAAATCTTTTGAATATAGTTAATGCTGCATTCAATGTGAATCCCTGTTGTCCATGTTGTTGAAAGATTCTTCTGGGAATGACCTGTAGATCTTTTGTAACTACAACATTAACTCCTAGCCTCTGTGTCTATCTTCGATCTCCCTTATAGAGCTGCCTTGAATGCTCTAAAGCATTGCCATTAATATTGATCTGCCTTTGGTTAACAGACCTCACAGCTGTCCCTGTGACTCGTAGTTTCTCCCTCTTTTTTTCCTTTCTTCCCACTCCAGACCTTTCTGCACGTTGACCGTCCCTTCTAGAAACAGTTTTCGGCCTCGCCTGTTAGATCTCTGCACCCTTGTTCATCAAGGTGTGCCATCGGCTCACTCACGAAATAGATCCAGACTGGTTACATTATGTTGGTATTCTTCAAGGTGTTAGTCAATCAGTTACTGGCTCACTTTTAGCTCCTTTCGATTGGTCAAAGGTCATTCGGATGGAATCGCATGTCGGTGAGACACTAATCATGTCTTCCCGATGCAATTATACCTTATAGCCGCCATCGGCGTAGCATATGATAATCGGTGAGACCTTTTAGCGAGCTGCAGAAGTCATGTCGATACCACAAAAGCTATCGGTAAGACAGTCGCCATCGGTCAGAAGTCATGGTGAGCTCCATTGGTTACACTGACATCCTTTTCCCATTTGCAAATCCATCGCTATCGGCAAGATTGCACTCCCTTGCCAAGACCTCTCAGCGAGCCTTTCCTTCTTTGGTGAGCACACCCAGGTCAGGGAGACTCCTTCATGTCGGGGAGACCTCACCCAGAGCTCACGCCCTGTCGCTGAGACTTTTACGTTTCACTAAGACCTTTCATCGATTGCATTCCATTACACTGACGGGAGAAGACATGTTGGCAAGACCATCACTAGTCGGCATGACCTTATGTCGAACCCTTCCATTCTCCCTGAGCTTATTTTGTATCGGCAAGACCCTATCGGGATGGCAGGACCTCATAGCGAAGCCGACCCGTTTCGGCGATGAACTCATTTGAGTCGGGAAGAACTTGATTGGTCGGTGAGACCTTTCACCGAAACCACAACTCTATTGATGACACCATGGCAAGTCGGTGAGACATTTTTTCAAGCCCTAAATCTTTCGGTGAGCTCATTCTATGGGCAAGACTCTTCGTGGTTGGGGAGACCTTTTGTCTAGAGTAAACCACTCTCCCCGAGCTTAAGCCCCTTCTACTTCGGCAAGACTTCTTCAAGTCGGTGGGACATTTTTTTGAGTTCAAGACCTTACATTGAGCTCATCTTATGTAGGGGAGATCTCCATTTGTCAAAGAGACCTTTTGCTGAAGGCATACCCCTTTCGCTGAGACCCTATCGTATCGGCAGGACCTTTCGCCGAATTCATTCATTCTCCTCGAGCTCATTTCATTTCGGTGAGACTCTGTCGGGTCGGTGAGATGTTTTTTTGGGCGGAAAGAGTTATAGCGATATCCTCCCTGTTGGTGAGACAATCCCACATCGACAGGACATCCCCCCGAGCTCGCTATGTTACACCAATATCATGCCATATCGGCAAGACCTCCTGCCAAAGGAAAAATCATTCGTCGAGCTCAAAACTTTCGGTGGGAGCTCCATTTGTTGGCAGGACAGTATGCCGAAAACAAACCACTCTCCCCAAACTCGAGCTTCTTTTAGCGAGACCCTACTGAGTCGGCGAGACCTTTCATCGAGCCTTCATCTTTCACCGAGACATACGCCGAGTCGGCAAGACTTTATCCCTTCGGCTAGACATCTCGCCGAACTCTTATCTTTCGGTGAGAGCCTATGCCGATATCACCTCCGTGTCGCCGAGACTCCCTTCGGTCGGTGAGACTTTACACTAAGCGAAGCTTCCTTTCGCCAAGCCAAGAGCACTTCGGGGAGACCTTAGCATACCTACTAGACTTCATGGCGAAGGGATAACCCTTTCGCTGAGACTTCACCGTATCAATAGGGCATCACCACAAAGGGGAACTTTACGCCGAAACCACTCGACCTCAGTGAGACCTCCATCTGTCGGGAAGACTTCTCCCTAATGCCAACCCCCTTTCGCCGAGAGATCACTTTGATTCGCAAAAAACATAGAAACTCACAGCAAACCGAAATGTTTGGGCGACTAGTGAGCTTCCAATGGATAGAATGCACTGGTAGTCGGCGAGACAACTACAAGGTCTTGCCGACTTTCTTCTTAGAGGAATTTTGTTCCAAACTAGGTTGGGAAACGCTTTCAACTGAGCTCCTTGAGAAATATCATCACATGCATGATCTAATCCTGCGAAATAAGGTCCCCATTAGCCCTCAAAAGCACATAAAATACAATATAATGAAATACATGATTGTTTATGATTATTTCATTCAAAACTTAGCAAGAAGAAAACCAACTCAAACTAAGACAAAACCAAAATAAAATAGAACAAAATACAAAAATAGGAGGAAAACAAAAGAATTCCAAAGGTCAAAGCGAATAATAGAGGCAACGAAACCCAAAAGAGAAGGGGGACCCATTTTGTTCTAGAATAAAATGGGGTGGTTATGCAGGGCATAACAAATAGCGATTCGATTGAAAAAATGGTTTAACCATTTTCAAGAAACTGAAGGATTTAGCTACCCAGAACTCCTGGTTTATGAACATCACAAGTCCAGTTGGGTCAGTTTTAACAACCAAGGCTGAGCTAGAATTTCAAATGTAAATCAGCAATAGCTACCCCTAAATCTATGTGTGTGCTTGATTGTGCATCACTCTTTTATAAAGTTTTCTTCATCTTTCGAACAACAATGTGCAAGGTTTGAGCTACATGAGTTGATTCCCTTTAGCTGTCGTGCAATGACATCCTGGGCATTGCTCCGCTGCTAGTCAGGCATCCATAGCCCCGACGGAGATACCTCTAGTTTTCTCACAGCATTGCTCTACTGCTAGCCAGGCGTCCATATCCTCGATAGAGATACTGGAATCACCCATCCATATTGAATCTTCTTTTCTCTTTTAGATAGTTCTCTCTTCTTCTTTTTTTATAGAGTTTTAGATATTTCATTCTATTTTTTTCAATATGTTAGATGTTTAACATCTGTTCTGGGTTGAAAACTACCATGGACCTCATAACAGCACTGGGGAGATTGGATTTTTCACCCAAATCTTACAACACTATCATCCTAGGAAAAATATACCATTACAAGAGGAGATGATCTTGATGATTTGTGACAGATTCAGAGGAGCTAATGAAGGTTATTTACTTTGTACCTTGTTTTCAACACTTTCCACAACTCTTATTGACAATGGGCATAAAGCAAAAGTTTAGGACAAAATCACCCAATCAGCAAACCTGAAAATATCTAAACCACTTATGTCCCAATAACCAAAGTATACATTAGATAACAACCCACTACTCAAGGATGGAAAGAATAGAGGAAACCCCAAAGAACAAACAAGACAAAGACCAAACAACAAGGGAAACGAATGGACAGAAAGAAAGAAACAATGAACAACAACAAAACTATTTACAAATAGAAAAAGCACATTATTTACAAATAGGAAACAAAACAAATTATTGACATAAAGAACAACAAACTATTTACATGCAGAACAGAATTAGCAAGCTTTATGACTCGAAATAATGCTTAAGAAACTACCCATTGACAGGAAAGGGAATAGGTTCTCCAATTAAACTACTCAGTCTGAAAGCATTTTCTCCTAGGATCTCAACAATCTTATAGGGACCCATCCAGAGCTTATCGAATTACTGGTGACTGCCTTTCTTTTCACTAGCTTTATCCCATAACAACACAAGGTCTGATATCCTAAAGGCCTTGATTTTTGCTCTTTTGTCAAACCAGCGTTTGACAATAGCCTGATGTCTAAAGAATTGTTGCAAGGCGGCATCTCTCTGCTCTTCTAGTTTCAACAAGGTGACTAATCTTACCTCTATTCTATCATCACTAGTGTATAATTTCTGCATGAACTCAAGGATAGGTATTTGCAAATGAATAGGGAACATAGGCTCTTGTCCATATACTGGTTTAAATGGTGAAGTTTTTAAAGCATCCTTGATCCTAGTCCTATCTGCCCATAATGTAAATCTCAGCTGGGTATGCCAGTCCCTAGGGCTATGTTCTAACAAATTTTTTATTACCCCTAAGATATTCTTATTGGTTGATTCTGTAGCTCCATTACCTTGTGGGTAATAGTTTGAAGAATACTTTAAAAAAAAATTGTGATCATAAGCCCATGAAATGAATTCAACGAAAGAAAAGGAAGAGCCATTGTCACATACCAATGCGAAGGGTACCCCAAACCTAGTGGTAATGCATTCAGTGAGGGACTTGATCACTACCTCTGTTGTGCTACTCTTGCAAGGTATAACCTCTATCCATCTTGTGCAATAATCAGTAGCAGTCAAGATAAATTTGTGTCCTGCAGAAGAATTTGGGTTAATGACCCCAATAATGTCTAGCGCCCATTGGGAAAATGGTCTTACCTCGTAGACAGGCTGCAATGGCATGGCTGAATGGCATTCTTTTGATGCAAAGATCTAACATGTGTGGCATGTTCTTGTATGTTGATGGGAATCTTTGAACACACATGGTTAGTAATAACCATATCTGAGGATCTGGTGTGCCAATGAGTCTGCCAAACCATGACCTATGTCATGTTTCCCATGAAATTCAGTGATCACGTGTTTAGCCTCATGTTGATCAAGGCATTGTAGGTACAGTCCCTCAAAATTATTCTTGTATAGGAATCCTCCTTTGAGCATATAATGAGAGCTCTTCATTCTCAGTGCTCTCCTTTGAGTGGCGTTCATTCCTTTTGGACATCGATTGTTGAGGATGAAATAGATGATATCAGCATACCAAGGGTCGTTTGAAAAGGACCGAGTAGTGTATTGCTGGCAAATAATATTCTCACCAGCATTCGCCATGGATTTAGACAGGCCTATCCCTCTGACAAGTTTCATAGGGTGTATCTCCAGATCAAACTCTTGCAAGATGGCCATACATTTCCCTCTTCTTTCTCCCAACTCGCTCTACATAAGTAGAGACTTCACAACGGCGTCAGGAACTATAGCAATGATTTGGCTTTGGAGAATGTAGTGCCTGAACTTTTTGACAACTCTGACTAGTGCAAAAGTTTGTTTCTCAAGAGGCGGGTATTTTATTTCAACATTCTTAAATGGAGAGCTCATGAAGGTGATTGGCCTCTCCTTTCCCTCTTCTCTTCGTTGAGTTAAGACAGCTGCACAAGAATGCTCAGAGGCAAAAGAGTAAATATAGAATGACCTTAAGTAGTCAGGGCTGGTGAGAACTGGAGCTTCTGAAATGGATCACTTGGCCTGTGAAAAAATGGCCTTCGCCTCACCACTCCACTCTATCTTGGTGTCTTTCTTCATCATTTTGTTCAATGGTTTTACAATTTATGCAAAACCCGTGATGAATTTTGTCACAAAGTTGATCTTTCCAAAGAAGGACCTCATTTCTTTCTTACTTCCTGGCCTAGTGATCTTCAGAATGGACTCAACTCGGTCTGGATCGATTGATATTCCTCTTTTAGAGATCACGTATCCCAAAAGCTTCCCTTCAGAAACCCCGAACACACACTTTTTAGGATTCAAGGAGACGCCATACTGGATACATCTTTGAAGAAATTTGGCTAATTCTGCGACATGGTTCAATCTATCCTTGGAGAACACTGTCAGGTAATCCTTGTAAATGATAATGCATTTTCTGATTAAGTCCTTGAATGCTACGTCCATGGCACGCTGAAAATTTGCTCCAGCGTTTATCAGACCGAATGGCATCCTTCTGTATGCGAATGTTCCCCACTTTGTAGTGAAGGCTATCTTCATTCTGTCTTCACAGTTGACCATTACCTGATTGTATCCAGAGTAACCATCCAAGAATGATATCATCTGAGATCCATTGATAGTCTACAAGACCTCATCCAAAGAAGGAAGTGGGTAGTTATCTTTTTCTGAAGCTCTATTCAAAATTCTGAAGTCTACACATAGCCTAATCTCTCTGTTTTTCTTATGAACTAGAACTAAGTTAGCCACCCAAGTTGAATGTCACACAGGGAATATTATCCTTGCAAAAAGCAATTTATGAACTTCTTTAAGGATCAGTGGCTCGATCAGGGCGTTGACAGGGCGCTGCTTCTGTCGGAATGGTTTAGCTTTGGGCTTCAAAGGGATGGTATGAGTTATTACAGAAGAATCAAATGTTTTTAAATCCTCATACCCCCAAGATATCACAGCAGTATCTTTCTTCAATTCCCTCTGTATATCTTTTCTGATTGTTTCAGGGCAAGCTTTCCCTATGTAAACATTTCTTTCAGGGCTAGAATCAGCTAGGTTAACAATTTCATATTCACCTCCTTTATCTTCAGCTGATATTTTCTCCTGAGCCCTGAGGTCTGAATCAAAAATTATTTCCAAGGCCACCATTCCCTTGGGGATGCTAATACTCTTTAAATTGAGGACCCCCTCTGTATCACAATCTCCAGGGTTCCAATCTCCTTGATCCCTGTTGGACTCATCAATGATTTTTCCTTCAAAAACATCTGAACTTGCTAGAAAAGCAAGGATATGTCGATCATCATCAAAAACTTGAAAGTTCCTGACATTATCAGGAACAACAGGGGTGGATATCAATTCCACTGAGAATTTCTTAAGCCTGGAGCCTTGCATAGGTTCCAGGGTACTTTAAACAACAACCAATGAATCAACTATCTAATTTTCTTCTCTAGGGATTAAGCTAATCCCAAAAGCATCAAAGTCTTCAATTAAGTTCCATACCTGATTTCTATAAGCTGCCAGCCTTCTATTGTGACATGTGTATTGGCTGCGCACTTGCTTGATAAATTTTTTTGAATCTCCCTTGACCATCAAGGCTGTGACTTTCTTCTTATGTGCAAACATCAGCCCCCGTGTTAGAGCTTCATATTCTGCTATGTTGCTAGTGCACCCAAACTGCAGCCTGTAAGAAGCAAAGAAGGTTTTCCCTTTCGGGCTGGTTAGTTCAATCCCCACACCACAACCTATCTTGGATTTGGATCCATCAAAAGTGAGGGTCCATAGTTGATCATGGGCTGGGGTTGATCCTTTGGAGGTTATTGTGGGAATTTGTATAGGATGAGCCAGAGGTGGGGTTGCTTGATCTTTTGCATCAGACATAGGGAAAGGGTGTTCAACAGGTTTTTTAGGTACACTTTCCAATTCCTGCATAGCCATATCATATAACCTGTGGCTATCCTTCTGACAGTCACTTGTGTCTTTGGTTAACCCCTTGGGTTTTGGTATACTCGTGAGTACAGGGGTGTCGAACAAACCTTGGGGTTAATCTTCATCAATATGTTGATTCATAAATGTGTCTGGAGTAGGTTCAATTTGAGAAGGAACTTCCTTTGAAGGTATCCTACCCTGGTTAACATTATTGATTCCTTTGCTTCAAATGAGAAGTGGTCTGCAATGGTCTCAGGGTGACTTAAGCTAACTTCCCTAGCTTGGGAAACATGACTTAAAATGTCCATGCAGGGTTGGAAAGTCAATTCAGGATGATTTTGGTAATGCACCCTGCACCAGTTAGGGAGCAGAAGACTCTGCAAATTAGTATCTTCCCCAAGACCAGTTGATCCTGCTGTAGCTTCTTGATCAATGCTTGTTGGTTTTCATTAATCACGAAATCAGGGAACTTTTGTATTGGCAATTCTTTAGGATTAAGAACAGAGAAGGTTAAAATTTCTTCTCTTTTATAAACCCCTATCCTAGTTTCAAAGTAAGCTACCTCATTGGGGCAATCATATTCAGTAATGATATGCTTGAGGCGAGGTTCACTTTCAACCCTTATCTATGTAGGAATTCCCCTCCATGGTAACCACGTATGTGAAAAGTCGAGGGAGACATATCCCCCTATACCTTTCATCAAATCTCTACTCAACAACATACCATAGGTCTCAGGAATGTCTACTACTTGAATGTCTATGTTGGTTTGAATCCCAGGGTCTTACCCTACTTGGAAATGTATGTTTCTTAATTCTCCCACTACATTAACCTTTGTCTTGTCAAGTTGGATGACCTTCTTGTTTGTTTGGACAGGGTTCAATCCCAACTTCTTCCATATAGAAAATGACATAACATTGCCAAAAGCTCTTGAATCTAATAGACAATTATGTAGGTTCTTCCCACATATTCTTAAACTCAAAAGAAAACGTGGAGTACCTACCTTGCTTCTGTACAAGGTTGCGTTCATGTCTGTAGCAGGGGCTACCTTGTTTTTTCCTTTCAATTTATCAGCTTGCTCCAAAGCTTTCAGCACTATCTCCCATTGAGCAAGGCACCACTTTAAGATGTCAAAGTATGACAAAGAAGTTTTTTGTTTTTGCATCTCAGAAACAAGATCAAATTATGTGTTGTAGCTTGCATTACCTTTGAAAACACTAGGAGAATGACCTTTGTTATGGAAGTCAGGTGGACCTTTTGGTGGAGGAGGGTTATTATCAGTACTTTGATTTGGAGGCACTATGTGATTAGGTGGTGCTGATGTGGTGAATGGACCCTTATTTTGATTTCTTAGGAAGCGTCCTCCCTTTGTCTGAAAGGCTTGGGCATCATACATGTCTTCCTCTAGTTCATTCTCACTCTGCATCGGGAATGAAGGTTCTTCCTCAAAGAGGTCATAAGTCATTGTTGTATCTACTAAGTCACCTCCTTTGTTTGAATTCCCTTGGAATGTTTGGGCATCTGCCTATGCCATCTTGACAACCTTCTCCATTTCAGGGTAGTTTACCTCAGAGTGAGTGGCAGTATCATGCAACCTGCACCAATTAGTCATAAAGTTGAGGTCAACCACATTTGCAATATGTGACCTCTCCTCATTAGCTTGATAATTGTGGGAAACTCCACCATTGTTGGGCCCTGTATTCCATTGTTAGTTGTTATTTGGTCTCTAGTTGTATCCTCTATTTTGGTTTTGATAGCCTTGGTTAGAGGAGTTTTGGCCTTGATAACCCCTTTGGTTATAATTATTATGATTCTGATAATTACCCTGATTGTTATTATTCTGATTAGGATAATTACCTTGGTTGTGAAAAGGGTTCAATTTAAGCTGAGCCATGTCATTTGTGACTTGAGACAGTGTTTTCTTTAAGGTCTCTACCTCACTTTTGAGTTGAACTATCTTTTCACTTTCAATAGCCTTGTCAACAGGTGGCTGACCACCATGATTTGGTGTTCCAATTTGGTTGTGATGACCATGGGGACCCTGAGGAACCTGTGATTGTTGAAAGAAGTTAGGAGTTCCACTAGCGAAGAATGGCACAGGAGGTTGAGTTTGTAACTCAGGCATAGGCCCATAATGGGAAGGAGACATTCCCAGGACAGTATTGAATAGAGGGGTTGGGCTATGCATCTAATACCCTATTGGAGGAAGAAATCCTCCCAAACTTCCTTGTTGAGAGCTAATTTGTTGTTGCAACTTGATAGCTAGATGGTAAACTTTGGATAGGGAATCAATATCAGTTGGTTGATATGTCCTTTGCAGGAATAAGCTAAGCAAGGGGTCTATAGCTCTAAAGTATGCTTGAATGGCACTATTCTCAGCAACTAGATAGGGGTTTTGCAGCCTCCTATACATTCGTTGAAACCTGGTATTGAACAAGGGCAAAGGTTCACCTAGCTCCTTCCTAATAGTAGCAAATTGGTGGAACAAAATGGCTGGATCTACATAGATTTTGAACTAATTGATGAAAGAATTCTCCAAGTCTATCCAACTCAGAATAGAATGTTGAGGAAGATTTAGGTACCAATTGTACACCATATCTCCTGAGGAATAAGGGAACAACCAACAAACTACATCATGGTGGGCTATCTAATCCCTGGTACAAGTATCCTTAAAAGCTTGTATGTGCTCCTCAGCACTCTGTGATTCACCATGAATGCACTTGGGACATAATTTCTTAGGATTCTTAGGCATGTCATGAAAACCTCTAGGAATAGTCCCCAATGGAGAGGGATTATTTTGAAAGAATGCCATTGGTGGTGGTGGTGGTGGTTGAGCCAGCTGTTGGATGGGTCGAACCAGCTGTGATGACAATTGAGATGGATTGGGTGGTGGATTGATAGGCATCCACTAGGGTATTGGTGAAAAGCCTGGTGGAGTGAGCAGAGTTGACAAGGGTGGTATGATGGTTGCCCCAGTTTTGCGAACCTTGTGTCTTGTTGGGGTCTTGAGTTCTATCAAAGGTGATGGATTTTCAGCTAATCGAAGAACTCTATGGGGCTTCTCTGGTGAGGAAAATCTAGTGTTATCCAGTTTTCTCTTCTAGGCCCTCCTTCTAGCACCAATTCTCTGTTGATGGTCCAAGTGACACAACAACAATTAAACAAAATATTACTACCCTACTCTCCTAAAAAAGAGAGATGATCACATTGATATCTTAGCTCCCAAGGTCTTTGTAATCGGTTCTTGACCATGTTGATTTCACTGAGTGATTGATGTGAACTATAATTTTCAAGGGGCCTGCTGGTGTTGAGCTTGTGGATTGTTCTAAGATCAAGCATGAATTTAAACCTACTTTAACTGGGATTTTTAAAGAAACAGAAAAAAGATAGATCAAAGCTTGGAACTGAAAAGAATAATAATTCATCCAACTTAACCAGACTTGTTACCTTTCAAGGAATTGCTAACTGAAACTAGAGAACAAAATCAACTTGTGATTGACACATAGCTTCATTCATCCACAGTGCTAATTTTAACAACAGATTGTAAATCACTATTTAAAAAAAACATAAAATAAAACTTCTTTCCTTGAAAGCTTTTCAAATCAACTGATTAACCCAAGATGAACATCATTCTGGAACGCAATATGAAATAGATTAAATCTGGTTGCTTCTACTGTTAGTGAAATAGATAAGCAACATTTACAAATTTGGTACAATCACCTGTGTACAGAAAACCTATGATTTTAGATTGTTTCAATCCATACTAAGAAAACTAGAAATATACATTATTGGCCTCTACTAAATTTAACTCCTAACTAAGAAGACCAAAGAGGCTCCCATTACAAAGAATCAGGATGCAGCTCTATCTCTTCTACCCTTCAGAAAATTTGTACTTTTGAAAATCTATCTCTAGACCTATTTACTCTATCTTCTCTTCTAACTGTCTCTATTCCTCTTCTAACAACTTTTTCTAACTTGTTTTCTCTCTAACTTTTTACAAAGAGGCAAGAATGCCATATATACAGAGATGTACCCAAAAAAATGTGTTGGCCCCTGCCTTTAGGGTTTACAAAATATCTGCAGGTTGCAGGAGGGTCGGCCCTCAGATCTTTTGAATATAGTTAATGCTGCATTCAATGTGAATCCCTGCTATCCATGTTGTTGAAAGATTCTTCTGGGAATGACCTGTAGATCTTTTGTAACTACAACATTAACTCATAGCCTCCGTGCATATCTTTGATCTCCCTTGCAGAGCTGCCTTGAATGCTCTAAAGTATTTCCATTAATACCGATTTTCCTTTGGTTAACAGACCTCACAGCTATCCCTGTGACTCATAGTTTCTCCCTCTTTTCTGCCTTTCTTCCCACTCCAAACCTTTTTGCATGTTAACCGTCGCTTCTGGAAACAGTTTTCAGCCTCGCCTGTTAGATCTCTGCACCCTTGTTCATCAAGGTGTGCCATCGGCTCATTCACATAGCATATCCAGATTGGTTGCATTCTGTTGGTCTTCTTCAAGGTGGTATTCAATCAGTTAATGGCTCACTTTTAGCTCCTTTCGATTGGGTGAAAAAATTCCACGCAAGATTCTCGGGCGGTGAAAGGTCATTTGGATGGAATCGCATGTTGGTGAGACACTAATCATGTCTCCCCAATGCGATTATACCTTATAGCAACCATCGGGGTAGCATATGACAGTCGGCGAGACCTTTTAGCGAGCTGCAGAAGTCATGTCAATACCACAAAAACTATCGGCAAGACAGTCGCCATAGGTCAGAAGTCATGGCGAGCTCCATTGGTTACACCGACATCCTTTTCCCATTTGCAAATCCATCGCTATCGGAAAGACTGCACTCCCTCGCCAAGACCTCTCAGCGAGCCTTTTCTTTTTTGGCAAGCACACCCAGGTCGGGGAGACCCCTTCATGTGGGGGAGACCTCACCCTGAGCTCACGCCCTATCGCCGAGACTTCTACGTTTCGCTGAGACCTTTCATTTATCACATTCCATTACACCGAAGGGAGAAGACATGTCGGCAAGACCATCGCTAGTCGGCATGACCTTATGTCGAACCCTTCCATTCTCCCCGAGCTTATTTTGTATTGGCAAGACCCTATCGGGTCGGCAGGACCTCATAGCGAAGTCGACCTGTTTCAGCGATGAACTCATTTCAGTCGGGAAGACCTTGATTGGTTGGTGAGACCTTTCACCGAAACCACAACTCTATCAGCAACACCATGGCAAGTCGGCGAGACATTTTTTCGAGCCCTAAATCTTTCGGTGAGCTCATTCTGTCAGCAAGACTCTCCGTGGTCAGGGAGACCTTTTATCGAGAGTAAACCACTCTCCCCGAGCTTAAGCCCCTTCTACTTCGGCAAGACTTCTTCAAGTCGGTGGGACATTTTTTCGAGTTCAAGACCTTACACCGAGCTCATCTTATGTAGGGGAGATCTCCATTTTTCAGCGAGACCTTTTGCCGAAGGCATACCCCTTTCACTGAGACCCTATCATATCGGCAAGACCTTTCGCCGAATTCATTCATTCTCCCTGGGCTCATTTCATTTTGGTGAGACTTCGTCGAGTTGATGAGACGTTTTGTCAGGCAGTAAGAGTTATAGCGACATCCTCCCTGTCGGTGAGACAATCCCACATTGACAGGACATCCCTCCGAGCTCACTATGTTACACCAATATCATGCCATATCGGCAAGACCTCCTTCCGAAGGAAAAATCATTCGCCTAGCTCAAAACTTTTGGTGGGACCTCCATCTGCCAGCAAAACAGTATGCCGAAAGCAAACCACTCTCCCCGAACTCGAGCTTCTTTCGACGAGACCCTGCTGAGTCGGTGAGACCTTTCATCGAGCCTACATCTTTCACTGAGACATACACCCAGTCAGCAAGACTTTATCCCTTCGGCCAGACATCCCGCCGAACTCTGATCTTTCGACGAGAGCCTATGCCGATATCACCTCCATGTCGCCAAGACTCCCTTCGGTCGGTGATACTTTATATCGACCGAAGCTTCCTTTTGTCGAGTCGAGAGCACCTCGGGGAGACCTTAGCATACTGGCCAGACTTCATGGCGAAGGGATAACCCTTTCCCCGAGACTTCAAAGTATTGACAGGACATCACCACGAAGGGGAACTTTACCCCGAAACCACTCGACCTCGGTGAGACCTCCATCTATCGGGAAGACTTCTCCCTGACGCCAACCCCCTTTCACCAAGAGATCACTCCGATCAGCGAAAAATATAGAAACTCACAGCAATCGAAATGTTTGGGCGGCTAGTGAGCTTCTAATGGATAGAACGCATTGGTAGTCGGGGAGACAACTGCAAGGTCTTGCCGACTTTCTTCTTAGAGGAATTTTGTGCCAAACTGGGCTGGGGAATGCTTTCAACTGAGCTCCTTGAGAAATATCATCACGTGCATGATCTAATCCTACGAAACAAGGTCCCCATTAGCCCTCAGAAGCACATAAAATACACTATAATGAAATACATGATTGTTTATGATTATTTCATCCAAAACTTAGCAAGAAGAAAACCAACTCAAACTGAGACAGAACCAAAATCAAATAGAACAAAAGACAAAAATAGGAGGAAAACAAAAGAATTCCAAAGGTCAAAGCGAATAACGAAGGCAACGAAACCCAAAAGAGAAGGGGGACCCATTTTGTTCTAGAATAAAATGGGGTGGCTATGCAAGGCATAACAAGTGGCTATGTACATTGAAGAAAGGCCAAAAGCATCAGGGAATATTGCAGGGTTTATAAATAGTACACGACTCGGGTCAACAAATAAGCAACCCAATTGCATATTCGAGGCGCGTGAGGGAAATCGTGTATTCGTATGTGCGATAAAATCAATAACTGCAAGGGAAGAGTTGCTAATCGAGTACAATTTGAATCGCTTAGTTACAAAAAAAGTTACTATGGGGTTGGTACGTACTTTGTACCATTTTACCCAACCTCCAATTAATTACTCCAATATACCATTTTATTCTTATGTTTTTTTTCTTAAGTCTATTGGTTTAATTTCAGTAATGTTTTTTTATATTTAATTTTTGTCACAGCTGGACATTGATCGTATGGAGAAGGCTCCGACCCAGAGCATAGATCACGATTTATCTTCAGGTGCTTCTACCCAACAGGTTTACCTCACTGTAATTGTACAAATTAGATTCGAGCAAATTTTTTTATTATTATGTTGTTTTGATAAGTTTATTGGGTTAATTTTGATAATGTTTTTAATATTCTTGTTGTAGTCGACTGATCGAGGAAAGGCACTAGCAGTAGATGAGAGCATCCATAGGGAGGTGCAGTCAATATTATGTGATGATGACATCGTTTATTCAACAAACCCTCTCGATATGATAAGGAAGACCCAAAAAAAATGCAATAAAGAAATCCTTACGTTGCTATTCATAGTGCCTCAAATAGATGAGATAAGAGAGAGGGTTAAAATATTGACTGAGAGATCACAAAACTTGCAAGTAAGTTGTCATGAAGTCTTTAATTATAACATAAGTTCATTCATGGTTTTACATTTTTTACTCTTTTATGTCATGAACTAAAATATTTATTGTTTTTATAGGATTTTTTGCATCCTCATGATGCTCCTGGCCATGATCAGGGTACTACAAGTGCTGCCCGAGGAGTAGGGGTTGGTACAAGTGTCCATCTTGATCTTCCTGTGCATACATCACATCATCTGACCCCATCATCCATGCATATATTGTCGTTTGAAATGTCAGCAACACATACCATGCAGGCATCCGTTAGTGCACCCTCTGGTAGCAAAGACATTCCAGAACATGCATCGGGACATGTACATGGAGATGCAGAGGCCACTAGTACTAGTAATATTTTATCAGTATTTCCTAGATCTTCCCATATTACTAGTATGAAAAAATTGCCATTCACATTTGTGGTGACCAAGAATTTCATTCCCATAAAGATAGAGAAGGTCCCAGGTACTTTAAAATGTTTTAATTATTATTATATATAATCCAATTGAAATTTACTTATTGATCGCTCTTTTTAGACTATTGATCCCATGATCATTTTGCAGGAAATGATGTTTTTTATAAACATCTAAGTGATATTACATTGGAGCTCTTCAGGCCCACCATACGTACATGGTGGAATTCCCAAAATCAAGATTTAAAAGATGAGTTCATTAACCGTTTAGTTGTGCTCTTCAGTGATTAAACATTCAATCGAACCAAGGTCCTTAAGAAAGTTGGTACCTATCTAAAGTATGTGAGGGACCAATATAGGTCACATTTAGAGAAGAACAAAAAGTATGAGCGTCCCCCCATGATTCCAGAGAGGGAGTGGAAAGACCTAGTTTCAGATGGAAAGGAGAAGGCTGAAAAGAAAAAAGGAAAAACACCACCGGGCCAAGGAAGGTATGTGATACTCTCAACAATGTAATTATATACTGATTACTCTTTCTTTTTATATAATCTAATGTATTTCAAACTTTTCATAGGCTGTCTAACACATTGAAGGCAACAAAGACAAGACTAGAAAAACACAAACAACACAAACTTGGCTCTAGTGGTTATATGAAATTAGTTGCACGAATTGTAAGTATCAACAAATGAAATATTGTATCCAAATAATAAATTGAAAACAATTTTGGTTTTATCACACCATAGAAGAAAAATTCATGATCTTATGCAAAAATGTAGGGCTTTGAATTCAACAAAGTTCCCACAGAAGATGACCTGAAGATTTCCTTCCAGCAAGGCTATGGAGCCGTGGTTGAACGCCTAAGAGTCTTGACAGGGCAAACACAATCTTCCACTGCATCGACACCAGGTAAATAAACTCAATAAAGTTTATTTAAAATTGAATACTTGTGCAATCTATTTAATATTAATTTCCACCATAAAGTAATTACATGCCTATTTGTTTTAAACATTCAAGCAATGATAATACTGCACATGACATTGGAATGCATCCTGGTGAGGGTGGAGCACAACCTGCAGATGAAGGTCATGGTGTGCATCCCAGTACTTTAGAGCATGTAGAGCATGATCAACATGTTGAGCATGATCTGAACATGATGTGGCCCCATCAGGTAAAGAGGACCAATCTAAAGTTCTTTTAAACATATTTAATTACAATTGGTGTATTAATTAGTGTAACCTTTCATGTTTCAACTTTAGAGCATGTAGAGCATGATCAATGTGTTGAGCATGATCAGGCTAGAGAAGATCAAGAACATGATGTGGCCCCATCAGGTAAAGAGGACTACTCTCATGTTCTCTTAAACATATTTAATTTCAATTGGTGTATTAATTAATGTAACCTTTCGTGTTTCAACTGTAGATCAGGATTTAGAGGGTGTTCAACATGTTGAGCATGATTCTTTTATAGAAGTTTAGGAACATGATGTGGACCCATCAGGTAAAGATAACCACTCTAATGTTCTTTTAATTAATGAAATACTTGTAACAATAATAATAAAACATATTAGTTTAACATTTCTTTGTTATTGCAGTAGACCCCCCTTGCAACGGTGTCCACTTCATGAGCAGACGACTAGGCATACATTAAGATCATGAGCAGAGGGAAGTGTGGATGCATAAAATTGGTCATATCTAATTAATCCTAGCATTTAATTAAATATTTTTATTATTTAATTAATTTCTCTAAAGTCTTCTACATATGATTAAATTTAATTAATTTTATTATATTGTTCATTCAATTTATTCTTCTATCATGATTAAATAAATCAATTTTTATTTAATTATTTCACATTCATATGTCCACTTGATTAATTAAATAAATGCACTTTATTTATTTTAATTAATTATCACTTTTTTAATTTAATCAAGTCTTTTTGATTTAATCAAATTTAAATATTTCTTTTCAAATCCTTCTTCTAATTAATTAAATATCTTATTTAATTAATTTCATACCATTTCTTAAAATTTTAATTAAATATCTTTATTTAATTGAATATCTTCCATATCTTTTCAAAATCATAATTAATATTCTATTTAATTATGAAATCTTCCATTATTCTTCAAATATGGGGTAAATATTCTATTTTAAGAAAAAAACCTCTGTGTCACCCTTAAATGAATAATTGAATTTAATTATTCATTATTTATCTTCTTCAAAATCTTTCCATAATCTCACAAAAAGATGATTTTTACAATTCATCTTTATTATCTTATCTTACCTCTTTTACATAAAAGAAAACAAAATCTTGCTTTCTGTTTTCTTCTGTTTTTCTTCAGTCTTATCCATCCTCAACCATTCAATCTACCAGGAATTTTCACAATCGTTGATCATATCAGCCAATCAAAAGCTTTTGAAAAACTCTATAAATAGCACTGCCAATCCAAGCAATGGTTACAACACACAAGAGATGAATTAGAGATTAATTGCATTCTAGTATTATCATTATAGTTTTATTATTCATAGCATCATCATAATCTTTCATTTTAGCAATCATGTTTAGCATTAGAGCAATCATGTCTTAGCATTACATGCATTTCATATTTAATCTCGTTCTCTAGGAGACTGTTATTTGAGCCTAGCACACAATCTGAGTGCCAGCTGAAATCAATGAAAATATTGGAGATAGAGGACGATAGGACGACATCAATAACAAAATACTGAGTTTGCATCTCTATTGTTTTAATATTCTATTTTTGATATAATGTCTTATTGGTGTATTTGATTCATTTTTTTTTACATATTTAACACGCATAAAATTGACCATACATTTCTAGCACCCACCGTGGGGCCTTTGCCCCATTTTTAACATTTATCTGCAGGTTTTCTGATAGGATTTTGCATTCTAGAATTTGGATTTTCGGCAAAATTTTCCTTTTTAGTGCATACGAGGATTTTTGAAGTGTATCCGCAGGTTTTTAAAGCGTATCTTTGGTTTCTTTCAGTGCTCTTGTAGGTACTTCAGCGCATCCAGGAACTATTTCGGTGCATCCAGGGACTGTTTCGGCGCATTTACGGATAGAATGGCGCATATACCCGGCTTAGTTTGTTAAAAATTTCTGAAAAAAAAAATAGGTGCATTTTGTTTTAGCGCATTTAGGAGTTTTTATAGTGCATTTGAGATTTTCTGTAGCCCATTTAGGATCTGTTTTGGTGCATTAACTTGTTTTTGTTGCGCATATAGGTGATATTTTAGCACATGTAGGTTGTAACTAAACAAGTTTCTGAGTTTGACTCCTTCTACAGATAGAACTTTTTTTTTCTTTTCTGGCTTAAAAAGAACCAATCTAGGATAGTCACAACTAGTTTTAAAAAGGAACAACCCTAGGATAGACATGGATTTAAAACGAAGCAATCTAGGATAGTCACCACACACTGATTTTGCGGTTAAAATTAATCCCATGCTTTTTGTGAAGCAACATCTTCACGTAGCTTAGATTATTATGATTTGGGTTTTAAAAATAACAGTGTCAACTGTGTTTGTGGAAATAGGTCTATGCTCTCCCCTTAACTGGGTGACCAGAATACCAGACTTTCCTTTTACATTCATGCAATTTACTACTTTATTACATCCTGTAGAGGGCCTGCTCTTGTGGGAAAAAGTACTCACCCAAGAGGAACGACTCAAGTGGGTTCAAGCCAAAGCCAAGCTATTCTGCCCCACTATAAAATTTAAAGCAAATCAGGGGAAATCCTCTTTTTCCGGTAGTGTGCAAGATAACCATCCCCAAAGCTTTTGTTCTAAAGGTTGGGAGGTCTCCTGAGGGATTTTATTATTTCCGCACCAAACGGAAACCCCTACTATGAACCTAGTATAGTATCCAGCTGAAGTCAGTTTCCGAACATCATAATAATCACAGTGCAAGGAGAGGGAAGAGTCTTCCCCCAAGATACTCACCATATAACTACCAAGGACCTTTTGCTCAGGGGATCTGGTATCCACTTCCATCACTCTGAGTACGTGCCTAGAAAAGAAAAAAACATGGGCGCCCCTTCGGGGATGACACGGTTGTGTGAGTCAACGCAGTTCTAAGATGTGGGTTGTTGATTATTACGATGACCTACTTGAGTACTAAGAGTGAGTCTATCTGAATTGTTTATCATGTGCAAACATGTGAAAACACTTTTTGAATTTTTTTTTTGAACATACACTTGATGTTTAGTATAGGACTTAAAAACAACTGTTTTCAGAGTGTTTGTTGTGTTTTCAATCACACTAATTCAGATAAAAGATCATCTGAAATGAACATGTCAAATTTTAGCTGAAACTGCCCACAAACTGTTCAGAAAATTACCTTGGAAAAACTGTCTTAGCGCATCTAGGGTATATTTTGGCACATATAAGGTTTGTTCTAGCGCATTCACTGGTTAGTCCAATGCTTATAGAGTCTGTTTTACCACATTGAGTCTTTTGACGCATACGATGGCTATTCTGAGAAACAAACTTTTGGTCACTGTCAACATTTTTTTTGTAGCACAGAGTAGCGTATTTGGGA
Organism: Sequoia sempervirens; assembly: GCA_007258455.2. Taxonomy (NCBI): domain Eukaryota; kingdom Viridiplantae; phylum Streptophyta; class Pinopsida; order Cupressales; family Cupressaceae; genus Sequoia; species Sequoia sempervirens. The sequence goes on along the minus strand of VDFB02281492.1, from coordinate 143,101,095 downwards.
CATATTAAAGTGCATTTGACCTTTTATCTGGTGCATATCCCTATTTCTGAAGTGCATATAGACAATAGAAAAGTGCATTTGACATTTTTTTTTTTGAATCATTATTTTTGACAGATCTGAGTTTATAGCATTCCCGGTCCAGTAGCATATCAACATTTTCTCTCATGCTTAGGGAGTGGAAATCTACCAAGTTTGTCAAGAAGTCAATTACCAATAGGATCAAGAAACCCAAGAAACCTCTAGGATACAAGAAAATCTTACAATGAAGGAAGTTTTTATACAAGAGTCGAAACGTCTTGCTCCATGATCGCAAATTTCTCCATAGATACCAAGATTTTGTCAGAGGATTTACTGAAAAATATGTTGTAGACCCTCTAGATTCACGAGCCTATTTTCAAAGGAGAGCCCTCTCAAAATGACATAATCGCAATCAGCCTCTTGATTTCAACTACATACCACAACCTTCTATTGAATATTCGACACGTCCTAGTCAAATACTTTAGTGAGTTAAAATAGGCTATTTGATATACTGATCACTCTTTGAAAACAAAGATAAAATCTTACAAGTGCATCTTTCATCATAAACTTCTAAATTCTTGGTTCAACTTCTCCCAACAGGATTCTAAAATCCTTTATCATTAGAAGCCACAACCACGAACTAGGAAACATAGTTTTTATCATATCGTAAGATTCTCATCTTATCAAATTAAAAACATCATCATTGATTGCACTCATCAAACTATGATCTAAGTTTAGGAGAACATCTTGAAATCATATGCCTATTTTTACACAATCACAATACAATAAACTTACGGAAGATATTCAACAAGAAGATCATACCTCAACAACTCAAGAAGAAGGTGAAAATAGTGATCCCTTTATAGTGTAAGTCGAAATCCCCTTTTTGAAGACAACATGGCCAAAGGAGCAAAGGATCAGTTTACTTCCGATAGGGATCTGAGAAAAACCCCTGAGGGTAGTGATGATGAACAAGAAGAAGAATGTCACCTTAGAGAAGCTGAACAAGATCCTAAATTTCTCAAAGTAGTAGAAAAGATCTTAGCACGTGACAAACAAAAATATTTCCTATATCTGGCCAACAAGGGAGCTAAATTGCCTCATGATTTTGATACTGAGAACATAAAGAGTAATCCTGATGAAACACCATTATCTGATCTTAGTGCCTTGACTCAACATGTTAAAACATCAGAAGGGAAAATTAAAGATCTACAAGGGGGAGCCACAACAAAGACATATGCTCTTGATGATATTTGTCCATATCCTTTTGATCGACGTCTCAAAATGATTTCGTTTCCTAAGCATTGTGAAATTCCAAAGTTTGATCGTTATAATAGAAAATTGGATCCCATTGACCATATTAGAGACTTTCGAAACATAACTTTAGAATTTGCTCATGAGGATACATACTTAATGTGTTTGTTCCCACGAAGTCTTGGAGGCCAATCTATGGAATGGTTATCAAAAATTATGCTGCCTGTCAAAACATTTGAGGAATCGATCAACGAGTTCATCTCACAATATTCCTATAACATACAACACCAAATAACCATGATTGATCTATGCAAGGCTAAGCAAGAACCTGATGAACCATTCATCACATTTCTTCAGAGATGGAGAAGATTGTTCACTAGATATCCACGTCATGTTCCTAAAAAGGAAAAGATCACTACCTTCCTAAATAGCTTGGATTAAGAGATGAGTTATCGTCTAAATCTTCATTGTCCTCCCTCTTTTCAGAAAATGATTGAAAATGCAATCACAATTGAAAATGCATTAGTCCAGAGAGGGATAATCAAACTTGATAAAGACAATCCTAGCTCCTCAAATCACCACAATGACAAAACTAGATTTTAGACTTGCAACAAAAACATGGTGAATAATGGTGTTGTAGATGCACATCATGTATTAGCTAAGCTAGTTGTTCTTAGTGTTCCTCACAACAACAACTACAATAATGTCAACTCGGTCACGAATCAGGGAAACAATCCTCCTCCTCCTCCGAGGAATAACCAAAATCCAACTTTTGTTCCAAATCAAAATAATACCAACAATCAAGGGTATCGTGGAAACAACAATAACAATACCTTAGGAAATACATCAAACACGAATCCACAACAATCTTCATTTTTCTCCAATAGAAGAACTTTTACTCCATTGGGGCAATCTCTAGAATCTTCCCTTAAAGACTTGATGGCAAAGAATGTTATTACCCTACCGCCTCAACATAACTTTGAACCCAGTGTGAAGCAGCCATCATGGAATGATGCGTACTATTGTGAATATCATAGATGTAAAGGCCATCGTACGAATAATTTACAAGCCTTGAAGAATGCTATTCAAGATTTAATCGACAAAAATATTGTTACAATAGAAGGGAACCAACAATCAAACAAAGATCACCAAGCATTTCGAAATCCTTTGCCCAACTATCAAAACGGTGAGTCTTATGAAAAAAATGTAAATCGTATCGATGAGCATATAATCAATCATATCTACACTGATGATGAGCAGGTTAATGTTATAAAAGTCAAAGAGAAAACAGAGTATCGTGAAGTTAACATAACAACAAGGGCACAAGCTAAAGTTGTCCTAAAAGGGGCTCCTTCAAAATCCATTGTGCCACCGCCTCCACATCAATATGATTTAATCAATCAACTTGGAAAAACTTCTGCTCAAATCTCTATCTTGGAACTTGTGAAGATTTCCCTAGCACATAAGGAAATTCTAGACAAAGCTCTCATTGAAACAACTGTATCCGATGATCTAAATGTAGATCAATTTCAAGCGATGGTGGGACATTTGTCCTCACCCACATTCGTTTCATTCTCTGAAAAGGATGATGGTTCCATGACACATCCCCATAATTCATCATTATACTTAGAAGTCATGGTCCACAAGTTTCATGTCAGACGGGTTCTAATAGATGGAGGTGCTGGTTTGAACATATGTACTATGAAATTAATTCGGGCTTTAGAATTTTCTGAGGATTCCATTGATCCTAGAAAAAAGATTACTATTAAATCCTATGATGATGAGGAAAGAGCATCCAAGGTTTTAATCATTTTACCAATCAGAGTGGGACCTGTTATCAAAAATACTTTCTATCAAGTATTAGACCGTGATCTTGCATACAACATCTTGTTGGGTTGTCCTTGGATCCATGAAATGCAAGTTGTACCATCTACATATTATCAGTGTCTAAGTTTCCTTATGATAGAAAGGAGATCACGATATTAGCTGATAATTCTCACAATCAAACTTGTGCTAACATCAAAGCTAGTCAAGACACTTTGGTTCATAACAATCGAGAAGCGCCTACTAGTACTTCTCTAACAGTTGATACACAAATCAAATAGCTAACCAAAAGCTTTGACAAGCAACTACGGTTCAAGGATAATGGAGTAGGAGAATATTCTCTCTATCTGGCTAATCTTCCTATGTCACCTCGGTCACATGGACAACCTTCTATCGCGCAACATCAAATATCTGTAGTGTCAACATCAACACAGTCACCAACAGGGCCAAATACAAAGTTTAATGGACGTTTTATCAAAGAAAAATTCCCCATGGAAGATCCTGAGGAAAAAGATATTCTAAGTTGGCTCTATAAATATGAAGATGAAACAGTTCTCGATATCAAGTTACCAACTAATAAATATGGTAAAGGATATTCAATCATGCAAAAGATGGGCTATGAGGGTAATGGTCCTATCGAAAAAAGAAAAGGAGTAGTTGAGCGTATTGATCATCCAGGACTTGCTGCAAAAGATAAAACAGGACTAGGCTATGATACTAGCTCAAAAGAAACAACATCCAAATAATTGAATGATACTGTACTCACATTGCAAGAAAGTTCTAATCCAAGGGAAGCATGCTTGACAACAATTCAAAATTTCATCGATAATAACTCTGACATAGACTCTGGAGAATACGAATAGGATACTATCCATAATGATGAATTCTGGAGGGACAAACAAGTGGATGTAATACAAAAGTATACACCTACTCTAATCAAAGGAGAAGGTTCAGGGACCCAACCACAAGAATATGAACTACAGCGCAACTATGATTCTAGTGATACCGAGTCAAATTTAATCGAACAAGACTATCATGAGGACAGTGCCATCATTGATCTACCTCATACCTCGGATCCTATAGATACCTCTGTTATGACCATAACCATAGCCAATTTCATGCAACCTAATGACCCACTACCACTAATACATATCGATCTCATTGACTGGGATCTATCTGAACCTCTGGATATACCTATGTTTCCAACCAATGAATCTATCGTAAACTTCCTTTCTGCAGATGATATAAATGATTGTTCCACTGGCAATTTTCAGCACGAGATCCTTAGTCAGGAGAGTGTCAAGTTTCCTAGCTGCAAAAATAAAAATAAAAAAGAAAGATCTAATGGTGAAAACCAGAATCTGGCAGTGTTAGATCAAACAAAAGATAAAACAAAGAGCATATCAGATGGTGAAAACCTTTTTAAGGCACCAAATGATGGGATGCTTGACACTCTCCCAGAGCACTATCATGAGAAATTTCCTATCTTGATTGAGCCTACAAAAGTAGTTAATCTTGAAACTACAAAGAAACTAAGGATTCTACAGTTAGCTACATCAATGACAAATAAAGAAGTACCTGAGTTCATGGAATTCCTTAGAGAAAATCAAGTCAACTTTGGCTAGTCTTATGCAGACATGCCAGGTATTGATCCTGATCTTATAATGCATCACTTGTCCATTATACCAGGAGTAAAACCTGTGAAACAAAAACTTAGAAAGATGCATCCTCATGTGGCACTACTAGTTAAAGAAGAACTTAAGAAAACCCTCGATGTGGGATTTATAAGATCAATTGACTATGCAGAATGGATCTCCAACATTGTTCATGTATCCAAACCTGGCAAAAGTGTTAGAGTGTGCACAGATTTCAAAGATCTTAATAAGGCATGTCCTAAAGATGATTTTCCTCTTCCAAGCATTAATACTATAGTTTATCTGATGGCTGGTCATTCCAGGTATTCACTAATGGATGGTTTTTCTAGATATAGCCAAATCAAGATTGCACCTGAAGCATGTCCCTGGGGGACTTACTGTTGGAACGTCATGCCTTTCAGTTTAAAGAATACTGGAGCTACATATCAAAGAGCTATGACTACAATTTTTCATGACATGATGTACACATTCATGGAAGATTATGTCGATGACATACTGGAAAAATCATATACAAGAGAAGGACATCTTGAGATATTATCCAAAATATTTGCAAGGTTGGAAAAGTTCAAAGTTCACCTCAACCCTAAGAAATGTGTTTTCGAAGTCACATCTGGAAAACTCTTGGGATACATAGTTTCAGCAAAAGGAATTGAAGTAGATCCCACCAAGGTACAAGCAATCATGGAAATGCCTCCACCAAGGAATATCAGTCAGTTGAGATCACTACAGGGATGACTCCAATCTATACGAAGATTCATTGCACAACTAGTAGATAAATGTCTACCTTTCACACATCTACTACATAAGAATGTTCCTTTCAAATGGGATGATAAGTTTGAAATGGCCTTTCAACAAATCAAACAATACTTAATAAACCCACCAGTTCTGATACCACCAAATCCAAACAAACCACTCATCTTATACATTGCTGCCATAGAGACGTCTTTGGGGGCGGTGTTAGCACAAGAAGACTCTACAGGAAAAGAACGTGCAATCTATTATATCATCCAAACATTAACAGGTCATGAACTCAACTACACTTTCATCGAGAAGGCTTGTCTAGTAGTGGTCTTTTCTTCGCAAAAGTTTCGACACTATATGTTAACTCATACAATCAATCTTGTTGCAAAGATTGATCCACTCAAATATCTGTTAAGCAAGGCCACATTAATAGGAAGATTAGGAAAATGGGTCATGATCTTAAGCAAGTTCGATATCCATTATATTCATCGTAAAGCAATCAAAGGACAAGTTATTGCTGACCAACTGGCTGAAGCACCCCTAAAAGTAGAGCATCCCATGCACATTGAATTTCCAAATGCTGATGTCTTCACGACAGAATCAAAGCAACCTTGATCATTATATTTTGATGGCTCATTTACACAACATGGATCGGGGGCAGGCATACTCTTTGTCACCCCTCAAGGACATACCATTCCTCGGTCATATCAGCTAATGTTTCCATGCACTAATAACATAGCCAAATATGAAGCTTTAATCACTGGACTCAAAATAGCATTGGAATGGAGAATCATAGAATTACTAGTCTATGGTGACTCACAGTTAGTCATTAACCAGATCAATGATGATTATCAAATGAAAAATGAGAAATTGTTGCCATATAAGAAAATGGTTGATGATTTCAAGAAATACTTTGTAGACATCAAGTTCATACAAATTCTGAGGCTTGATACCAAGGCAGCTGACACTATGGCCACAATCTCTTCATTGTTACAACTCCCAGAAACTCAGGCTCACTACGAATTTCTGGTGGAACAATCATTTACACCTGCATATGACTCCCCTAAAAGCCAAATCATTTGCCACTTAGTAGGATCTAATTCACCTTGGTATGGCAAGATTTATGCCTACCTAAAAGATGCCATCTTACCACTTGACCTATCCCATAACCAAAAGTACAATTTTATCTGCCAATCCTCTCGCTATACCCTTATCGCTGACACTCTCTATCACCGTTGTCTTGATGGTACTTTACTTCGATGTCTTGAATGTGATGAATCTGATAAAGCTTTACAAGAAGTTCATGGTGGAACTTGTGGTACTCATTCAAGTGGACTAACCTTAACCAAGAAATTGATTAGAATGGGTTACTTGTGGCCTACAATGGAGAGGGAATCATTCACTTTTGTAATGAAGTTCTCTAAATGTCAGATACATGGAAATCTCATTCATGCACCAGCACAGGAACTACAACCGTTCGTACCAACCTAGCTATTCTCTCAATGGGGGTTGGATTTAGTTGGTAAGATTCATCCTTCATCTTCAAACAGACACAAGTTCATCATCACAGCGACAAAGTATTTTACCAAGTGGATTGAGGTAGTCCCTCTGACTAAGGTCACTGGCAAAAAAATCTCATCATTCATACTTAACTATCTCATTTGTTGGTATGGCATTCCTAACTCCATCATCACAGATAATGGATGACCATTCAAGAATCAGGATGTTGACAAAATTTGTGAGAAATTTCATATTCAACACAAATATTCAACACCTTATTATCCACAAGGGAATGGCCAAGCAGAGGCCTCAAATTAAACAATATTGAAAATTTTAAAGAAGATTGTGAATGATGCAGGGAAAGATTGGCACGTTCAACTTAATCCCGCATTATGGGCCTACCAAACTAGTATCTGAACGCCAACAGGAGCAACACCATTTGCTCTTGTATATGGAGCAGAAGCCATTTTTCCACTAGAAGTTGAGATCCCATCACTTAGAGTATCACTGAAAGGCCTCATAATAGATGATGAATACAGAGTTTCCTAATTGCAAGAACTGGAACTTCTTGATGAAAAGAGACAATGAGCAGCTGATCATTTGAAAGCATATCAACAAATGATGTCTCATAGCTATAATCACATAGTAAAGCCATGTACTTTTCAGTTTGGTGATCTTGTTCTAAAAAAGAACCTACGCAATCAGCAGGACAGAGAGAAGAAAGGAAAGTTTGAACCTAATTGGTTGGGTCTGTATGTGGTCATAGTAGTATATGATTCAGGAGCATACAAGTTGTCAACACCAGAAGGGGACCTGTTTGATGAACCCATCAATAGCATGCACCTGAAAAAAGTATTATGTCTGAAGCAGGTATCATCATCTATAAATAGTCCTGAAGAAATACAAAAACATCAGAAAAAGTCCTGAAGAAATACAAAAACATCAGAAAAAGTCCTAAAGAAATACAAAAACATTAGAAAAAATCCTGAAAAAATACAAAAACAACAGAAAAAGTCCTGAAAAAATGGTTACCCTAGTGAAAACCTAGCAAATAGGCATCTTGGTAGCGATGAAAAAAAAAAAAATCAATTGGAAAAATGCAATAAAAACAAATAGTGAAAATATGGCAAACATACGCTATTTTTAGCTCTCCATCTATTAGTTCATGTTCTTCACTTGAATTCTCATCCTTCATTTCATGCATCTTTCCATCATCTTAGGGTCGTACTAGCATCATGTTGCCATCATTTTCCTAGAGCGATAACGTCTTACCATGGCTTGACCATCATACATATTCATTTCAGCAAGTTGTGTCAAAAACTAGGGGCAAACATTGACATACTTTGGGGGAAATCAACTTTCAGGATCAACCAAAACAGCTAGACAATAACATCAAATCCAATCATGCAAACAAACAATCAAATCACATGAACAACTATCCAACCATTGATCCATATCACCATTGTTTTCAGCAAAATACCATATCATGACTCATATCTGGATGATCTAAATTCTAAATAATGATTGGAATATCAGTTTTACACTTTGAACAATGGTTGTTTGATTACTCGATATCATCTCTCTGGAGCACACTCAATGATGTATTGAACTAGAGTGGCAAGGAAGGAGGATGTTTTTTTTTTGTCTACTGTCTTGAGGTTAACTATCAATTTGGTGCAACTATGTCAAAAGACATGGTTTCCAAACCATATCATTGATGACAGTTCCACATTTGCATCAGAAGTTGGTTAGTCTTTGTCTGTTTATGCAAGAAATGCTTAGGTCATCTCGGTTCAATTATACCTTAATGCTTGTGTTCGCTTGCTATGTCAAAAATCATGAAAGTTGTACTCAGGTCATCATTGGTGCTAATCTCCCCTTTGATGCTTGTACACACTTCCAACATTTTATAAGGCTCTATGATGATTCAAGAAAGCTACCTGAAGGCTCAACAAACAATTGGTTTTATTTAGTTGCATTTCATTTAGATCAACGTATATATTTGCATATTTTGATTCACATTAGAGTTTTAAACAAAGCTGAATAGATAAATCAATGGTTGTCATGTCTCTTTGGACTATATGTGGAGGAAATTTGGACATTTGTTTCATCCTCATTTCATTATCATTTCATCTAGGTCTTGTGCATACCATATAGTTTAACATTCATCATTGGATCATTTCTCATTTATTTATCCTTCATGATGCATTATCATTTCATGTTTTATATCATTTCATTGCATATCATGGGACATTTTCATCATCTTTGTTTTATTCTCAAATCCTTTCGATCCTTTATCATTTCATATCATTCATTCATTAAACCTTTCCATATCACTTTCATTATCATCTCATCCATCGTTTTCATTTTCATGTCATTTTCAGTTTACATCGTTGTTTTCCATTTTCCATCTCCATTACATTTTCATCTTATCATTACATTTTACATATCATCTCCTTTTATTACATTTTCATATCATTTCATTTTATAATTCCATATCATCTCATTTTTACATTTTCATATCATTACATTTCATCTTGTTTCCTTACATTTCATCATCACATATCATTTCAATTCATCATATCATTCCATATCATTTTATTTTATCATTTCATATCATCTCATTTTATTACATTTCATTGCATATAATATCATTCCATTTCATATCATATCATTCAATTTCATGTCATTTTATCATTCCATTTCCTTTCATTTTATCATTTCATATCATTTCAATTCTATCATTCCATTTCATGTCATTTTATCATTCCATTTCATGTCATTTTATCATTCCATTTCATTACATTTTATCATTCCATCTCATTTTATCATCTCATCAATATTTTCGTATTCATTACATTTCATTACATTTCATATCATACATTTCATCATTATTAATCCTTTCGCACCATTTATCATTCACATCTTTTCTAATTTTCAATACCATTTTATTTATCATTTTTCATACAACATTTGATTCATATTACATATCATATCACAAATTCATGATGCATTTCATAAACATAACATCCATCACATCATCATCATTTATAACATTTTGGAAAATCAAAACACAAGAATTTCATACTAACATTGCATTTCCACATCATTTGCAAAACATACATTACCATTACATATATCACATCCTTTCCACATATGGAATTTTTTTTATCATCATCCACCTGCATGAGATCATTAGTACACATCATATTGCACATCATCATATCATAATCATATCACATCATCCTGCAAATCATGTTAGTCAGTAAATCATCAAAACTATATATCAAAATCCTTATCATATAAACAAAGAAATAAATGCATATCCATCTCATATCATCATATCAAATGCAACACATCATCAAAACTCATCACCGCTGCATATCATCGCTCATCAAAATCACATAACAAATGTCCAACAGTCCAATGACACAGAAAAGTCTAGAATGATACATGAGATAGGATAAAAAATCAATATGCATGCTCCAAGAATATGAGATACATCACATAAATCTTGCATACATCAATCAAGGCTAGCTTGTGGAACCCCCTGATGGAGTTGGTCTCGAGGATGGTGGCCTACCACTAGTCCCTGCATCTGGATCCCGTCAAGGCCCAGTAACCCCCATGTTTTGTGTAGTTTTTTGTGTCCTGCTCCTAGTCCTACTATGGGACCATGGGAAAATCTCTATGCACTCAGGAGGACACAACTCCTTGTATTGGACTCGATAGTACTCAACCTCTCTGGCCATCTTGAAGCCCTCTACAATGGCCTCTTGCAATGATGCACTCTCCATAGTTCCCATTAGCCTCTAAGCAACACCCTCAGCCTCTACCGCCCTCTGTCTCAATGCATCTCTCTCTATAATCAACTGGGCTACCTGTGGATATGGGGTAGGAGGATGTGCCTATACCTGTGCCTGTGCCATACTCTGTGCCAACTGTGCATGTACCTGTGCCTGTAATTGTGCGGCCAAACCCTATGCCTAAACCAACTGGCTCTGCAACTGCACCTGTTGTCCTTGCAATGTCTGTACCTGGGCCTTTAGAGTATCTATCTACCCCTGCTGAGAGGTGGAGGCAACCCTAATCACTATCCTCTGCCCAATCCCAGTCCTCGGCCTCTACATGATCTACACACTGCCCAAAATATCTGGCCTCGATCACACTGGCACCTGCCTCTCATCCCCGCCATCATCCCCATCATCCCCATCTGAGCTCTCCTCCTCCTCTCCACTCTCATCATCCTCTCCCCCAACTGCTACCTTCTCACCACCTGCCACATCCTCCTGTATCCCTACCCTTGGTTGTGGTACCACCAAAATGGGTGCTAGCTCATCAGGACATGTCAACCGTGGAAATGGATGTGTATGATAATAAATAGAGTACTCCTCAGACATCCCAACATCAACAATATCCCACCTATCATCCCACGCCACAGGCACTAAAGCAACATACTCTGTATAGGCTATTTGGTATGAAATTTCAGGTCCCCATCCTGCCTCATCCTTGCTCCGCACATAGTGAGCAACACCCTGAGGCATACCCTATGTAAATCCAAACTATCAATGTACCCGCATGGCCAAAAACCTCTCAAGGGTGAATGGGGTCCTCCCTATCAAAAATTGGGGCATACATGCAAACGACATCTCTAAATGATCTGTATCCCAAGGTTCACAATCTAGGTATGGCTGCCATATCACGACATCCATATCATCAAGGCACCATCTCCAATAATCCAACTGCCCAGCTTGGGTTCGACAAGGAACATCAAATATACATATACATATGGTCTGCCTAATGGCCTCACTCTAGGACAGGCTGGTCTCGTCATAGCAATATTCTCCCACGCCTAGATCTGGAGCAATGTCACACCACATGATATACACGATGCACCTCTATAAACCACCTGATGAAGGTTATGATACAAATGCGCCAACATGCAACTCCCCCAGGAATATCTCTATGGTTGTACCAACATCTTCTCAAGGATCCTCCCCCATCCCACTAATAGTCCCTTTGACCGGCGATCCAGACAAAGGAGACCTCCAATAAATGCACATAAAACTGCAGGCAAGGCTGGATATCCCCTAAAGTCAGCCCATGGCACCCAGTACCCTTCTATCTGTGCATCACCATATACTCTCCTCCGAGCATCTGTACCACCTAGCTCCTTGTGATCACAGAACACAAGGGCGCCTACCACTGGAATACCAAGAATCCTATACACATCCTCCGGAGTCACAGTCACCTCACCAATCGAAAAATGAAAGGTGTTGTGCTCTGAATGCCACCTCTCTGCTAACGTGGTCAACAGTCCCCTATTGACCTAAATTGGAGGCATGTACAAAAATGATCTCAATCCACATGCCCCTGTCAATGCTATATCATCTGGTGTTAGCTCGAGTATCCTATCCCACCCCGCCGAGTGGCGCCCCCTAATCTAGAGGTTTTTGAAAACCTCCTATTTTCGGTTATCACAAAGACAATCAATCAACATCATCTCAATGATTCAATCTCAATCAAACAAAATCAATCTGACTCATGTCTATCTATCTATGACCCATGTCAGTAACACATACCCATTAGACTCATATCAAGTGACCCATACCAATTGTTCTATCTAGGCAACTCATATCATACAATCAATGCACAATCTATCTATCTAGATATCACACCAATCTACTCTACCATCAATTAATATTTGTTTTATTTTTCAAGAATGTAAATGTATCAACAATCAAAACATCATCCTATTTGTACTTCAGTCACGAATACAAATATGTTTTCAATCAGTAATCTACTATTTATTTTCTATTGCAGAAAGAAAATTCATCAAAAGTCCTATCAATCATCTACTCTTTGTTTTTTGTACAGGGGAAACAAAGTTATCAGCTATCTACTCTTTGATTTCTATTTTGGAAACAAAGTTATCAGTTATTTATCAGATTTTTTATCCATATCAACATGATGATAACACAATTTCTCTATCTATTGACCAAGGAAGCAATATACATCATCATTCTTACATCACTTTCATCAAATCACACATTCTGTCTCTTTTTTTCCTAGATGTGCTAAATTACGACCTCTATGTGCTAAAACTCATATGTGCTATTCTATATCCTGGATGCGCTAAAACTCATATGCATTGTTATTTACCCTGAAAGCACTCAATCATTTCCTCTATGTGCTATTTCGCTAAAAGCGCTAAAACTCTAATCAAAAGCGCCACTTTATTTCCTAGATGCATGACAACCCTAAATGTGCTAATGTTTTTCCTAGATGCGCTCAAGCCCTAATTTTTCTACGGCATCCTAGAAGTGCTACTCTTTCTATCAAAAGTGTTAAACTGGTTTCTACAACAAACATGCAAAAAGCATCCTGTAAGCACTAAAACACACATCGAAAGCGCTAAAACAGTTATCGAAAGCGCCACGGGAAAAATAGTACAGATTGATTCAAAATGGAAAATTTTGAAAACAAAAGAGGTTGGATTGACTCACCGGTGGTCCATACGTCACTAGTCTCTGGTATTGGCAGGCCCGCTCATATCTATGTCTATGGTACAAAATCTCCATTTTGCCAGGTCACTATCAAAGCAATAGGATTCTAAAAGTCAAAAAGTGCAAATGATGTGTCCTTTTCTCCCTTTTTACCTTTTAAAGGTCAACCAAAGGTGAGTTTTGTGACATTTTTATCTTTTTTATCTAACTTTGACCTTGTTTTCACACTGGGGCATCCTTATACATCATTTTTCGAGAGCTAAATCACTGAATTCACATCAACATCAAAATCTCATCATATCATCAAAATTTTTAGACATTCTCAACAAATCCTCTCATCATCAGTGATTTATCTCCTGAGGGGGCATCATTAACACCAGCAACATCTTTCAATCGGAAACATATCAGAATTAGGTCAGTGGCATATTTTTCAGAAAGGGGCAAAGTCAAACACAACAAAGTTCAAAAGCGGGAATATTTTCTTTGAAGCAATACGTTCCACACATCACTTCAAAGAGGGGAAAAATGTAGATACATAAAATTGGTCATATCTGATTAATCCTAGCATTTAATTAAATATTTATTATTTAATTAATTTCTCTAAAGTCTTCTACATATGATTAAATTTAATTAATTTAATTATATTTTTCATTCAATTTATTCTTCTATTATGATTAAGTAAATCAATTTTTATTTAATTATTTCACATTCATATGTCCACTTGATTAATTAAATAAATACACTTTATTTATTTTAATTAATTATCACTTTTTTAATTTAATTAAGTCTTTTTGATTTAATCAAATTTAAATATTTCTTTTCAAATCTTTCTTCTAGTTAATTAAATATCTTATTTAATTAATTTCATACCATTTCTTAAAAGTTTAATTAAATATCTTTATTTAATTGAATATCTTCCATATCTTTTCAAAATCATAATTAAATATTCTATTTAATTATGAAATCTTCCATTATTCTTCAAATCTGGGGTAAATATTCTATTTTAAGAAAAAAACCTCTGTGTCACCCTTAAATGAATAATTGAATTTAATAATTCATTATTTAGCTTCTTCAAAATCTTTCCATAATCTCACAAAAAGATGATGTTTACAATTCATCTTTATTATCTTATCTTACCTCTTTTACAGAAAAGAAAACAAAATCTTGTTTTCTATTTTCTTCTATTTTTCTTCAGTCTTATCATTCCTCAACCGTTTGATCTGCTAGGAATTTTCACAATCGTTGATCATATCAACCAATCAAAAGCTTTTGAAAAACTCTATAAATAGCATTGCCAATCCAAGCAATGGTTACAACACACAACAGATGAATTAGAGATTAATTGCATTCTAGTATTATCATTATAGTTTTATTATTATAGCATCATCATAAACTTTCATTTTAGCAATCATGTTTAGCATTAGAGCAATCATGTCTTAGCATTACATGCATTTCATATTCAATCTCGTTCTCTAGGAAGACTGTTCGTTGAGCCTAGCACACAATCTGAGAGCCAGCTGGAATCAATGAAAATACTAGAGATAGAGGACGATAGGACGAAATCGATAACAGAATACTAAGTTTGCATCTCTATTGTTTTAATATTATATTTTTGATATATTGTCTTATTGGTGTGTTTGATTCATTTGTTTTTACATATTTAACACGCATAAAATCGACCACACAGGAAGAACAACTAAAGGGGGGACAGATGATTTAGAAAACAATACTCCACTTCAGATTTTTTTAGCTTTAAAAAAGAAACAAAAAAAAAGTAATTGTAATCATATCATGACAACCATATTTTTGATAATATGTAAAAACTAAAAGAATGAATAATATATGTTAATGAATGAATGTGAATATGTTAATGAATGAATGTTATATGTTATTAATGGATGAATGAATGATTAATGTTATATGATTGGGTATGGGGAATTGAGAGTGATGTGAGGGGGGGGGAGGGGCCAAATGAGCTTCCACCGTCACGTGGTTGGCCCTGTTAAGTAGAGAATATTAAACTATTCTCAAAACAAAGAGAAGCTCAATAAGATAATGCACTTTTCAATATAAGAAATGCATCGTTTGAAGCATCAAACCAATATGCAAAGATGAAAGAAAGTGCTAACTTTTCACTATGGTGGCAGAAAAATGGTTCTTTATACCTTGAATCCATGCTCTGCATCATAATTTGAAGTTGTTTCCATTCCAATGTTCTGAGTTTAATTTGTTTGTATGGATTTGTATGAATACCACATTGTGTTGTGTGTGGATTTGGTTTCAAAGCTATGTTTCTTCTATTTTTAGTGGTGACATAACTCTAAAATTTGACTTTTGTGCATAACAGGTTAGTGGAAAAATTGATAGCTCTGAAGGGTTTAGAGGCTTGATTGAGATAGATAAACGGATATTTGGATCTTGTTGTTGATGGGAGGCTTCCACTTAACCATAAAATTTTGTACCATCTGTAGGTATGAAAAAGTTTCTCTACTTACATTCATTCTTGATCATAAATGTTGTAAATGATATTAATGCTTCAAACTTAAGATTAGTTTCATTGTTATAATGATCAAAATGTTATACGTTTCTATACATTCAAGCATTCTCTTGGCCCCTACCCTTTGCTCTCTCCCCACTCCTTTTAAGAATTTTCTTTGTCATAAAAGATTCACATTTCTGTCTCATTTACACAAATTTATCTGAAGCACTAGGAGTGAATAAAGATATGTAAAAGATGATGGATTATGTCTAAACTACAAATTTTTATCTTATAACTAATTAAATCCTTAATATTTGAATAGTTTAGAGCTCGAATAATGCTTGTATATGCATGTGTAGCAATAAGGGAGCCTATGTGAAGATTGAAATTTAAAACATCACTTTGGTATTTTCCCTTAGGCAGTGAAATGATATTTTGAGTAATACAAACCTACACACACATTCATATTTTTCAGCATTGCATTGAGGAAAAAATTTTCTCTTATACCTACCCTCGGCTAGACATGGAGGTATATAATATTAGTTTCTGGGTTTATTTTGTAAGTAGTTAATTTCACAAAGGAAGACTAATATATTCTTAATATTCTAAAATATTCATCCAAAAACTGGTTTATTCTTTTTTTTTATGTTTCTTGCATGTGTTTTTTTTAGGCTCTAGAGATGTAGCTCGGCTCTTTCCTTTGCACTTTTCATCTATTTTGATGATTACAGTAGATTGTCCTCATAATTTTTCATGTATATCTGTTTGTAACCTTATTTTCTACCAATCAATTTACAAACCAGTCACATATTAAGGACCATTTCACTAACTTGTAGTCATCCATTACTTCATATGTTGCAGGTTGTGTCTGTGTGCCAATAAATCCTGATGATTGCGAGAACTTTAATCCTACAAGTGTACCCAATCTTTCTCAAGTAAAAGTCTTACCTTATTTTATAGTACTTTAAATGGTTAATTGAAGGTACTTCTTTAGATCTGAGATAGTTGAACCCTAGATTAAAATATGGTATTAGATGGGCAATATAATGATAAAACTAAGGTCCATTGAACACAAATTATGAACATAATTTACTGGAATATTAATAGTGTTACAATTATAATTATTTCTCCTTTACCTACCTCTGCATTAATGAAAAAGATAGCAGATATTGGAAGTTCATTACATGTCTCATGTATGTGTTAGCATTTTAATTTTGTTTAAGTTGTTCAAGAGCTTGATTAGGTCAAGAATATGTTCTACAAGCTCTGTTCTCTTGACACTACTCAACATTTTCCCTACACATTTTCTCTTCAATCCAGCGTTTCTTAACTCCTTCCCTTGTTAGCCCTTGGTTGTTCTCAAGTGTAGTGCTTTTTCTATGCATCTTGCAGTCTGTATGTATGATCAGTCATCTCTTATGAAGCATGGATAACCTTTCATGGAATTGTTGTTGTAATTAGACAATTTCCATTGTGAGAATAATCATTTAATTTGTATGGAAGTAAGTCTTTTTCATATTATTTGAATTGGTATTGTAAACTTGTCTTTGCAGGATTCTCTTGGGGGAACAACAGAACTGTGATGATAGGTAGAGTTGTACAACACCATAAATCATTTGGCATTATCAATATATTGCTTATAGAATACTCTATGCAAGTAAAATGGAATGTGCAATGACAATTGGTCTCAAATTCAAATCTGAATATAAGTACATTATACACAAGAAGATGGTATCTATTCTATGATTTAAAGAACCCCAAAATAAGAAAATTAATAGGTTACATTTGTTTACTTGCCCTTAGACACTTGTTTAATCGGTGAGACCCTCACAATGTCTTGCTGATAACCAGCAATGTTCAAAACTCCTGAAGAGGTCAGATTGGTGTGACATTGGATCTGTCTTGCCGATGGAAGTCATCGACAAGACATGGACTATCAGAGTGAGTTTTCTATCCTATACCGATGATTGATCTCTCACCGATGGGTTGGCTTCTGTGGTCATCGCCAAGAGTCTCCGCGATGGTACATTTCAACGAATATTTTTTTAAAAAAAATCGCAATGTTTCGTTGCAATTTCGACAAAACCCACTGACAAATCACCGAAAAGGTCCGACGAAGTTGCTATAGCTGCGACGAAGGATTCTTCATAACTCCTTGCCCATTTCATCGCAATTTCAACAAAGGCCACCGACGAATCACAGAAAAGGTCTGACAAAGTTACTTAGCTGCAACGAAGGCTTCATCGTAACTCCTTGCCCATTTCATCGCAATTTTGACGAAGGCCACCGACGAATCATAGAAAAGGTCCGACGAAGTTGCTTAGCTATGATGAAGACTTCGTCGTAACTCCTTGCCCATTTTTTTGAAATGGCAAAGAACTTCTGGTATTGTTTTGACGCTTCGGAAGAGCCATTGCAATTGAATTTTGGTTGTAATTCGTCGATGGACACATGAAGTTTTCGTCGATATTCTGATGAACATGCGAGTCATTTTATGATGCCGACGATCGACGAATCTGCGTCGTTATTTCGACGTTTAATTCGTTGTCATAATTTTGACGAAAAAATAGTGACGAATGTTTTTCGTCAATTCGTCAATTTTCTGACAAATGTTTGTCAAAAGACTGGCAAACGTTCATCAAAAAATGGAGTCAAATTCAGTAGTGCCTTTACTTTATCCATAAGATCAAAATTTTATTACAATATTGGGGTCATATCACTTGATCTTAATATGTTTGACTTTCTTTATTTATTTGAACTTCTTGCTATGTTGTTGTTTCTATCTCTATCTATTTTTCATTTATTTCATCATCTCTTATATCATCACCACTTATATTATTTCCTTTATCATGATATATTATGTTTTATATTTTATGTAAGTTTCTTCTTTCATTTTTATGGCTCTCATATCTCTATTGTGGATATTTGCAGTTATTTTGGAACATCTTTTCCTACCAAAAAAATGTGATAGTCTTTTCTTTCAATTTCAATAACCTCTTCTTTTACCTTTTCATTAGCCTTCATTTTTTGTGACAATATTTTATCCAAACTTTATGTTTATTAGAGCTCCATACTCTATAGAGTTTCCACCTAAATTTTTATTTTTTGGTGATAGGTTTAACTCATGCAATTTACTCTATAACAGTATGTCCAAACAAGACATCAATTTTCAAAGTTTATTTTTTCTTTCTAATTTACTTCATTAATTTCTCCAAAAAAAATATTATTTAAATATGTTTTGATTATAAGGGAAAACAAGTTTTGAAGGGACTTGAAACCCTTTACAAGAAAACAAATGAAAAGCTACTCAAAGAAAAAAACATTGAACCATCGGCAACAACCAACAACAAAACAACAGCCAAAAAATAGAGATCCAGTAGCAAAAAAATAGAAAGAGACACTACTTCATGTTCTTTAAGTTGTTAGCCACCTCAATCTCCTAGTTATGTAGTTTGACCATGTCCATTATTTCTTTCTTCTCCTACTCAAAGGTTTTCCTCAAATTAACCCTACCTCTTGTACATGGGTCTGTTGCCTCATATTTTTCAACCTTCTTCCCCTTCCCCTTTGAATACTAGTCGTTCTCCATCAACTCTACAGAGTAAAGCTAATCTTCCCTTAGTTCACTTATCTTGCGAAAAAGGACCTCTAGAGACTCAACACTATTCTTGACCGAACTGTGGCTAATTTACAGTAGCTTCTTGATGTCCACATTAGTTTCATTTATCTTAGCCCCCATTTCAAAGAGACACTGCTCACACAGGGATTTAAAATATGTAAAGGAGAACTCTAGGTCCACTAGTCTTTCAATCAAAATATCCAAGGAAGAACCCTTCGACATGTTTTGCATATTCGCTTTTAGACCCTTGATCTTGATATTCACCCTATTAAATTCCTACAATATCCACCTGGCTAGCTTAAACATGCATGTATCCCCTAAACAAGCCATGTCCATAAACTCAAACATTGAAGTATTGTCATCGTTTAGGTACGAGAAATCCTCAGAGAGAGGATTCACCTTTAGTGGCTCTAGCTTACCAAGACTCGGATTAACCGCCTCATCCTCATGTATAGACTTCTGACTAGAAATCTCCACACTGGGTGACTAACAAACAAAGGAGTCATTGATTTCAACAACAATATCCACAACACCCTTCTCCTTACCCTAGTCCTTGGTACCTTTCAAATCACCTTTCACAACCTATTTTTTTAGCTTTGCAATTCACTTGGATGTCCTTCACAACATTTCCTTGGCTTCCTTATCCCCAACATTATCAAGCATACCCTCCTCCTTACGACCTTCTACAATAGAATCCTACCCATTAAACTCATTATTTCCCTTAGACTGGGAACCACTAGAAAAAAATCAGTATCATCGCCAGTAGAATGGGATTCTAACTCCTACAAAACAATCTTCTTAGTAGAATGTTTCCCCTTGATATTCCCCTTCTTTCTCTTCTTAAAAGGGGTCGTCGCAGGGGGAAAAGACCCATCCTCATCCTCTTCATTCCATTTCTCTTCACCAACAACACTGGTATCTAAACCAGTCAAGAGGGATTCTTCACTGATAACCTTCTCCTTACTTTTAATTGCCTTGGCAAGAATAAGGGCTCTCACATGCTCCATTATGAGTAGTATGAGGCCCTCATGGAGAACAGGATCCCTCCTATTGTTCAAATGATCATACACCAACACCTCCAACGAAGACAAAAGAAAGAAAGGGAACAAGATATATAACCCATGCCTGAAATGATTGAACAAAATGAAATGGTGACCTAAAATTGCAGTAAACTGACCGTCTAGGGTAACATACCACATGAACTTTACTACATCAGCCCAAATTTTCTTCAAAGACATCCGTTTGTAGCCCCAAGAAGGAAACTTAATTAGCTTCTTTTGTTCATCATCTTTGAAGAACTGGTCCATGGAGTCCTCATTACTCTTCTTCTCCTTGAAAAATTTATGACCCACCAATGGCAAACCAGTAATGGAATTGATAAACTCCTCATTAATCACAAACTCCATTCCATTGACCTATAATCTTTGATCATGCCAATAGCTGACAAAATCCACCAAAGACTTAGGATCATGGCCATGTAGCCTTTCCAGAAAAGGCGTGAAATTCCCATGCTCTAAAATTCTCCAAATTTTATGATTCTTCCTCCATCTTGCACAGGAATGGGGATCGATCCTACAATGGTCACCCCCCATTATCACATTCACCATAAACTAAAACCCCAAGAAAGAGACAACCATTAGAAAGAAAACATGTGAAGCAACACCCACAAAGCGTGCGACAAGAATGCATGAAATAATGATATAAACAATCCAAAGAATGAGATCAACTGTAGCCATCATTTCCTAATAAAAATTTGGGATCCTCGAGAAGGAGGGAGTACTCCTTCCATACCTTAAAATAATTAATTTTGACAGCCTCATTAGCAAATAAATCTGCCAATGAGTTTTCCTCTCTATAGATATGTGTGACACGAGTTACTTCAAAGGATCTAAGCATCATTATAGCATCCTCAAACAACTGATCAATTGTCTAGTTTGGCTTCTGATGCCAAGTAGGTAGTTAACAATAAGAAGTGAATCTCCCTCGACCCAAATCTTGGAGTATCCCTTGTCCAACACAAACTTGATAATGATGAATGCAACCTCAACTTCCGCATGGTGATTGGTTCAGTTTCCCAATGGGAGTGCCACCACACCCAAGAACCTACCAAATTCATTCCTCAACACCCCCCCACAATGTTCAGGCCCAGGGTTACCATTGGTTGCCCCATCAAAATTAATCTTAACCCACCTTGGAGGTGGGGGCTTCCACTTAGTACTCAATCTAGCACTGATGATAGACTTAACAACCTCAGACAAAAAAAAAATCCTCCAATTAGCAGTTACTAGTAAATCATAACCAGCTAGGAAAGAGGACATAACACACCGTAGAGAGTCAAAACCATGAAGAGAAAAGTTTTCCAATATACCCCTTCGAATTTTGATAAAAACACTTTCCACCTTGAGTTTAGAATCCCATAAGATTCTATTGTTTCTTTCTTTCCAAATACCCCAAGCAATATGTGGGGCCATAAGCTCCCAAAGCCTACGAAGGATGGGGGAAGAAGGACACTTCCATTGATCAACAAAGCTGCTAAGAGAGCCCTGAGAAAACCCAATCCAAATTCCAAAGAGCAAGAAACTTACTTCAGATGAGAGAAGAAAAAATACACCCGAGGAGAAGATGAAAGGAACTCTTCACATCGGATTCACAAAGCACACACCTATTAGGAATAGCAAATCCCCTTCTACAAATATTATCATGAGTTAGCACTTTGCTTTGCATTAGAAGCCAAAAGAATTTAAATATGTTAATAGGTAAGGAATTTTATATATAAAATCAAGTATTTCCTAAAGGATGGCCTCTTTATTTATTATGAAATTTATGGGGTATATATTTGATATTTTGAAGGGTTTTCCTTTATTGAGTAAATATTTGTACTAGGTGATGGCATTGAGTACTTCATATTTTTCTTTATCTTTCTCATTTTACTTTTGGTTAATATTTCATTGTACAATTTATTTTTCAATTTCTTGTACTTCTTTGATGGAACTAGTCCTTATTCCTTCTCATCTTTTTCCTTATCCCCCTCTTCCCTTTTGCATTGCTTCTCTTATTTTTCAAATGTTTCACTAGATTGAACCAATTTATTTTTGGATTTAGTTTTTAATTTTTTTCTTGATTTGAATGCTTTAGAATCTACTCTTTCTTTGCATCACACCTTTGTAAAAGTGCTTCTATGTCTGCTTTAGAGGGGGGATTAGGTAGCATTTTTTCTCTATTTTCTTTGTTGGTGGCATTGTATATTATTTTTCCTTAACTTCATACTAGAGTTTTTTTCTACAAATCATCTTCCCTTAGTGGCCTCTTAGTATTGAAATATTTAATTTAAAATGTTTGGGATGATTGTGATGGTTCTACAACTATTCTTAGATAATGTGTTGGTATCCTTTTATCTAGTTCACTCTTTTACTTTGAAGGTGGTGATTCTATAATCTTAGTTATGTTATGGTGGGGAGTTTTATGTCTTCCCTTTTAGTTTCCTATTGCTTTTTATGTTTTCTTTCTTCCTTGAGAATTTTTTTATTGCTTCTTTCTTAATATTCTTATTCATATATTCTCTATATGTCCCAAATATCTCTACCTTTGGATAGGTAATTCCAATAGATTCTGAGCCATGGATCAATTAGCTCATCATTAACCTCATAAGGTAACATGGTAACCTAGGATGTTCTAGGCTTAACTACCTCTACACATACATTATCTACATTTATCATGAATGTCACCTAGGAGGTATAATTTATTATTGTACTATACAAATTTATTTCCCTACTTTTAGTTTTTTGTTAGAAGTTTTGGGAAATTTTAATGTATGCCTATTTTTTTCATTTTTATTATATGTATACTTTTGTTTTCCACCAATTTTTAGGCCCATCCAAAGCCTCTAAGTGCTTCATAATTGACTTTGAATATTTAATATGATTTCTAGAAATTGAAATTTTAATATCTTTCAAATGACAAATGATATTGAAGTGATTCCTTTTCCATTGGCTTTAATTTACCATTCTAGAGGTCTGTGTAAGATTTTGTGCCCATACATGCATAAATATAGACTTACTAAAAATAGTAAGTTACCAAATTTAGCCCTTATTGAAAAGAAACAACTTTTTTTTGGTTAATACAAGATTGCTCTTACACCTTGGATGATTCTACATCATACATGATGGTAACACATTCTACTAAAGGGAAGAGAGTGTTGAACAAAGGTTGTCATTAATGTCAAAGCCTGTCATTAATATAATAAGAGGATTGATGTCAAAGGTTTTTCAAAGAATATATGGCTAGAGGTGGCATTATCCTTTCAAGAGATTAGTGAGAATCAATTGAAGTTGTACTATCATACCTCTCTTTGTTGGAGATTCTACTATCATATGACTAAATCAAGAAACATGTATTATTAGATATTGAGTAGTGTTTGTTGTACTATCATACCTCTTTGTGTTGGAAATTCTACTGTCATATCACTAAATCAAGAAATATGAATCATTAGATATTCAGTAGTGTTTTTGGTCTAGAAGTATAGGTGATTATTGTATGCCTACAATATCATGCTTGCATCCATTCATTATGATAGAGGTGATTTGGAAGGTTGTACTAGAATATTTTAGTTCATTTTTGGTTCACTGTTTCTCAAGTCTACTTTGTGGAGGTGTTGTAGGCTCTACAATTTGAGAGGAGAGTATGTCTATACTTGCTCTATCATATTCTAGAGTTTTTAGAGGATATTTTTAGCATGCAAAAATATTGAAGTGACAAAATGTTCTTTATATCTATTTTCTACTAGTTGGTGTTCGAGGCATGTGCACTAATAGCTAGTAGTGTACAGTATTCAATTATAGTGTGTGGTGTCAATATATGACCTAATTAAGTTTCATGTGGTAGCACATGACATCATGTTATTTTGGTGGTAATAAATTTGATTTTGGCCTGATTGTTATACGTTTCATGAAAATTGAATTTCGGTCCTCCTTATATCGTCCTAGTTACTTGTGGGTCCTGGTTGACATGGAAGAGTGTTAATGCAATTTCATATTGTATAGTCGTAAAATTGCACCCCTCGCTATTTCACGTACATTTTTGTATCCGCTTTGGTGTCCACTCCCTTAGTATCTTGAGTAGGCTCACTTTGGCCCCTGCATTAGCCTTTTTCCCCTCTCAAGATGCTCAACACCCCTTTTCAACAGCTATCCTCTCTCGTCAGCTTTGTGTCAACCCTTGTGCTTTTCCTATTCAAGTTGTTTTGTAGCATGACGTGTCCAGACACTAGTGTGCCATGCGGAAGTCTACATGTTGCGGTAGGATCCTACGACATTTCAACGTTCAAATGACCGTTTTCATGCATGTTTTCCACTTGTCATCTTCTTTTGTTGGTGGTAATGGCTTGGGATGCCTTGTAACCGATTGGGAAGCTTCTTTTTGCTTCCTTTCTCTCCTTAAATGCTATCTTTTCAATTCATTTGGCTCTCTAGCTCCATTCTTCCAAGTGTTTCTAGCTTCACTCTAGCTTCATTCCAACTTTTGGCTTCCTCTTCCACTCCTTAGCACCACCCTTTGCAACACTCTCAAGCTTTCACAAGCTCATTACAAAAACACCCTTGGCTCTTGCAGCTCTATTGCTCTCTTCATTTGGCTTCCTTAAGCCTTACAACTCTATCTCCCTCACCTTGTGCTTGCGAGCATCTTGGGATTCCATATCCCTTATCTATTGCATCTCTACTTTGTGATATGGGTTCTCCTCCTCGAGTGAGGATTGCTTTTATCACTCATACTTGGTGGTGCGGGTTCTACTCCTGAAGTGGGTTTTTCTTTCACCACACACTTTTTCCATTTATCTCTATCTATTTGGCTATCCATGGAGGTGGGAACACCAAAACAAGGGTTTGACTAGGGAAAACCCCTATACAGTCCCAACAATTTCTCCATTTATCATACATGTAGATTTTGAAGGAATTCACATACTAGAGGTTTCATCACTTGTGTGGTTGTGAGCAATTTTCTATCTCTTATTCTCTTACTTTATCATTTATTCTTTACTTTGCTTCAGTTCTATCACATTCCATTATTTTCCTATGCTTTAGAAGTTCTCAACAATCAGAGAAGTACTCATTTAGCTATTTTCTGTGATAAATTCACTCTCTGGTCCGTACGAGATGCCAACGTGCCTTTGGGATGCCAGCGTTCCACGTTGTTGTCTATATCCCATGCTGTCCTCCTTTGGTTGACAGCTTGTTAGTTTGTCTAAAGAATCTTTGTGACCCGCTCTCTTGGATTCTAGAAATATCACACTGTTCCTTGAGGTAGTTTAGGAAAGTTCGCGCTATGAGGCTCTCTGAATGAACAAAACTCATGAGTAGCGAATCTCCCTTCTCTACATTCTAGTGAACCCGACGTGAAGAGGGTCATTTTTTTAAAAAAACTAGGAATTTATTTACCCCTACTTGGCGGGTTCATAACTTTTGACTCGGTGCTTAAAATTCAGAACCGTTTGCATCGTTGGAAAGATCTCCTAGAGGACTAGTTCATTCCCTAAAATATTGTGCCTTTGGTAGCAAAATTTTAGGGACCAACACAAGTTTCGACCCCAAATTCTGCTACGAAGACCTATTAAAATGAAAATTACTAGAACCTAGAAAATACTAAAAAAATCCAAAAATCTAGATTTCTATTTTTTCTCAGTTCTATCACCCCAAAATGAGTTTAATATCTTATTTTTTTAGTTCAGTATCTGATTTTATTCAAAGTGTTAATGATGTTCCATTTCATGCATGTGATGGTGACTTGGCTTTTCCTATGTCACTTGGTATCTTTGATCCTTCTCATGGAAGTTCTCTTGCTTCAGAGGATATCTTGTTGCAAGAAGATGAAATCATTGATACATTTCTTAATGTTACTCTGCCTTCTCTTCATGCCAATGCACTCTCTTCTAGAGATGATGCATTTGTGAATAATGAACCTTTTATTCATTCCAATGCACTCTCTTCATTCCAATGCACTCTCTTCTAGAGATGAGGCATTTTTGAATAATGAACCTTCTATTCATTCCAATGCACTCTCTTATGGAGATGATGCATTCGTGAATGATGAATTGCTTATACCTTCCAATGCACTCTCTTCTAGAGATGTTGCATTTTTTAATGATGAATTTCTTATCTATTCCAATGCACTCTCCTCTAGAGATGATGCATTAGAGAATGATGAACCTCCTTCCACATTTCATCCTGTTTGGATCGATGTTGATAATATGTCTTCAAATAATTATTCTGCTAGTTGTGATGATTCTATAAATGTAATCTATGTCTCTGCTACCCCTCAAAGGCCTAAGAGACTAGTCATTTGCATGAATCCAGCTAGTCCTTCTCCTAAAAGGATTTGTTCTATTTATGCTCTTCCATTTGATAGTAATTCCCTTGATCCTTTTATGACTCCCTCTTACAGAGTGATAGCCCATACTTATGAGAATGATATAAATAAAAACAAAATCCTTCCTCAAGCACCCAGTGATTGTGATATTGTCAAGAAACTCCAAGTTACTCTGGATGAGATCTCATTATGGGACTTGCTTCAATCTGCTCTGGTTTATCAAGGTATGCTTCAAGAATCCTTGCAAAATATCCTCTTTCCTTCTTCTCCTAGGCTGATAGATGCTAATGCATTGATGGCATATATTCATGTGGATTCACCAAATATTTTGTTCTATCCACAAGATCTTCCACCCCCAGAAGTACAGAAACAAGTGGATCCTCTAATGATCATAGTCAACATTAACAATATTGGCATTAGACATACTCTCGTTGACGTAGGTTCGACACTCAATGAATGTAGAATTGATATATTTCCTAAGATTAATATTGATCCATCTTCTCTTAATGCTTCTTATGTTGGAATTCATGGGTTCGATAATGTTGTTCGACAAGCCCTAAGCACTATAGTCTTACCTTTGAGGTAGGGACCCGTTACTATACCCACCCTTGTATATGTTATGTTAGAAAAGCTACCGTATAACCTTCTTCTTGGAAGATAGTGGATTCATGCTATGGGTGCAGTCCCATCTACCTTGCATAAATCTATTAAGTTCATTTGCAATAACCAAGTAGTCATGGTCAAGGCTAACCTTGATGCTATGCACTTATGTGAGATGGCAGTTGTCGGTCAAGCTTCAGTTGTGCCTACTCTTATTCCTTTAGTTTCTTCCAATGTGTCAATGTTTACTCTAGGAGTACCTACTACAAAGGATACTCTTGAGATAGATGTCCCTAAAGAAGATCCTTTTGAAGCAAGAAATATTAAGTTTTCTCCTTCTACCTCTTCTCAAGAAAATGTATGTATTGGTGATGATTGGGGTTCTCTAGACTTTACAGATTCCTTCATTAGGGAATATAAAGTCGACTCGATCCACTTAGACCTTCCAATAACATCATCCACACCTGCTATCAGAGATGGTTATTCTTTTGTATTGCAGGGTACTGTGAGAAATAATTGTAATGTTTTTAGTGTTGATCCTCCTTCTAAAGAAGATGATTACGATTCTGCTAAAGAGGATAATGTTGATAGTCCTGATGATGAAGATCTCATAGAGGAGTGTGATCCTCATTCTTGGAATGATTCTCTCTATGAAGATCCTCCTTCTCAATATTTGTAAACACGTTATGGCCCTGGCTTTAAGCTCATCTCTAAATATGACTACGAGCGTAAAGGTTGTGGGCATAACGAACAAGGAATTCAGGTCCCTATAGAATTCACACCCCATAAGCATAATTTGGGGCTTGGTTGCTCGAATGAATGGTCTAAATGGAAGCCATGGTTGAGTCACATGAATTCTTCTCAACCTCATTTTGTTTAAAGGATTCTTCCTCCATTGTCTTCTATCTTTGTGTCTTCTTCCTGTGAGCAATCTCCACAAGAGAAAGGGTTACTTCCTGATCCTCATCCTCTATTTGAGAAAGAGTGTATTTTGTTGCAACTTCTAAAATTCTTCTTAATTACTCTTCCTCCTCCTATGTATAAGAAATTTCATAAACATGATGAAGAAAAAAAAAATTAGTGCATACCATTGAGTGCTTGGCCATTCCACTAGTGAATGCAAGGCCTTGAAAGATAGAATACAACAACTTTGTGATTTTGGTGCCATCAAACTCCTGTTTGATTGATACACCCACCTTTTCTTTGCATGAAAAGTGATATCAAGGTTCACCTCTATCCTGTATGTTCTAAGAATCTTGCATGGTTCTCCTCCCTTGTATGTTGGGGGCAATGATAACTTGTTCTAGAGATGTGTGTCCCTCTTAAAGAACCCCCTCTCTTCTCTATATCTTTCAATTAAAGTGTCCCTTGAGTGGACCCCTTTTTCTCTTGAAGAATTCCCGAGGGACCCCCTTTGAAAGCCTTCCAATATATCAACAGTCTGCATGATTGTCTGCTAACTTACTTACATGGTGGCTTTCGGATATGTTTTATCTGCGAGTAAACATGTCGCTTTGCAGGTGAGCCTGTGAAGCTTTCCGACTCTACAAAGTCCCCTTCCTTTGGTTTTTTCCATGCAAGAGATCTTGGGGGATACCTCCCTATAGGTCTATGGGTCTGTAGGGTGCTTTCTTTGGGTTTCCTTCATGTGAGAGATCTTGGAGGACACCTTCCTTGCAGGCTTGTGGGTTTGTAAGGTGCTTTCTTGGTTTCCTCCATGTGAAAGATCTTGGAGGACACCTTCCTTGCAACTCTATGGGTTTGTAAGGTGATTTTCTAGGTATCCTTCATGTGAGAGATCTTGGAGGACACCTTCCTTGTAGTTATGTGGGTCTGTAAGACACTTTTCTGGGTTTCCTTCATGTGAGAGAAATTGGAGGACACCCTCCTTGCAGGTCTACGGGTCTATAAGGAACTTTCTGGGTTTCATTCATGTGAGAGATCTTGGAGGACACCTTCCTTGTAGGTCTACAGGCCTGTGAGGCACTTACATTCTTAAATTCTCTTTCTTCTCAACTTGTATATACCAAATTGAAGATCTACATCTTCTTCATCCTGAGTATATTCCCTTCCTTTCTTCATTTTAGAATTCTTCTGTCTTTTATTTCTTAATTTGGGGATGATGTATAGTACTAAGACAACCTTCTACATCAAGGTCTCTTTTACTTTGCTGACTCAAATCCTTTAGTTTTTTGTGCTCTAACGTTGTTGTCTGGTGCAAGATTATTCTTGTCTAATGCATTTTTTTTGCAGGTCTTCAGCCTAGGGGCATGCTTTTGTGGTTCAAAGAGTTATCTGCTTCTTCTACAATATCCTTTTGGCATGACATTATTTATGTTTAGTATATCTCCTTTAGCGTGCATATTAGTGTAGATTCATATGCCTGCTATAGTGGGGGAAAAATGTATAGTCGTAAAATTGCACCCCTCACAATTTCACATAATTTTTTGTATTTTCTTTAGTGTCCACTCCATTAGCATCTTGATTAGGATCACTTTGGCCCCTGCATTAGCCTTTTTCCCCTCTTAATATGCTTAGCACCCATTTTCAGTAGCTATCCTCATGTGTTAGCTTTGTGTCAGCCCTTGTGCTTTTCTTGTTTGTGTTATTTTGAAGTGTGAAATGTCGGGCAACTAGTGCACCGCGTAGATGTTTGCGTGATGTGCTAGCATCCTGCGATGTTTCAACATTCAAACAACCATTTTTGTGCATGTTTTCCACTTTTCATCTTCTTTTGTCAGTGGTAATGGCTCAAGATGCATTGTAACCACCTGAGAAGCTTCTTTTTTCTTCCTTTCTCTCCTTAAATTCTCTTTTCAGTTCATTTGGCTCTCTAGCTCCATTCTTCCAAGTACTTCTAGCTTCATTCCAACTTTTGGCTTCCTCTCCCACTCCTTGGCACCACCCTTTGTAGCACTCTCAATATTTCACAAGCTCATTACAACAACACCCTTGGCTCTTGCAGCTCTGTTGCTCTCTTCATTTGGCTTCCTTAAGCCTTGCAACTCTATCTCCCTCACCTTATGCTTGTGCGCATCCTAGGATTCCATACCCCTTATCTATTGCATCTCTACTTTGTGATACAGGTTCTCTTCCTCGAGTGGGGATTGCTTTTATCACTCATACTTGTTGGTGTGGGTTCTACTCCTGAAGCAGGCTTTTCTTTCACCACACACTTTGTCCATTTCTCTCTATCTATCTAGCTGTCCATGGAGATGGGAACACCAAAATAGGGGTTTGACTAAGGAAAACCCCTATACAACCCCAATAATCTCTCCAGATATCACGCATGCAGTTTTTGAAGACATTCACGTATTGGAGGTTTCATCACTTGTGTGGTTGTGATCATTTTTCTATATCTTATTCTCTTACTTTATCATTTATTCTTTACTTTGCTTCAGTTCTATCATATTCCTTTATTTTCCTATGCTTTAGAAGTTCTCAACAATCAGAGTAGAAGTAGTCATTTAGCTATTTTCTATGATAAATTTGCTCTCTGGTCCGTACGAGACACTAGCGCGCCTTTGGGATGCTAGTGCATCGCGTTGTGGTCCATATCCCGTGCTATCATCCTTTGGCCGAGAGCTTGTTAGTTTCTCTAGAGAATCTTTGTGACCTACTCTCTCGAATTCTAGAACTCTCGCCTTGTTCCTTGAGGTAGTTTAGGTCAGTTCACCCCATGAGGCTCTCTAAATTAATAGAACTTGTGAGTAGTGAATCCCCCTTATCTACACATGTATATATTCCTTAGTTGCATACATGCATAATGTGAAGTATAATTTTGTATGATGTATAAATTGAAGAGAAGGTGTTAATTATATAAGGATATTATCTTGCAAAGCTAGAGGGTTGCATCTCATATTGCACAATAATATTAGATCATATCAAGTGTGGAAGAGTTTTTGAAGTAGCTCTAGCACATGTATGAGGTGTGTTCAACACCATTGAATATTTTCAATCTTTATTTGTGTGTTTTGGTAGGACCGGGGTTCTACTTGTTGGGCTAGTGCTCAATTTATTGTATTGGGGATTGGTGTCTCCAGTAGGTTGGTGCCTATAAATACATTAGGGGATTGGTGTCTTTAATAGGTTGGTGCCTACTTCATATTGTAAAATTCACTTGTTATATTCATGCTTTGTGAGGTTGTATTTGGATAG
Organism: Sequoia sempervirens; assembly: GCA_007258455.2. Classification (NCBI taxonomy): domain Eukaryota; kingdom Viridiplantae; phylum Streptophyta; class Pinopsida; order Cupressales; family Cupressaceae; genus Sequoia; species Sequoia sempervirens. The sequence continues at coordinate 143,069,382 of VDFB02281492.1, read as the reverse complement.
TAGATTCAAGCAGTTATTCTCACTGTGGTTTTTCCCATCTTGGGTTTCCATGTATATCTAGTGTTCAATTGTGTGAATGTGTGCTTAATGCTTGATTAGTATTAGTGAATATTTAAGTTATATGATCTAATATTTTAGTTAAAGTTAAGATTTTTAAATTGATTAGATCTACTGAATCACCCCCACTCTTAGTAGATTGTGTGCTCGTCAATTGGTATCATAGCCAAGTTCCTTTGAAGAAGCCTAACAACTTAAGGTATCACTAGGATTGCACACTCAATTTCTCAGGAAGGATTGTTAGCAAATAAAGCACCACTCTTTGATGGATCCCATTATGCATTTTGGAAATTTAGGATGGGATCTTACTTGATGGATCTAGGACTTGACATATGGATGTCTATTATAGAGGGATATGAGATTCCTTAAAACCCTCCAAAGGATTAGGCCAAAAAGAAGGCTTTTAAAACAAATGCTAAGGCAAGAAATGTTATTTTATGTGGATTGAATAACTCTGAATTTGTGAAAGTGATACAATGCAAAACAACAAAAGAAGTATGGGAAAAATTACATACTATTTATGAAGGAGATGACAAAGTCAAAGAGGAAAAGCTGCAAACTCATAGATCTCAATTTGAAAGTCTAAAGATGAAGGGAGATGAAAATGTTGCCACATTCCTACTCTGGGTTGATGAGGTTTTCAACTCTATCAGGGGTCTTGGTGAGGAATTGAAAGAAAGAACTATTGTGAAAAAGGTACTTCGATCTCTTCCTAGAAGGTTTGATTCTAAAGTCTCTACCATTGAGGAAGCTAAATATTTAAATTCTTTCAAGATGATTGAATTACATAGAATCTTGACTACTTTTGAAATGAGGTTTGAAAGTGAGGCTTCTTTAAGGAAAGAGGCGACATTTAGAGTATCCAAGAAGCAATTTGATCCAAACTCTAATATTGGATGAAATCTGGAGGAAGCCAATTTTTTCAGAGAGCTACAAAGAGGTTCCAATAAGTATAAATTCAAGTTACCATTCAAGTGTTTCAATTGTGGTGAAGTAGGAAATTTTATGGCTTTGTCCCCATAAGGACTCTAAAATGTTGAGAAAAAGTATGAAAATAAATCATTTCAAAAAAGGAATAAAAGTCAAAGGAAACAAAATATTTTTTTACACTGATGAGGAAAGATACTCCACTGATGAATAATATGAAGATATCTCCAGTGATGAAAAATAGAAGGTGGTATTTATGGCTTTTGAAACTACTGAAGGAGATGTAGAAATTAATTCTGAAAATAATGAGGATGAGGTAGATCTTGTCAAATAATTGCTTTGTGTTGGAAAAGAGATTAAGAGGTTGAAGAAGAGAAGGATAAAGAAAAAGTATCTTTGGATCTATAGAAAGTAGAGAAGACTGTTATTGAACTAAAGACCCAGGAAGAAGCAAAAAGGATTGAAGTTATGACGGAAAAATTATTGTCAAGAAATAAGGACTGTGAGAAGCTTGAGGCAGAAGTTGTGTTGGTAAGAAAATAGATTGAGAAGGTGAATCATTAGCTGAAAATGAAGTTTGGAAAGAGTATTGAAACTCTAGATCAGATATTGGGATATCAAAGATCTTCATATGTCAAAATCAAAATTAGTTTTGATTATCAGAAGAACAAGGTGATAGAACAATCAATGAAGCTTGCTAAAGAGAGTCTAGAAGTACAAAGTCTAAAAGAGTTATTGCAAGTGACACAAGCAAGACACAAAATGATGGCTTTATCTAAGTTCAGAAGAAGAATAGAAGATCTAGAAGATAAGGATACAACACTAGGTTCAATCATTATTTTTCCATTTATTGTTTTAATTGCAATAATTATGGCCATAAGGCTATGGACTATTGGAAAGCTCTGGTAAGAAGAAGTAACTTTATCAATAGTAATGCATTTACACCTTCGTTCAATTTTAATATTATTTGCTACAAATACAAAAACTTTGGACACATTGCTAGGAATTGTAGAAGCAATTTTGTAAGTCCTCCTCTACTAAAAATAGAAAGAAAATGACAAAAAAGGAGTTGTGAATTAGATAAAGTCTGGAAGAAGTTTCTAGAAGAGAAGAAGTTTGAGAAATCAATGATCTCTCAAACTACTCTACATTCTCAAAAAGAGAAGAATTTGTGGATCATAGACAATAGATGTTCAAGCTGCATGTCTGGAGATAAAACTAAGTTCATGAATTTCAAGAAATTTGAAGGAAGTTATGTGATCCTTGGAAATAATTCTATTTCCAAAATCATTTTTAAGGGTACTTTGAGTCTTGATGGTGGTAGGACAAAGAATCATGATATTTTCCATGTTGAAGGACTAAAGCATAATTTGTTAAGTGTAATTCAAATGTGTGATAAAGGTTATATGATGTCCTTTAGTGCTAAATGTTGTGAAATTAGTAAATAAAGTACTAGAGAATTGATTATGGAAGGAAGAAGGACAAATAGTGACATATATCATCTCAGTGAGCTACATGGAAAAAAATATCTTATTGTGCAAAGAGAAGAAAGTTGGTTTTGGCACAAAAGGTTGGGACATTAATTTTGATGACATCGAGAAGATTAGATCAAGAGGAATGGTTTGGGATATGCCAAAGATTAAGAAGCCTCAATCTACTAGTTGCAAACCATGTCATGAAGGAAAATAGACAAAGAGTGGATTCCTACTAAGGAGTGCTTTACATCAAAACTATGTGTATAAAATATGTGAATGCATAAGTGAGTAATACAACACACCAATGAAACATTATATTAGAGAATTCAAATAACAATCTAATTGAATTGAAACAAACAAACTCTTTAATGTCGTCCCATTGTCCTCTATCTCCAAGGATTTTTCAAGTCATTATGGCTCTCAGATTGTTTGTATGCACATGACTTTCCAAATGACAACCTGAAGAACGAGATGTTGGAAATGCAAGAAATCTTTCCTACATGATTGATTGCTAAATGATATGTTGTAAATTGACAAGCTAAGATTAAAATGCTGCTATGATATTGATAATGGAAATGATGTGATGCAACTATAGTAATTAAGATGCAACAAATGGTAAAGCCATGATTAATCTAAATGATGCTAAATGAAAATGCTAGAATGCTCAATGCTAAGATGCTAAGATGACAATGCTCTCTAAAACTTTGCAGAGTTTAATTATGCTAAGCTCTCTATCTAAAATGTTGTAAATGAGGTTGTATTTATAGATTTCTCCAAGGCATCAGCCTATGTGGTAGGATTCAACAGTCTGGATTCGATCTAGAGAGATGGACATTGAAATGTAAAGAGGTTAGAGAGAATCAAGGAGTGTGTTCCCTTTAGTAGAACAAACTTCCAAGTGTGGAGAGGAATCAAATGGAAGAGAAAGCCAAGTGTCTCAAAATTTGTTAGAATTTGTTGAAGATAAATTTCAATTAAATATTAAGAATATTTAATTTCATGAGACACATGATGAGGTGGAAGATGAGAAGTTAGTAGAAATGTGACTAAATTCAAATATAAAATTTGAATTTAATAAGAAGGGGTTAATTAAATAAAACTAACTAATTAAAGTTGCTTATTTAATTAAAACATCAAGAAAATGATTTAAGATAGAAAGAATTAAAGAAAGTGAACTATATAAATAAATTTGTCAATTTATTTATAAGTAGAAAAATTAGAGATCATTAATTAAATAACTTGTATTTAATTAATTTCCTCCAGACCAATTTTAGGTGTATACTTTTTTCTACTCTTTAAAGTGATGTGTTTGCGACACATTGCTTCAAAGAAATTTTTTGCTGATGGTACTGATAAAAAATTCAATATGCCCCAGATGTTGATTTTCAAGTGATGACACGAGTATGCCCCCTCAAGAGATAAATCGGGGAATTGTTGAAGTTTTAGGATTTTTTTGAATTTTTGAAATTTTCATGATTTTTAATGATTTTCAAATTTTAAGGTGTTGAGACAATTTATCTCCCGATAAAGTAGAATGACCTGCAAATTGATTAATAGATGCCCTAGTTGAAAAATAAAATAAATCCCATTTAATTACCCCTTTAAAAGATGAAAACATGAAAAAGTGAGCTCATTTGATTTCATTTGCATTTGGAGATTGAACTGATTGAGAGATTGGAGAAAAATGTTGATCGCATACCACACGCATAGATTCGAGCAAGTTTGACGCCACAACTGCCCAGCCACATATGGACCTTCAGTACATACCCCGAGAAACCTCTGTTTTGAAATTTGAAATTTGTTTCACGCGTTTTTTGATGTTTTAAAATCTGTTTATCACATTTGGAGCATACAAACCCTGATTTAGTGCATTTAGTATATGTTTTAGCACATATGGTAGTATAGCGCATAGAAGCCTTTTTTTAGCGCATTGATAGAATGACTTAGCACATTAGGATTTTTAGCACATAGATGAAGTTTTCTAGCGCATCCATAAAATGTTTTAGCACATATAGATCACAAATTAGCACATTGATTGATTTGTTTAGCACATTGGGTAGTTTAGCGCATATAGGTCATGAAATAGCACATATATGGATTGTATTAGCGCATATAGAGTTCTAGCGCATTTATGCCCTATTGTGGTGCATAGATGGAATTTTTTAGCGCATCCAGTTTTCCAATGCATAGAAGCACTATTTTAGCGTATTTACACCAAATTGATAAAATTTTGATTGTTCTTGATTTTGGTGTTTGATGATCGTGTTAGCCGATGTTTTGAGGATATTTGATGATGTTTGATGATTGATCTCATGACAGGTGAGAGTCAATGATAGGATAGATGATGATTGACCTCATGATAGGTGAGGGTCAATGATAGACACTTGATGAGATTTGATTGAAATCTCATTAGAGCTGATTAGGATAATTGATAGGTTGATTGATAAACTGTTGATTTGTGATATGTTATGATTATAGGAGGATTTTAGGATTCTTCAATCTCGAGAGCGATTCCCAAAGACCTGGGACATGATTCTGCAACTGGTGCAGGTTGATTTGGATATCATTGGGTGATGTGGGTTATCGGCCTTGATGGATATGCCCCAGTATAGGATAAATAGGGGACTTTTGATTGCTTTAGCTGAGAGGTGGCATAGCGACCACAACACATTTCATTTAGCCACTTGTGAGATGGTAGTTACACCAGAGGATGTATATCGTATCTTGGGGATTCCTATTGTCGGCGAGCTAGTTGTTTAAGATCACATGGAGCAGGGAGGTACTGATGCACTGAGAAGGATTTTCCATGATGACGAGATTAGTGGGTATGAGATCCCATGGCAGAAGATGGTTGCTTCATATCAGCCATTACCTTGTGTTCTACTTGGTTTCATTAGAGGTTTCCTATGTCCCGACCATAGGTCGAAGGGACTCTTAGTTGGTTGGGGTCAGATACTAAAGAGCATGATTACATAGGGGATCAAATATGCATGGGGATCTTGCATGTTGGCTCATTTGTATCACGATTTACATCAGGTGGTCTACCTTGGAGCTGCTAGTCTATCAGCTGGAGATATGTTGTTGCAGATTTGGGCTTGGGAGTGCATATCTATTACTCGACCTGTGGCAGATAGAGATCATTGAGTTGGGAGACCATATACCTTTGGATATACAGGTCCAGTTGTCTAGCATAAGATGGGAAAATTGGAGTATTGGTGGCGAGTTCTTGATGATCTGGAGACTGTCACCTAGAGACCCTATTGGGATTACGGGGAGTGGCTAGAGGATGACATTGAGATGCCATATGTTTTCACTTCTAGATACCTGATTGGTCAGACACCGTATGTTATCAAGAGATTCCCGGTCATGAGGGTGCTTCACCAATATAGAAACGTTCAGGTTATGCTCCAGGGAGTTGCATTGTATGCACGAAGATGACAAGATATTCTAGAGTGGGGGCCCACGTTATCCTATGATGTAGCCTGTCAAGAGTATTTTGGGTTACAACCATGGATATGGGAGTACCATCTCAAGATTTTCGATGCCTTGATGACAGATGACTATGCACAATATTTCTTTACCCATCCTTTCATAAGGATATCCAGTCCAGAGGAGCCAATACCAACATTGGATGATGATGAGAGAGCACCACCACATGCACTGAGATGGAGGAGGGATGGGGGAGATGGAGAGGAGGAGGAGGGAGATGGAAGAGATGGAGGGGATGATGGCAGAGATGGGGGAGATGGGGGAGATGGTGGTGGAGGTGGATCGGTACTAGATGTCAGAGTGTCTCGGAGGAGAAGATCGACAATTCCCATAGGACAGCAGTAGGCAGGGCCATCATAGATTCAGATTTGTGTGCCCTCTTGTCAGTAACAAGCACAAATAAATGACCTACAAGCACAGGTATAGAGCTTATAGGGACAATTATCTTAGACACAAGCATAGATTGCCTCTCTAACAGCAAAGAGGGATAGCATGAGATAGAGGTGTGAGCAGACAGAGGCCTTGGCTAAGTGGTTACAAAGAGTGTCCAAGGGAACTACTATAGGAGATATGCTTAGAGAAGTACGAAATTCAACTAGGGAGGCCGAGTACTACAAGCTATGGTACTATGAGGCAGTTCCTCCAGAGCGGCATGCCCCTAGCTATGCACAGTCGGTCAGTGCCAGATCAAGTTGGAGTCATTTGTAGATGATGAGCAGGGGTGTGATTGGGCCACCTCCCAAAGATCCAAGTGCAAGTCCATCTAGTGGTGCAGCATGAAGCTTAGGCGAGCAACGTCTAGGGAGAGCAACACATAGCTCTTATGTTGACATTTGATGTGTTATTACTTGATGTATACATTGATTTAGTAAAAGACATTATGATATTCTACCACATTTTGTTGATGTATCTCTTCATATTTTGATATCATTGTACACTTGACATTTATTTTGAGATTATATGAGATGCAGTGGATGCTTATTGATCTATATGTTGTCTATATGCTTTTTATGATGAATGCTTATGATGAATGCCTTTGATTTATACTTTATATGCTATGTGATGCTTTATATGATTATGCCATGGTTGTGTATGGATGCAATAATGAACTGATTATGCATGGATTATGATACTATAGATGATATTCTAAAATGTATATGAGATGGATTTGATTATGCAAATGAGATGTAATGCACTTTATTTTTGTATTTTTTGAATGCAAATATATGATGCCTCTATGCTATATGGGATGAATTTGATTATGCAAATGAGATGTAATGCCCTTTATTTTTGTCTTTTTCGAATGCAAATATATGATCTAATGCATGGATGGATGATCGATGATAATGCTTTCTAATGTATGTATGATATGATGATGCTTATGCAGCTATATGTGAATGATTTTTTTTTGTTAATGTCAAATGTACTCAATCTTTTAATGAGAGAGATAGAATCATTTTGGAATTTCCCAGCTTTGGAAAATCTAAAGTGCAGATGCAAAACTAATATGGATGCAATCTATCTTAATTATGCAAATCTAAATATGCAATGTTGTCATTTTGTTAGCCGATTTGTTGTGCTTGGTATCATCATTGAGCTTTTTAATATGTTGAAAGTTAGTACCAACATCAATGGTATAATTAAACCATGATGCCCTGAGTACAAATTCGATGGATTTTTGATATTGCAAGGTAATACAAGCATCTAGGCATACTTTAACCGAGATGACCTGATTATTGCTTGCGTAAAATAGACAAAAGTTAATCCTTTTCCTATGCAAATATGGAATGTCATCAATGATACTTTATAGAGCATGTCCCGCAACAAATTTTCATAGTAGTAATGATCAACTCACAGACAACAAACAAAGAAAAATCATTCTCAATCATAGCTTCTCTAGTTCATGACATCCTTGAGTTGCTCTAGAGAAATGATAACAAAAATCAAGATACGACAGTTGAACATTCATGCTAAAGTGATTAAACCATGCTTTGGAAGAGTATCATCCAGTTAGATTTGTTTTTGACTGATCATGCTATTGATTTGGATGGTTGATTTTCAAAAATTTGTGATGGATTTTCAATGTTGAGTTTTAGTTGTTATTGTTGTGTTTGCTATGTTGTATGTCTGTTGTTTTAAGATCAAAGTAGATTTCCCCTAGTGAGTTCGATATTTTTCCCCCAGTGAGAAACCAACCATTTATTATGGATATGCACAATGATAACCAAGCTAGGATGAGACACGACCGCGACACCCAGATATGTACATTGAGGTTCTTCTAATGATCAGGTATAGTGATGGCGAAAAGTGGATGGAAGACACACGTTACAATAGATGGAAGAGCTAATCTATCAAAAATAGTGCATGTCGCCAGGTTTTCACTACTTTTTTCTATTGCACCTTTTTCAGATTTTCAGATTTTTTTGTTGTCACCAAGACGTCTATTTGCCAAGTTTTCATCAAGGCAAAAAAAAAATTATTTTTCATTTATTTTTTGTATTTTTTCTTTTTTTCTTTTTTTGGATTTTTGACTTTTTCTGATATTTTTGGATTTTTCAGCTTTTTCTATTTTTTTTGGATTTTTGACTTTTTGACTGTGCACTAGATGAGTTATGTGTAAAAATTCTTGAGATGAAGACTATTGATAGGTTCTTCAAATAGGTCCCCTTCAGGTGTGGATAACTGATATGCTCCAGATCCATAGACTGCCTTGACGATGCCTCAATCCTGTGTGGATGACTGTATTGGATGAAAGGACCCAATTGGAATGAGCACGAGTGGAAAGTATGAAGGGAGATAGATGTGATAGATAAAAGAGGCTAAGGTAGGATCCCTAATGTGGACACTACGTGGGCCATCAGGCTTTAGATGAAAAAGGAGCTTGGGCGACCGATGAGTTATATTATGCAAAGGGGTCATCATCAAAGACACATTGAAAGACATCACCAGTGGGGGTGTAATGATATGACGGATATGTGAACATGGATGGGTGGAATGGAATATGTGGTATGAGTGAGGGTGACATGGATGGAGACCTTAGATCAACAAGTTTTTTCTTTGATAGATGCCCCCAGTGATTTTTGAGGGAGAGGCACGTTTGGAGATCGAATTTTGCTTACTTTCACTTTTGATTTTTATTTTTGATTTGTCTGATAGCTTTTTATTTTGGCTAGGGGACTTGTTTGGATCCTCTTCTTTTTTTTATTTGTCCAATATCCTTTTGTTTTGGCTAAGGGACTTGTCTGGATCTTTTTTTGTTTTTGATTTGTCCAATAGCTTTTTATTTTGGCGAAGGGACTTTTCTTGATCTTCCTTTCTTTGCATGCTTTCTTTTGATTCTGGATCTCCATTTGAAAAAGGAACTATTACCTTTGATTCTTGAATTACCTCCTTTATATTTTATTTGGGTGATACTTGTTGATCCATGTCTACAAGGTGGATGGATGTGGGTGAGATGGATGAAATAGAAAAAGTGAGAGGAATATTTAGTGGACGAATGGGAGTGGAAATGCTATCAATGGAGTCTTTGATACTATCCCTTTCAGTACTATTAACATCAAAGGAAGCCTGCACATCCTTAGTGACTTGGAAAGATGGATTAGTACAGGCAACAATAAGAGATTCATATCCTAGCCTAGGGCAGGTGGGATGGAAGGATGATGGTTGGATATCCTCAACAGGGTCATGATCAAAGAGTGGGTTATCATAGATGTCCTCATCAAATAGGGGGTTATCATAGATATGAAAAGTTTGAGGAGAAGCAGATATGGAAAAGGCAGGTGTATCATCAGGATCCCAAAAGGTTTCAATCCAAGCACATTCATCTTTCTACATTCCTTCTATAGCTATTTTGACATCATTGTTGGAAGTTTGACCCTTCTCAATGACAGTAGCAATATCTTTTGCTAGATTATCCAAACGGTATTCTCCACATCCCAGATCATGGATTTGGATCTTGGGGTTTGATAGTGCAGTAAATGAAGTGAATGCTTTGAAGGATTCAGGATCAACATATGTTTGAGAAGAAGGTGCTTCATGATTGCGAGGGATTGGGATTTTAGCTTTAGGGCTTAAATTATGGCAATACATGAAAGGATTAGGATATCCTTGTATGGTGATTTTAACTCCATTGTGTGGGAATTTAATACACTGATGGTATGTAGAGGATACTTCTTGCATTGCATGAATCCAAGGTCTTCCAAGGAGGATATTATAGGTCAAGGGGAGATCAAGGACTTGGAAAACCACATCCTTCACCACAGGGCCAACTCTGATTGGTAGAGTAACTAATCCTTTAGATGAGTGTTCCTATTCATCATATGCCTTCATGGTAATCTTTTTACTATAATCTATTGCATTTTTTGAATATCCCAATGTATGGATAAGCTTTAAAGTGTAGATATTTAGACTAGCTCCTCCATCTATTAAAACACATTTGACCAAATGTTTATGGATTAAAACCTCAATATGGAGTGGAGCATTGTGTGGATGAGTGAGGTATGCATCATCATTTTATGAGAATGATAAATAATGGGGTGTAGTCAAATGTCCCACCATGGCTTGGAATTGACAAACTTCCAAATTAGTTGGTACTGGTAGGTTGTCTTGTTTATCCTTGATTTTGATGACATTACTTTGATTATCAACTACAAAAATGTTAAGAATGGTAGTATCATAGACATAATTCACATTTTTCCCTTTGTTTGTCAAAAAAGATTCTCCTTTTTCATAGTTGGGTAAAGGGTTTTTGAATGCTCCATGATCAACATTTGTTTGAGGTCCCTCTATCGATATTTCCTTTCTATCTATCAAGTCTTGCACCAAATTTTTTAATTACATACAGTTGTTTGTTCTATGACCTTTGTTTCTATGAAAATAACAATAGTGTGCATCGTTCCACCATGATGGTTTAACTTGTGGTTCCCAATCTCGTGCCTCTGGTAACATTATGAGTTTGGCTGCAATAATCTCTTTTAATGTTGATTCAAGTGACTGTCCCAAAGGTGTAAATTTTCTACGATTTCATGGTGTTCGATATGGTGGTGGTTTAGATTCAGTGTTGTTTTGGTTGTTGTTTTGATTGGTGTTTTTATTATTTTTGGGTGTGATTCTTGATAGATTGAAGACTAGTTTTGCATTATGTGTTTCAGCTGCACCATCATTATCAACATTCTTGTTTCTTGTCCAAAATTTAGATTTCTCATTGTTGTTATAATGGTTGGAAGAGTTTGCATTATTTGGTCCTTTGTTGTAGATTTTTAATACTCCTCTTTTAACCAAGGCTTCTTCAATTTTGAGTCCATTTTCAATCCTCTTTCCAAAGTTGGGTGGACATTGCAATTGCAGCCTATAACTCACCTCAGTGTTAAGGTTACCAATAAAGATCTCCATCTTTTCTTTTTAGTTATAGGTCAAGCATATCTAGCAAATAATATTCTCCATCTTTGTAGAAATGCAAGGAATGATTCACCATTTTCTTGTTTTGTGTTGCAAAGATCCTTCATGGTTATTTTGTGTTGAATGTTGTATGAGTGTTGAGTGATAAACTTATTGACCGACTCTTCAAATGATCTAATACCTGGTGAAAGTTTTGAAAACTATTTCATGCATTGACCACACAAACTTCGTGGAAACAACCTCATTAGATAGGTCTCTTCATGTGCATATTCAAGAATCATGGTGCAAAATTCTCTTACGTGGTCTTGAGGAACAGTTTTTCCATTGTAATTGTCATATTTTGGAAGATCCTAGTTTTGTGGTAAAGGTATCATGTTCAAACTTCTATTAATAGGATTAGGCATATGTCTTGCAACAAGTATCTTGTTGTGGTTCCTCTTTGCATGTCTTGAATCTATTGTTGAAGGTTTTGCATTTGTTGGGTCAAAGCATTCATCTGATCTGTGTTCCGTGAATCGACTTTTAGTTTCTTGGGAACTCCTTTCAATTGGTTGACATCAAAATCAGTTGGTAGTTTGATACCTTGGTTTTCCAACATCAGAAAATATTTTTCTCCATCTTTTTATAGAATCTTTTCCATGAATTTTTGGAATTTAGGGTCTTGTTGAGCTTGTTGAATATCCTCATCAGTTATTTCATCAGTTTTAGGTTGGTGGAATCTATGGAAGGGATTTTCTTCACCTTTAGCCATGATGGTTTGAGTTTCAAGTTCTTGTTCTTTGAGTTTTTTCTTTTGGGCTCTTGTTAAAACAAGCATACAAGTGATAAAAGTTTACTATACTTTGATATTTGTTTAGAAGTGCCAAGGAGATACCTAAGTCAAATAGAATGATGGATTCTATTGATGAGACTAAGGTGATAAATCTGATTGTACAACGTTGTTTTGTGATGAAGGATGATAGATCCTGATGATGAAACTCAGCTAACAGTTAGAGATAGGTTTGATGATTAGGCACTTTAAGATGGTTTGATCAAAGTTTAGTTGATGGAATTTCACTTGTAAAATCCAATTTCTTCAAGTTTTAACCTGATGTTGTAAGGAGGAATAAACTCTGCTTTGGAAAGGACCCTAAATCTGGTTTTAATTATCTGACAGATGTTCAATTGAGCTCTGTGTTTGTGAATCAGATGGATGCACTAAAATAGGTTCTAGATGTGCTAGACTGTCCCCTAGATGCGCCAAAATAGAAAGTGTATGTGCTAAAAGATCTGATGAATGCGCTAGAAAAGACTGTGTATGTGCTAAAAGATGTTGTAAATGCGCTAGACTGCCCCTAAATATGGTTCAATTTATCTGACTGACGTTCAAATTAGCTTTTTCAGAGTATAAGGTAAATGTGCTAAACAGATTGCAAATGCGCTGGAAGATGGGATAAATGTGCCAGAATATGGCCTAAATGCACTGAAAGGTGAGCTAAATGTGCTAGAAAAGAACCCAAATGCACTATAATATGAGTTAAATGTGTTAGAAGGTGAGTTGAATGCACTAAAATAGAGCCTATATTCGCTAACAAATGAGGCAAATGCGTTGGAACAAAACTTGGATGTGCTAAACTGGAAATAGTCACCATTTTGAAGTGTTTGTCTGGTCTTTTTTTCTTGTTTTCAACTTAGTGAATTAGGTGTTTTCAAGGGATGATCTTCTGAACAGTGGTTTTCCTAGTTTTCTTGTCTTTGAATCATGTGAATTAAGTTTTTTTAATGGATGATCTCTTGAAAAATGATTTCAAACACAACAACAAGTAGTAAAACAGTTGTTTCACCCTATGATCTAAACAGTAAGAGTATGTTCAAGGATCTGATCTGATCCCTTTTGATTTCCATAGGTATTAAACAATAGCAAACAAATTAGTCACTTTTCTAATGTCAAGGTTCATTAATAACATCACAACCCACATCTTAGAACTACGTCAGCTCACACAGCTGTGTCACCCCCTAGAGGGCACCCTTGTTTTTGCATTTCCCAGGTCTTAAGTAAGGGTTTTCATTTAGTGCGGTAAATGATAAACTCCCTCAAGAGACCTCCCAACCTTTAGAAAAAATTCTTTGGGGATGGTTATCAATGCACACTACCATTGAATGTGAGTTTCCTCACAATCACGTTTGATTATAGTGGGTTGGAATACTTGGCTTTAGTCGTTCCCACTTAGGTTGTTCCCATAGGGTGAGTACTTTTTCCCACTATGATAGGCCTTCTAAAGGTGCTATTGCAATAAATGAAAAAGTGATTCTGGTATTTTGGTCACCCAGTGAAGGGGAGAGCATAGGCCTATCACTTTACAAGCACAACATACATGGCGTTCATTAACCTCATAATTAAACTAGATGCCTAATTTAATCAAAGGAAAACAAAAATAACTCTAGCCCCTACAAACACCATTAGTAGTCTCAAATAATTGTCTTTGACAACGTTTAAAGCACCTGCAAAATAGAAAGACATCAATTAGTTTCTAGAATTTTAAGTTTTTGTAAATAAAGATAAATGCACTAGAACATAGACCATATGCACTAAAATACTCACTAGATGCGCTAATAAACACCCTAAATGCGCTATTCTAGAAAGACAGAGAAGGAAACTCAAAGTTATGTATGCACTAGAAGAGAAGATAGATGCGCTAAAAGATCCCCTAGATGCACTAGAATATGGCCTAGATGCGCCAAAAGAGTAGATGGGTGTGCTGGAACAGAAACTGGATGCACCAAAAGAGCAGTCAGATGCGCTGAAAGAAGCTTCAGATGCGCTACATTGAAATTCACGATCAACCTGCAGACAAAAACTTGCCAAAAAATGTTAAAAATTGGGCTCATCCCAATGGTGGGAGCCAAATTTATGTGTATAAATTATGTGAATGCATAAGCGAGTAATACAACACACCAATGAAACATTATATTAGATAATTCAAATAACAATCTAATTGAATTGAAACAAACAAACTCTCTAATGTCTTCCCATTGTCCTCTATCTCCAAGGATTTTTCAAGTCATTATGGCTCTCAGATTGTTTGTATGCACATGAATTTCCAAATGACAACCTGAAGAACGAGATGCTGAAAATGCAAGAAATCTTTCCTACATGATTGATCGCTAAATGATATGTTGTAAATTGACAAGCTAAGATTAAGATGCTTCTATGATATTGATAATAGAAATGATGTGATGCAACTACAGTAATTAAGATGCACCAAATGGTAAAGCCATGATTAATCTAAATGATGCTAAATGCAAATGCTAGAAGCCTGAATTCTAGGATGCTAAGATGACAATGCTCTCTAAAATTCTACAGAGTTTAATTATGCTAAGCTCTCTATTTGAAATGTTGTAAATGAGGCTATATTTATAGATTTCTCCAAGGCATCAGCCTATGCGGCAGGATTCAACGGTCTAGATTCGATCTGGAGAGATGGACGGTCGAATGTGAAGAGGTTAGAGAGAATCAAGGAGTGTGTTCCCTTTAGTAGAACAAACTTGCAAGTGTGGAGAGGAATCAAATGAAGGATAAAGCCAAGTGTCTCAAAATTTGTTAGAATTTGTTGAAGATAAATTCCAATTAAATATTAAGAATATTTAATTTCATGAGACACATGATGAGGTGGAAGATGAGAAGTTAGTAGAAATGTAACTAAATTCAAATATAAAATTCAAATTTAATAATAGGGAGTTAATTAAATAAAACTAACTAATTACAGTTGTTTATTTAATTAAAACATGAAGAAAATGATTTAAGATAGAAAGAATTAAAGAAAGTGAACTATATAAATTAATTTGTGGATTTATTTATAAGTAGAAAAATTAAAGATCATTAATTAAATAACTTGTATTTAATTAATTTTCTCGAGACCAATTTTAGGTGTTTACAAAAACCATTAGATTTGATCCATACAGATTTGTGTGGATCTATGAGGACAAAGAGTCTACAAGGAGACATGTATTTCATGATTCTCATTGATGATTACACTATAATTACTTGGGTTACTTTCCTTAAAGATAAGTTATAAGAATTTGAGAAGTTTAAAGCATTCAAGGCACTAGTTGAGAATGAAACCAGAAGAACAATCAAAGTTTTGAGATTAGATAGAGGTGGATAATTAAATTTTAGCCAGTATAATGAATTTTTTGAATAACATGGGATAAAAAGGAAATTTTCTTCTCCTAGAACTTCACAACAAAATGGAGTTGCAGAAAGGAAGAATCAAATTGTACAGGAGATGGAAAGAATAATGTTGAGTTGAGAAAATCTACTGGATATGTACTAGAGAGAGATAGTTTAGACTAAAATATATATTTTAAACAAATTTCAAATCATACCAAAGGTTGAAAAAACACCATATGAGTTGTTGAGAGGAAAATCGGCTTCAGTGAGACATTTGAGAATATTTGGAAGCAAATGCTACATAAAAGGGGATGAAGAAAATTTGGGTAAGTTTGATTCTAGATTTGATGGAGTTTTTCTTGGTTACTCTATGGAAAGTAAATCATATAGGTGTTACAACAAAATACTGAAGAAGATTATGGAAAGTGAAAATGTAAGAGTTGATGAAACAATACAATCTACTAGTACTCTGGAAGTAGAAGATGATGAAGAACCAATCTGTAGTAGTGATGAAGATTCAAAATTTGTTACAAAGACTCCAACAAAATATGTTTAGAAGAATCACTCTAAAGACCAAATTATAGGAGATAAAGATAGTGGGATTCAAATCCAGAGGAGAATAAGGTAAATGAGCAATTACACTTTGCATTACTATCAAAGATAGAACTAAAATCCTATAAGTAAGAAAGCAAAGAAAAGGGTTGGATAGAAGCTATGGAGGAAGAATTGAATTAGATCAAGAAAAATGAAACTTAGGAACTGGTCCCAAGACCCAAAGGCAAGAATATTATTGGAACCAAGTGTATTTTTAGAAATAAAATAAATGAAGACAGTGAAGTGATCTAAAACAAGGCTAGACTTGTGTGTAAAGGATATGCTCAAGTTGAAGGTGTAGACTTTGAAGAGACATTTTCTCTAGTAGCAAGACTAGAAACTATCGGGATGTTTTTAGATCTTTCAACATTCATGAATTTGAATGTATACTAGATGGATGTTAAGCTAGAATTTTTAAATGTACAACTATAAGAATAGGTCTACATTAAACAATTGGAAGGGTTTCAATGTTTAGACAAGCTGGATTGTGTGTGCATATTAAAGAAGACCCTTTATGGATTCAAACAAGCTCCCAAAGCTTGGTATTCAAGGTTGGATGGGTACTTGCAACAACAAAGGTTCTAGAGAGGAAGTGCAGATAGTAATTTATACATAAAAATAGAATTTGATCAACTACTGATAGTTGTGGTCTCTATAGATGGTATCATCTTTGGTGGTAGTAGTGATGACATGTGTAAGGTTTTTCAGAAGGAAATGTAGAATGAGTTTGAAATGTCAATGCTAGGTGAATTATCTTTCTTTCTTGGGTTGTAGATTGTACAATCAAACAAAGGCATATTCATTTCTTAGAACAAGTACATAAAGGAGATGTTAAGTAAGTTCAAGATAGAAGACTAAAAATTGGTGGGTACACCTAAGGTTACTGGGTGTAAGCTGAATAAAGATAATGAATCTGCTCTAGCAGACCAAACCTTGTATAGATATATGATTGGTAGTTTTTTGTATGTGACAACATCTAGATTGGATATAATGCAGGTAGTTGGAATGGTAGATAGGTTTCAAACTACACCTAAAGAAACTCATGTCAAATCAGTAAAGAGAATATTCATGTATTTGAAGGCTACAATGGATTTAGGACTATGGTATCCAAAGAGTGAAAATTTCACTTTGATTGCATACACAGATTTAGATTGGATAGGAAGCATAGATAATTGAAAGAGTAAAAGTGGTGGATCATTCTTTCTTGGTGATAGTTTGGTGTCCTGGTTCAGCAAGAAACATGACTCATTTTAATTATCTCCAACAAAAGCGGAATACATTGTTGCAGCATCATGTTGCACTCAAGTATTATGGATGAAACAGAACCTGAAGGAGATGAAGATTGATCTTGATGAACCTATTTCTATTCTTTTTTATAATACTTGTGCCATAAACATCTCAAATAATCTAGTAATTCATTCAAGGACAAAACACATTACAATCAAGTATCATTTTCTTAGGGAGAAGGTTGCAAAAAATGAGGTGAAGCTGGAGTATGTTGAGACTAAAGAGCAAGTAGCAGATATACTCACAAAACCATTTCCTAAGGAGACTTTGAGTTTCTCTGATAGAATTTTGGAGTTTTTCCTCCGCCCTCTTGAATCAAGAGGAAGTAGAGGTTGAGGAGGATATTTGTCTCCCTACTACAAGAAGGTTGGGTAGTATTGCTAAATATTTTCAAAAGAAGTGATGTATGGACTCAAGAAGAGTCTATTCGACAAATAGGTTTTCGGATTGTGCAGTGTACTGGAAATGAAAAAAGGGGATTGTTGACCTTTTCCATTGATGTCGAAGGGGGAGAAAATGAACTCAAAATGATTTATCCTCTAAGGGGGATAAATGGAACTCAAAATTATATATTTTCTAAGAGGAGAGTTTCTTTTCATGTGTGGCCAGCTAGTTATATGGGTGGCCCAACATTTTATTGTTTTCCATCAATGAAAAGGGGAAGATTATTGAACAAAGGTTGTCACTGATGTGAAACCTTTTCATTCATATAGTAAGAGGATTGATGAAAAAGATGTATCAAATAATATATGGCTAGAGGTGGCATTATATTTTTAGGAGATCAATGAGAATCAATTGAAGTTGTACTAGCATACCTCTTTGTGTTGGAAAACCTACTGTCATATCACTAAATCAAGAAACATACATTATTAGATACTAAGAAGTGTATGTGGTATGAAAGTATGAGTGACTATTGTATGCTTGCAAGATGATGCTTGCATCCATTCACTATGATAGAGGTGATCTAGAATGTTGTACTAAAATGTTTCAGTTCAGTGTTGGTTTAGTGTTTTTTGGAGGATATGTTCAACATGCAAAAATATTGAAGTGACAGAAGGTTCTCCATGTCTATCTGTCAACCAGTTGGTGTTCGAGGTCTATGCGGTAATAGATAGTAGCTTTCGGTATTCAATTCTAGTGTGTGGTGTCAAGATAGGACCTAATTAAGTTTCATGTGGTAGTGAATGACATCATGTTATTTTGGCAGCAACAAATTTGATTTTGGACCGACTTGTTACACATTTCATGAAAATTGAATTTAGGTCCTCCTTATGTCATCTTGGTTACTTATGAATCCCTAGCTAACATGGAAGAGTGTTAGTGAAATGTCATGTATATATTCCTTAGTTGCACAGATGCAAAAATGTGAAGTATAATTTTGTATGATGCATAAATTGAAGATAAGGTGGTAATTATACAAGGAGATTATCTTGTGAAGCTCGAGGGTTGCATCCCAAATTGTGTAGTAATATTATAAGATCATATGAAGTGTGGAAGAGTGTTTGAAGCAACTCTAGCACATGTATGAGTTGTATTCAACAACATTGAAGATCCACAAGCTTTATCTGTGTATTCTAGAAGGACCGGTGTTCTACTTGTTGGGCTAGTTCTCAATTCGTTGTATTGGGGATTGATGTCTCTAGTAGGTTGGTGCCTACAAATACATTATGGGATTAGTGTCTCAGGTAGGTTGGTGCCTACTTCATATTGTAAAATTCACTTGTTTTATTCTTGCTGTGTGAGGTTGGATTTGTACAATAGATCCAAATAGTTATTCTCACGGTGGTTTTCCCATCTTGGGTTTCTACATATATTTGGTGTTCAATTGTGTGAATGTGTGCTCAATACTTGATTAGTAGTAGTGAAAATTCAAGTTATATGATCTGATATTTGAGTTGAAGTTAAGATTTTTGAATTGATTAGATCCACTAATTCACCCCCTCTCAGTAGATTGTGTTCCCTTGAGATAGAACAAATAAATGTGGGTAATGTGACTTCTCATATTATCCACACTACATGATTGAGGCAACCTAGAAAGGCGGTAGCATCATCACATGTAACACCTAAAAGTAATGGTTTTAACAAGATACCACCCCTCAAACTCTTTATACAATGTAAAACATGGTTTAATTTAACTTGTATAATAATTATATAATAAGGGTGAGAAAAACTAGATCAAATTTTATTAAGAAAATTAATAAAATTGAATACTATTAACACAAAGAAATTAACAATCATAGTATACTAACCATGTAAATTGAATTATTAATCATATGATTTAATTATTAATTTAATCATCTATCTTATCTTGATATTTTAAAACAAATAGCAAAAAAAATAGATAATTTTTTTTTAAAATCCAATGATGTACAATAATATTAAATATGTGTTGGCTAACATCACTATCAATAATAATTTTAATTATAATATTAATAAATATTTAATAATATCATTTCCAAAAAAATTGAAATAAAATTGAATTAGTTTTTGATTAGAGGTAAACAAGTTTTGAAGGGTCCCCAAAACCCTTTACA
Organism: Sequoia sempervirens; assembly: GCA_007258455.2. Classification (NCBI taxonomy): domain Eukaryota; kingdom Viridiplantae; phylum Streptophyta; class Pinopsida; order Cupressales; family Cupressaceae; genus Sequoia; species Sequoia sempervirens. The sequence continues at coordinate 143,049,472 of VDFB02281492.1, read as the reverse complement.
AAAAATAACAGCTGAAGCGAAAGATAACTAAATAGAGCAAACAATAGCCCAAATGTAGAAAACCATCAGTACGACAGCAACCAAAAAGGAAGGACAAAAATAGCAGAACTACATATTTTTCAAAATATTTACAGCTACCATTTCGCTCTCAATAGTCTTCTAATGATCATCCATAACTTCAGACATGTCTTTATCAGGGACCCCAAGCCTACATCTTGGTCTTATTACGAGTTCTAGGACTGAGCCCAACCATATTTACCTCATTAACCAAAACATTCTGCAAACCAGCAGCCTTGTCAACCAAAGCTTCCTCCACCACTTGCCTCTCACCAGCACCTTCTTTCTCACCAAGAGCCACCTCCATTCATTTCTTGGCCTTCTCATTAAGAGTAGATAGGCCCTTAGCCTCATACCTCACAACAAATTTAGTCCCTTTCACTACTTTATCCAATTTCACAATAATCCTTTCCATTTTTTCTTCCAAGGTCAGAATTCTTTGCTCAAACATCTACTTCATCTTCAACATCTCCTCAGCAACAATCTTCAAGGAATCAAACAGCTCATCAACTTGACTCTAAACAGAAGACTATAAAGATTCCCCCACTTTGCTCAAAGCACCCTGAACCCTAACATTAGTCATGTTGAGCTCATGAAAAACCCATTTAAAAAGTTTGAATAGAGAAATGGAGCCCTCCTTATCCATGCCCAAAATATTGGGTAAATCTTCCCAATCAAATTTAAACACATTGTATCCTCTACAGCACCCTCCTAGGAAGAACTATTCTTGTCTTGGCTTGCACAAACCTCCTTACCTTTATCCCCAGCCACAGGCATTTGAATCTTCGCTATTACTATTTAGAATCACTATTTATGATCACAATGACATTGGTAGACTTTTAAAAATGTACGCACATATTTTGAATATTTTAATTTAATAGTCTTACACAATTCATGACATCATTCTACTATAAAATTTTATACTTTAAATTTGTAGTGTGACAATAGAATTTGAATTTGTAACTATTATAACCATTTTATTTTGTAATATTTTGGATTTTCAAATAATTTATGTCACATGTTAATCTATTGAAGAATTATTTATTTTAAATTGAATTTTTTCTTTTGTTCAATAAATTAATGAAAGTTATCTTAATTTGATAAAATTACAAAAGAAGTATTTTATTTTTTATTGATAATAAGAGCAATGAATATAATATAAATTTAAAAGGTGTCATTAATATCTATAAAATTAATTTAACTACTTATTTTTTTTAATCAAAATAAAAGAACAATTAGAGAAAAAGAAAAACCGTAAGGAGATAATATAAAGACCTTAAATTTTCATTGTTTTCTTTGTCTGGTATTTCCAAGCTAAACAAATAAAGGAGAAAAAGGAGGAAACACCCAAAAGAATTAAAAATCAAACATTTTATTGTGTTGTAAGTCAATGAATAAAATTCAAAATTAAAATGAAGGCTAATATATCATTTTCCTTCTCTTGACAAAGTATACTATCTATTTCATTTTACCTGTGCATTTTTTATCTAAATAATATTTTTAAGCCATTTTATAGTTATAAAAGGGTGATATAAGGGGAAATAGTAGTTGCCATTAGTTACACCCTATGGGGTGGTTGTGTCCCCTTTAATGGGGTCATGCCCCATCTTAGCCATAGTAAATTTTATATCTAGGTGTTCATTTGTTAATTTTTTTTTAATAAAATTAGGAATAATGTCTAAACATGCTATCAAATAGTTGATAGAAATAAATATTTATATCCCTACCAATTAAGTATCATATATTTATATTGTAGGAATCATTATATGTAGTCCTTGAACAAACACAGTATAAATATTTATATCTAATGGTCATTTGATAGTATCTTTAAGTGTTGTTACTATTTTTTAAGGAATCACAAGCATAACTTATTAGATATTGTATTAAGAAATCATATTATAATTAATTGTGTGAACTTAACATCATATTAAAAATAATTTTCACACAATAAAAATTACATGAATATATTTGAAAGAATAAAAATTCAAAATTAATGTGATAAGGGAAAATAAACAGGAACAATGAAAGCATAAAATGACAAGGTGATTGTTGGCTAAATTTTGACGCTATGAGACACTCTGCTCCTACTCTTCTGAAACCCCCCTCTCCCTCTGTCATCGGTGATCTCCATGGCATGCATAGTGCATCCAATGTTCGCGTGGATGATAGGGTTGGCGCTCCCTGGCACACAGGTTCGAGATCTCCTTCTTGCCAACTGAATTTCAGGGATTCCCTAAAGGGAAATGGTGTGGTTTTTGCTTCACAAAAGGGGCATTTGGGTAACTCAAATTGGAAATGCCAATCCTCAAACCATTCAAGAAAAATAGATTCAATTGTATCTTCGCATGGCTTTCAACAAGCTCGTGTGCCTCACTTTGACCCTCCGCTAGTGAGCACAAATCTGCAACGAAGGCCCGATCTATGGATGGGTTCTGGTGGTGGGGTGTCGTACTTGGGTCAAGATGGTCATAAGGGTGGAAAACCACCCAACTCCTCATCAATCACTCCTAGTGCAACAAAAGCAATCAACAAGTTGTGCCCTCTCCCTGTGTGCCTATCTGCACTTGTTCCTGAGGTGGATTTGGAAGACTGTGTTGGCGATAGAGAGGATTACCTTCAGGAACATGCACTAATTTGTAGAATGACCAAATCTTGGCCCAATTTGAGTGATTTGCACATATGGATCTCACAAAATTGGAAGGAGTATATGAAAGAAGAAATATATATTTATCCCTGTGCTCGAGGATTTTTATTCTAGAATTTGAGTCAACGAAAGACATGAATCTGGTGTTGAAAGTTGGCCCTTGGAAGTTTCAAGATGAATACATATGCATGAAGCCCTGGTATGCTTCTTTTGATCCTCGCACCAAAACCTTTACATCCTCCTTTCTTTGGGTGAGATTACCCTACCTTCCCCTTCAATTTTGGGAATCAGACTATTTACAAGCTATTGGCAATGATTTGGGTAAGTATTATTGTATTTCCAATGAAACAGTCCATTATAGGAGTTCTAGTTGTGCTCGTTTATGTGTAGAAATGGATTTATTTGTCGGGATCCCTATGAAGCTATCCTTAAAAGTGGGTAGTAGATGCTGGAGACAACCAGTAGACTATGATAAGATCACCCTCAGATGTCGAAAATGTTTCTCTACTACTCATTTTACCCATCAGTGTCATAAGGAGCATTTTCAAGAGAGTGGTAATCAGGCAACATGCAAAAATTCTTCATGGTGGGTTGGGGTAGACACTCATCATTATGTAGTTTCTCCTAGGCTACAAAATTCCTCTTCCACACAATCTCCTCAAGAGGACTCTTCAAAAGAAATTACACCCTCTTCAAATGTTCTTAAAAGAGCCTTTTGTTGAGGCCTCTCATAAGATCGACATAGTTGAGGCTTCACATAAGACCATCACAACAAGTGACTCTGTGGATGCCCCCTCATCTTTATTGGAAAAAGAAAACATAAAACCTGCAAGAAATTTTGAGGTGGCTTCAGGTATTTCTGATAGTGTTGGGATGGTGGTCAACCCCAATGAAACATCCCTTGTTTGCAATCATCATGAAGAATTGCAGTGGATAGAAGTAAAGAGAAAGCGGCCCACTCGTGCAATGACAAAGCACCAGATGGTTGTAATTTCTTCATCAAAGATGGATGTTTATGAAGAAAATAATGTCTCCCACCCTTCAAAGGGTTGATTGGGTATCCTTCTAGAACTCCTCACTCTCTTGACACTTTGGTGCAAACTTGGATTATACCATCTTTTTGACATCAGACTTTGTAACTAAACTATGGGTTAAGGGAGGCCTTCTCTTTTGGGATTTTTGCAAATTTTACTTATGCCTTTTTTTGGGGTTTAGCATTGATGTAATATTTATGATTATTAATATAATTCATGTAGCTTTTGCTGTATTTTATGAAAAAAAAAAAAAAAATGACAAGAAGGAACTTCTGAAGTTTCTCATAGAGGATTGGGCTACTATAACCCTGATCAAGCCATGCAATGGGAAGAAAGAGTAGTGGCACATGATGTTTGGATTTTTGGTTGGAATTGACCTTACTGGCCTTTGTGGTTTTTTGTATTTTCTACTGATACTTTTACGGTGTATATGTTTAATTTTGTCTGGTATGGCCCTTGGTGGGCCTTGGTTAAGACTCTTTTTAAACTGGGTTTCATGATGGAAATTTTTAGTAGTATATTTATTGGTTTAACAAGATATACTCTTTATGTTGATGTTATGGGTTGGCTGGTTAGTGGTCTTAAGATGTTGATTGGTAATATGGTTATCGTGTTCATCATTTTGATGTGGTTTTTGATATGGAATGGTTAGGGTGTCTGTTTCTTTGGTTGTTTGCTACTAATGTGTTGATGATGTTACTTTGTTGATGATCACCTGCATGGCCTTGTATTAAAGGGACAACACCCTAGTTTTATTTCTTTTTATATCAAAAACAATGACAACAATCACAAATTTCCTAAATCATGCTAAGATTCCCCAAATCAATAATGAATTGCAATGCAACAAAGAAATTCAATAAACAAGAACCATATCACCTAATTCCCATGCTTGCTTGACTCATCTCCATTATTCTTCTTAACTTTTCTTTGAAAAAGATCAATGCCCTTAGATTGTGAGTGTATAATATTAGCCTGTAAGTATTTTGACAACAAAACTTTGAAGATTGTGATTACCCGTGAATGGAATTCAAAAGCTTTTTTATAGAAACTTTATAGATTCGACGGTCAAGATTGATTTGCATTTGAATGGTCCAAATCAAGTGTGAGGATCTAATTGAATAGTTAAGTGACTTGATTGATTAGATTGATTGGATAGTTAAATGATTTGATTGATTAGTCAAGAAATGTAACTGAAATAGTGTATGAGTCAAAAGGAGATGACGAATCAGTTAGGTGAGTGAACTGAGAGAGAGTGTTAGTCAAGAATGGAGAGAATTATGCATGAAATATTAGATTGAAAATGTAGGAGACATGTGCTCAAATAGAAGAATTAATTATAAAATTAATTCCTTTCTTTGTGGAAGAATTTGTGTGTACGTGATTCCAAAATCAATTAAATGAATTATTCAATTTATGGAGTCACTTTAGATGAGAAGGTAGAATAATTCATTTATAGAGGCACCTTAGATGATAAGGCAAAATAATTAATTAAATAAATATTATTCATTTAATTTAATATGGGAGAATATGAATTAATTAGATGTAGGGAGAATGTGATTTAATTTAAATGGCGTAATTAAATAAATTTGGGAAACTTATTTAATTAATCAAAAGAAGAGATTAGAATTAATTAATGATGTAATTAAAGTAAATTAATGTAATTTACTTAATTAATCAATTTTAGAAGAATAATGAAATGAATTAATTAAATGGTTAAAATTGTTTAATTAATTAGAGGAATGAGGATGTTAAGATATAATTAAATGATAAAATCATTTAATCATTTTGTAGGTATCCTAAATTGATGATGAAAAATGCAGTCACAAGCCTAAGCCATTTTTCAATGTCTACATTTTTCCCCTCTTTGACATAATGTCATTTCGTCGTTTGTGTCAAAAAATAAAGAATAACATGCCCCAATCATGCCCCGATATGAAATAGGTAAAGGTATGTGATGCAGAGCTGGGAGGATTCACAACACATCTCACAAACCTTCAATAATAATCCAAAACAATATTTATATGACACATGTTCTTAGTCATTCTATATCACATTGAAAACATAACTATGGCAGCCCACAATTTAGTGCAATGAACAACCATTAATAACTTCTACAAAACAAATAATGAAGCCAATCCCTCTAGTAAGATTGAATAAAACATAGTTATAGAGTTTTCCTCCAATTCTTATGAAGATCCAACAGTGTAAATGAAAGTTATTATATTTTTTCCAAAACTGCAAACCCTAGGTAGGGTTCAGACCTGCCCTCACAAAAATGGTCATAACTTATTCAAATCTTAATGAAATTTTATGAGACTTGAAGAAAATTAAATTAGATTCACATGGAAAAAAAATCCAATTGGTTTTAGATCCAAAATATAGACTTTATATTCCGTACCATCACACCTTTCAGACTGTAAATTCTGCACAATATTGTTAGAATAGACAGTCTCACCAAAATAATCATATCTTCCACAAAACTCAATAAAATTCAATAAGAAAAAAATAATTGGAAAATAGAAATAGATATCTTTCCATCCATATATGATACTCTATCATTTGAGTCCATACCAAGCCGTACAAATCACAACTTCAATCTGGAAACAATGTGAAAATCAGAAAATGCACAAAATTTGAGGTTTCCATTCATCAATCTTCAAAAATGATGTCTCCCCCCCCCAATTCGAGTTTTTGAGGGTGTATTTATACATTTCCAAATAAAACCAACCATTTTCAACTACCTTTTGATTAGTTTTTGACAAAACACCTTAATGACACTTTTTGGCAAGTTACTTGACAACTTTCTTGAGCAACTTTTACAATTTTTACAATATATGAGAAATGAACATCCTAGGACCTATAACACCACAAAGGTGGCCTCTTGGGAATTATTACAATATAAAAATATAAAAATGGAACAAATTACTCAATATGGCCTCATGGAGGCATGTGATCAAATAGGTGCTCCTGCACCAAACTCCCGAGGGCAAAAGAATTCAAGCCCCTTTGAATTGTCTTCTTCCTAGTCTTCCAGTTAGGTTGCACCTTGTCCTTTGTCTTTTCAATCAGATTTTGTCCTTTATTCCTTTTTTTATTCTTATTCCTTCTCCTTTCAAGTATCCCTGCAACTTTGAAGTCCCAAAACTCTATCATATCATCAAACACTTCACTTTGTCCTTCATAATCTGCACATACATAATCCAAAGAAAAATTAGAAACAAAATATAGAGACCTTGAGGTCTCCTCCTTGTCTTCTTGTACTTCAAATTCCTCTTCACCCATGACCAAATTATCCAATCTCGACACCAATTCACTTGCAACCTCAATTTCCTTGTTTTCTTCTACCTTGATGAGTTATTCTTCCTCTTGTTTGAATTTTCCATCACCAACCTTACTATTCCATTCTTCTTCAATAGCTACATATTGTGCCCATAAATCTTCTTCTTCATCTTTGACTGAATTTGCTGCCTTCTTTTGTTTTCTTTGCTTCTTCATAATCTTCTTTATAGGCCATCTTAACCCCTTTGAAATTGGTATATGCCAACTCCTTAGTGCTTTCTTAAGAATTTGGTGTTCTTTGTCTAATCTTTCCAACCTTTGGCTTATCTCTTCCATGGCTTTCTCAAACTCTATTTGTCTTGCCTTCTTTCTCTCCATCTTTCTCAACTATTTTTCCTCTCTTTCATTCTTCATTCGTGAATCCTCAGCCTACAAACATATTTCCAATCTTCTCAACAAATCCATCTCCACAAGCAAGTCTCTCCTTGCTTCCACTTCACTTTGCCACACCTAGGCAATCAGGTTCCTTCCTCAACCTGCACAACACACAACCACAAACACCAACACAAAACCAACAAACTTCACCAGCCCATATCATTTCTAGGCTCTGATACCAATTTGATGCAGAGCTAGGAGGATTCACAACACATCTCACAAACCTTCAATAATAATCCAAAACAATATTTATATGACACATGTTCTTAGTCATTCTATATCACATTGAAAACATAACTATGGCAGCCCACAATTTAGTGCAATGAACAGCCATTAATAACTTCTACAAAACAAATAATGAAGCAAATCCCTCTAGTAATATTGAATAAAACATAGTTATAGAGTTTTCCTCCAATTCTTATGAAGATCCAACAGTGTAAATGAAAGTTATTATATTTTTTCCAAAACTACAAACCCTAGGTAGGGTTCAGACCTGCCCTCACAAAAATGGTCATAACTTATTCAAATCTTAATGAAATTTTATGAGACTTGAAGAAAATGAAAGTATATTCACATGGAAAAAAAATCCAATTGGTTTTAGATCCAAAATATAGACTTTATATTCCATACCATCACACCTTTCAGACTGTAAATTCTGCACAATATTGTTAAAATAGGAAGTCTCACCAAAATAATCATATCTTCCACAAAACTCAATAAAATTCAATGAGACAAAAATAATTGGAAAATAGAAATATATATCTTTCCATCCATATATGATACTCTATCATTTGAGTCCATACCAAGCCGTACAAATCACAACTTCAATCTGGAAACAATATGAAAATCAGAAAATGCACAAAATTTGAGGTTTCCATTCATCAATCTTCAAAAATGATGTCTCCCCCCCCCAATTCGAGTTTTTGAGGGTGTATTTATACATTTCCAAATAAAACCAACCATTTTCAACTACCTTTTGATTATTTTTTGACAAAACACCTTAATGACACTTTTTGACAAGTTGCTTGACAACTTTCTTGAGCAACTTTTACAATTTTTACAATATATGAGAAATGAACATCCTAGGACCTATAACACCACAAAGGTGGCCTCTTGGGAATTATTACAATATAAAAATATAAAAATGGAACAAATTACTCAATATGGCCTCATGGAGGCATGTGATCATATAGGTGCTCCTGCACCAGTATGCCCCCTCAAGAAAAATGACAATTTTTTGAAAAATTTAGAAAAATTTGGAAATTGTCATGATTAGATAACTAGATAGCCAGAAGTTTAATGGTGGCAAAATAAATCAGTTTTGGCGAGGTTTAGTAAGTGAAATGGTCATTGGAAGTGTCCAAATAGTACGTCCAATACATTAGGCTTCAAAGAAAACCCTAAAAAACCCTAGGTATAAATAGAAATTGGGTAAAATTGAATTCATTTTCACCCTTGGAGTTTGAAAACTTGTGATTTTCTCTAGAGCCATCCTGCAAAAATGTCTCCCATTCCCTACACCGAGCACCATGGATATCGCATCAGGACCTTCCGACAGCCAGCCGACGTAGGACCGGTATGTACCCCAAATCCAACTTTTGAATTTTAATTTTCACGCATTTCTAGGATGTTAAAGTTTATTTTTCATATCCGTCACTTTTTGTGCACCACAAATGCATTCGTATGTAATGCATCTTTCTGCAATATGATGCATTTGCATAAATACGTGGGGGGTTGTTTTTGTTTTTGTTTAAATCAATGCATATGCATCATTTTGCATCGCATGTGTGATTGATAGTCACATATGATAGGGGCAATGACACATTTGTGAAATAATACAACACATTTGCATGGTGAGTCACATTTGTGGAATAGTGTGATGCATTTATAATTATGCACCGCATTTGTCAAATAAAACGACACATTTTCCTATGAAATTGTTTGAACTTTTGAAGTTTAAAATTGAGTGTCTTTTGAATGATGTGCATTTATTAGACTCATGTTTCAAATTCAAGATATGTGTTATGCATTTGCAGGTTGTTTTGGATCTGATATACACTCGGGAGTCGAGAATGGCTACCTACGATTTGTAAGATCAGTTGACCAGTGCAGACAGACATTTGATATGGCATCTTAGACTTAAACATGTTACATTTATGCCCAGCATCTGGGAAAACTGAGGGATGCTTACTGCACTCACTGAGCGATGGCACTCAGAGACTTCATCTTTCCACTTGCCCACAGGAGAGGTGATAGTTACATTAGAGGATGTTTATAGGATACTCAGATTGTCGATCAGGGGTGAGAGAGTCTGCTATGATACCCAAAGGGGCTATAGTGAGATCACCCATTACTATATGTATGAGGATGTTAGACACCTTGGTATTGAGTACTATGAGATCAGATGGCATGTGCTCATAGAGAGATACAAGTGGATTGATTGTGTATTGTGTATTCTTATTGTTGGGATTATACTACCAGACCGTTGAGGGCATGGGTTTCCTGTGGGTTGGGGCGAGATGTTAGTGGGGATGTTGGAGAGACAGGTTGTGTATGCATGGGGCCCCTATCTATTGGCGATGTCATACTTCCATTTGCATGACATAGCTTTTAGGGAGGTGCATTCCATGATTTTTGGGACTACTTTATTGATGATTTGGGCATGGAAGCACATTGTTGTTTTCCATCCACCAGTCGTACATGAGCTAGATGATCGATCTCCCTATGTATTTTATTATGTTGAGACCATTACACAAATGCATGTTGGAGATATTGGAGGCACGCGATTGATGCCCTTATGCAGTTTATTTGGAGGCCATACATGGACTGTGCATAGTGGTGGGATGAGGATCAACACTTTCCTTTATGTCATTAGACACGTTATTCAATTGGGAGGATTGTTTCCATTGTACATATCATTGAGAGACACTTACCCAACAGAGTGCTCTTACAGTTTGGTGAGATTCAAGATGAGTCGTGCAGTCGAGCCGATTTTTCCAGATCTTCAAGTGAGGTTCCTCTATGGGGGCACCAAATTCTCGTAGCAATGGCAGAGGTAGATATTGACGCACTACAGCCAGTGCAATGGGCATGGAGTGGTGGGCTAGTGGATGTTGGTATGACAGTAGCCTATGATAACTAGTGGGCACAACGTAGACCTATTCCATACACAGATCTTGATCATCTAGCGCCTATAGAGTGCCAATGTACAAGCTCATAGGGTCAGCATGGTGATAGAGGGGGTGGTCACGGTGGTCAAGGTGGTAGAGGTGGAGGCGATGATGGTAGAGGAGGAGGTGGGAGGGGCAATCGATGAGGTCGATGAGGCAGCAGAGGTCGAGGTAGAGCATTTTCATCCATCTGTGAGGGTGTAGCCATGGGGGAGTTGGGTGGAGAGGAGGAGGTCATTGGTGAGGAGGTAGTTGGGGAGGAGGCCATTGGAGAGGAGGTACTTGGGGAGAAGGTCATTAGAGAGGAGACCATGGGACAAGAGGAGGAGTTGGATTCCCTTGATTTATTATGGGCGAGATACTAGGATGTGGAGGATTTCCCCAAGGAGGAGTTGGGAGACAAGGAGAGAGAGATCTAAGACCAGATTGTAGAGGACTGGGATGTAGATGAGGGGGAGAGACCACCGTGGAAGGAGGATGGTCCCATAGACCAACGACTAGCTGATTTGCAGGCCTAGGTAGAGGCCTTCGAGGAGTGGGTTAGGGTTGTGTTTGCAAAGAGAGACGAGATACGACTGGAGAGGGACAATGCATATTTGGAGAGAGATTAGATAGTGGTGTAGAGGTAGGAGACAAAGTAGAGGTTCTTAGAGTTCATTGCTCTTTGTAGTGGACCAGCTATAGCTATGGCTCGAGAGTTGGTCAGAGCTGATGAGAGAGAGTGATATTATAGGGATTTGTATGAGCAGAAGGTACCTCCTAAGAGATGAGCTCCTAGTACTTCCTAGACACTCAACAGTAGATCTTGCAATCAGCAGTCCCATAGCAAATCTCAGAGCAATGGTGGTGTTCTAGGACCTTATGAGAGGCCCCTGTTTGCATAGTGATCGTCAAGATCTCCCCATCAGTCACCTCCTCATTCTCCTCATCAAAGTAGTGGGAGTTCATCATAGGGACATGTTTATATATTTGCAGACATTGTATTATGATTATAGAGCCTATGAGCTTCAATTTTTATATACATCTTGGATATTATAGTGTGACACATTTATATATGTATATATGAGATGCATTTTTGGCGGCGATTATATGATGTGTTTTTGTATGTAATGCACTAATGATTCCTTTATGGTTCATGCTTATGTGATGATGATGATGTGTGGTTTTAATTATGATTGATGCACATGATTTATGATGTAATGGATGCATATGAGTTATGATATATAGTCATTGTTTGCATTGTGTTATCTATATATTTATCATGTTATGTAAATGTTAATGATAATGATCTAATGTTCTCAATTCCTTATGCAAAATGGATATGGATTTAAAATGTATGTTACTTTGATATTGTAATGAATGCAGGTGATTTTTGTGTGTCACAGTACACCATCCAGATGCGATGGAAGAAGAGTGTTAGCTTGAAGATGATTTATGTTAGCATGAATTATAGATATGTCATCACTTTGTTGTCATTAGACTAAGCATTTGTATTTTAATCATCATTGGGCGGTTTATTGCAACAGACAAGAAACACCATGATATGAGATAGACCAATCGTGTGAATGTCATGCATTTGCAAAAAACAAATAGTCACAGACAAGGATTGTCGTGACTCATACTTAGGAACCCAATTGTTCCCAGTCTTTTTGTTGAGACAAACCACAAACAAAAATCCAAACAAAATGTGTCATGAAACGTCATTGCTCCTCTAAATCCTATTACTAGAACATCCTTGAGGTGGCTAGTGACATGATAGCTTTGAAAAGATAATACAATCATCATGATACATCGTTGTTCCTCTAAATCCTATTTCCAGGACATCCTTGAGGTGGCTAGTGACATGAAAATTTCAAAAAGATAAGACAATTAGTCAAAAAGCAAGATATTCTCATGTAACATTATCTCTCCTCTAAATCCGTCATAGGACATCATCCAGGTGGATAGTTATATGGTCATATCGAATCATTGAAAAATAAATGAAAAATGCTTGTCGAAACTTGTGTGTCAGATCTTTGTTTGTTTTCCAAGGTTGACTTGGTAATGACAAGGTTGACTGGTCACTCTTTAGGAAGGACACATCCTAAAGAATTGAAATGTCAAGTTTGATTATTTCCAAGGTCGGGATTCAGGAAGGACATGTCCTGAATAGATGACATGACAGGGTCTGACGTCAAGAAAGACACATCTTGAAGACATGCAGTTGACAAGAAAGAGTCTGATGTCAAGGACACATCTTGAAGACTCTTAAATGATTGATTTGATAGATTTGATATTGATTCAAGAAATACATATCTTGAATAAATTGGTTGACAGAAAAGAGTCTGATGTCAAGGACACATCTTGAAGACTCTTAAATGACTGATTTGATAGATTTGATGTTGATTCAAGAAAGACATATCCTGAATAAAGTGGTTGACAGAAAAGAGTCTAACATCAAGGACACATCTTGAAGACTCTTAAATGATTGATTTGATAAATTTTATGTTGATTCAGGAAATACATATCCTAAATAAATTGGTTGACAAAAAAGAGTCTGACATCAAGAAGGACAAATCTTGAAGACTCTTAAATGACTGATTTGATAGTGCGTCATTTTTTACCTTGTGTCAAGTTGTTCGGTGTATGACCATGTGATATGACCAACATGAAAAAACCCTAAGGGGATTGACATCTAAGGCCTTGGGGGTTGTTAAGCCTTGCCTATGTTGTACATGCAAAGACAACATAGTTCAACCATACTTTGACCAATGGGACTGACAATTTTTTTTTTATTTGAAGATATCTGACATGTGTGATAGTGAATATGATGAACCCTAAAGGACTAACCTAGTGTGGCCTTGGGTGCTCGTCGATTTATGGCCTTTCCTACATTATACACGTAGAAACCTTGTAGTTTGATTCAACCTAACTTTTCCTTATTTGACAAAGAGTAAGTCATGATTTTCATTTTGACAAACCTAAAAAGACTGACCTAATTCCATGGGGGTGCATCAACATATGGCCTTGCCTACGTCCAGTCATAGAGGCAACGTAGTTCGACAATGACAAAGACTGACACAGTAAATGTTGATTTTATTTTTTTAGTTTTCTGATTATTTGGATTTTTTGGGGATTTTGACATTTTTCAAATGTTTTTATGTTTTTGACATGTTTTCTGAATGTTTTTGCATTTTTGACATGTTTTTTGTATTTTTGAGATGCTTTCCGAATTTTTTTTGTATTCTCCAAGCATGTTAGGTCCTAAAGATCTAGAGGTTTATTCCACCAAGAATGGGTGTTACATATTTGCCCCCAGTCAGGTACTATGTGGGATTTGATGGTAAGAATGATTTCACGCAGTATGTTGTGAGTGTCAACCAATCTCAAGCCATAGGACTAGCAACTACTCTCATTGTGGGTGTCACAGAATGGAGGGACAGTTAGAGGAATATGGGTGAAGGTGAAAAGACCCTGTGAAGTTATAATAGATGACGAAGAGAAGATTGTTGACACATGGTGTCTATTTGCTAGGTTTTCACCATGGTACTTATCCAATGCACCATTGAGATGGTTTTCACTATTGGATGGATTATTTCTCTTTGCTATTTTTTGTTTTTGTATTTTGTGGTTTTGATTGAGCTTTCTGAAGCTATGTATAAAACTTGCAAAGGTGCAAGCTATTTATAGGCTCGGATAATGGTTCTCCCTCTAGAGTAGACAACTGATATGCACCGAAACGAAAGGCAATTGTGATGACATAAGGGCCTAGCCAATTAGGCTCAAACTTACCAGGTTTATCTTGTTCTGCCTGGTTTTTAGGATTTTGCATTAGTACTAGGTCAGCGATGTTAAAATGTCTGACTAGGATCCTCTTGTTGTAACTTCTGCAAAGATGATTCTAATATGCTTGTAAGTGGGTTAGTGCTTTCTTTCTTCACTCATCTAGTAATTCTAGCTCATGTAGCCTAGACATCCTATACTCTTCATCATTGATTAACCCTTTCATGGACACTCGAAGAGAGGGGACTTCAACCTCAATGGGGAGAATAGCCTCTTAACCAAAGACTAGGGAAAATGGGGTGGCACTAGTGGGAGTACGAATGTTGGTTCAATATGCCCATAAGGCAGGGTTAAGTTGGATGTGCCAGTCATGGCCAACGACATTAATGGTTTTCTTAAGGATTTTAATGATGGTTTTATTGGATGCCTTGGCTTGACCATTTCCCTACGGGTAGTAGGGAGTGGAAAAATGATGTTGGATGTGGAATTGTTCGCATAGTTTGCGGACGTCTTGGTTTTTGAAGGGACGACCATTGTTTGTTATTATGTACTATAGAATACCATAGCGAAAAATGATGTACTTAAGAATGAACTTAGCAATTTGGTTGTTGGTGATGTAGGTAAGGGGGATGGCTGTAGAAGTTGAGAAAGCCAACTTCACAGACCCCGAAGATCACCTGCATGCAAATAACCTGTCACAGAAAGAAGAGATGGAGACAAACAAGCAAGGGTGCTCTAAAAGCTGAAAAATGTATTCATCCAAGAGAGAGA
Organism: Sequoia sempervirens; assembly: GCA_007258455.2. Taxonomy (NCBI): domain Eukaryota; kingdom Viridiplantae; phylum Streptophyta; class Pinopsida; order Cupressales; family Cupressaceae; genus Sequoia; species Sequoia sempervirens. Next base: position 143,034,320 of record VDFB02281492.1, on the reverse strand, counting down.
TAAATTACAATGATGAATCCTTATAAAAGGATATTGTGCAACCCTAAAAGAAACCCTAATAGGTAGACATTTAATAATTAATATAATTATTAAATGTCACAAAATGCAACTAAAGTGAAATCTTAAGAGAGGAATAAAGGTAATTTAACCAACATGATTAAATTAAAACCTTTACTCTAACACCCCCCCTTAAGATGAGAAAAAGTGCAGCTACAAACATATGCAAGAAAGCAAAGGTAACTACAATGCAAGAAAGTAAACTTGGGTCCCGGCAACAAGGCCTGATCAGGTACCCAATTACAACCAAATCTCTGTAAAGTGGAGAAATAGAGAAAACCTCATGGGAAAAACTCTACTCCAAAAAGAGATGAAAGCATGCAATGCACTAAGAAAAGAAGGATAGGAGGTGGATAACATGATACCCCCCATAGACAGCTTCTATCATATAAGTACATGTACAATGGTCTCCATAGGAGAAAAAGAAAGAGACTAGAAGGCCCCCCCACAATGAAGAAACTCCTGTCGCACATATGGATGCCTGAGGTAGAATCCAGAAAGAGATCCTGCGGCATATAATATTCCTCCCCTTGGGAAGAAATGGATCCAAAGGACGAAGATGAAGAAACCCTGTGAAGAGAGAAGAATCAATCTGTCTCAAGATGTGTGCCATAATAGGATGTGAAGAATCTCTCTGTCTGAACTGAAACAAAAGATGTCAAATCCAAACGAACGAAGACTCAAAAACTGCAACCTCGAATGCACAGATGATGGTGGGCTAACAGCTTGGAATATGGCTGTCAACAAAGAGGAGCTGAAAATCCTCAAAGTAATCCTCCAAATCTGCAATATAGGACTCTACAAACAAAGACGAAATGCCTGCAAGATAAGAATCCCAAGTAGCCATGTCTGAAAGATGGATGATGTCCTGCTTTGAATCAATAGGAGCCAAAGAAGAGGCAATATCAAACTGATCAGGAACAACAGGAGAAGATGCTGATACAAGTATAATCTCAGTCTGAAGAGTAGGAACTGTGAGACAATCCTCTAATTCATCGGAATATGTAAGGGTGTCTAAATACTGAAGTTCCTTTAAAGTATCATGATCAAAGGGTGTGTTCTCTCTCCAACCAATGGGTACAAGACAATCTGAAGCAGGATCCTCTGGGAATGGAGAAAGACTGAGGTCTCCATAGATCTCCCAAAGACGTGTCCAAAGTGAGTGAGGACAATTAATGTCCAATATAGCCCACACAGTGTCAGAATCAACACTAGACAAAATAACTCCTACTATGTGATTTCTAATGATATCCCAAGCTAGTTTTCCCTCTGAAGTTGTTGGTGCAGGTATGAGATCATACAAATAAGACAAAATATTAAGCCACCTACAATGTGTAAGTATACCCTTTGCCCATGACTCATAATTACCCCGTTCCAGAAATACAACTGAAGGGTGAGTAGAAAAACCCATGATAACTCTTCAAATTAACAAATCTGAGACTAACTGACCTCAATACTGATAAATCAGATCAACATATGCCATCCCATGCAAACAAATCATTTCCAAGTGCTGAAACATCAAAGTAACTAACAGATGTGTGAAACACACAAAATACTGAATAAAAGGTACCTGGTGCAGATTCTGGAAAAATAAATTGCAGATCTGGAAAGAGCACAGAAACACCTTTCCAACGCCTATTCGTTTGCGAAAAATGGAGTTCGGACGCAAAAGATACGCCCTCAGGAGTGAAAAACACAAGTTCTGATTTTGACTGGCAAAAAAGACTGCAAAACGGAAAAATCAGAAAAAATATCCTCCATCATTTAGATCGGGCTCGGAACCAGCTTTCCAACGCCTATTTCCATTCGAAAATCCGAGCTAAAATGCCCAAGTTATGCCCGATTTAGTGCAAGTTGCTCAAAAGGGTTTTAAAAAAAATTGCACAGCCCTAAGGGGCTAAGATCTTCGGCCCCTGGTCATATGGACGACCAGGGGTCTGGCAGAAAGGTGCTGGGCGCGCGGCCCCTGGTTCTGCATGTGACCTTGCCGCTTGCAGGGGAAGCCCTCGGGGGCTGTCGGCAGGGTGCTGGTCACCCACGTGACCTGGGGCCCGCCGAGGTAAGCCCACGGGGGCTGCACAGCCCACCGGCGGCGAACCAGTGGCTCTGCCCGGCCCGGGTGGCCGCCCGGTGGCCGGTTGGTGGCGGACCGGCGGCACCCGGGTTTAACACTAGCGGCGCAAATTTTTTTAAAAACTTTAAAAATCAATAAAAAATTGATTTTTAATTTCTGCCTCGATCTGCGTGCCCTGGGGCCGTACGGCCTTGGGGCAAAATTTTTTTGCCTCCCAGATCAACTGTAGCCAAACTGGGCTTGCCTTATATGAAAATAGGTTCTTGGCCTCTCTGAATCCAACCGTGAGGTCCGTTTGGGCCCAAAATGCACCCAAAAAATGGAGTTACCCAGATCCACTCAAAATCAGAAAACTCTAAAGCCAGATCAAACCCCTCAAGCTCCAAATTCTTTAGAAATCGAACAGGAAGCAGCAGGTCGGAGCTCGATACCATGTAGAAGTTGAGAAAGCCAACTTCACAGACCCCGAAGATCACCTGCATGCAAATAACCTGTCACAGAAAGAAGAGATGGAGACAAACAAGCAAGGGTGCTCTAAAAGCTGAAAAATGTATTCATCCAAGAGAGAGATAAAATACAATGATGAATCCTTATAAAAGGATATTGTGCAACCCTAAAAGAAACCCTAATAGGTAGACATTTAATAATTAATATAATTATTAAATGTCACAAAATGCAAACTAAAGTGAAATCTTAAGAGAGGAATAAAGGTAATTTAACCAACATGATTAAATTAAAACCTTTACTCTAACAATGGCCTCTACCCATTTTGTAAAGTATTCAGTGGTGTTTATAATGAATTTGTGGCCATTTGAGGAAGTGGGGTGAATTTTTCCCACAAGGTTGAGTCCCCATTGAGCAAAGGGCCAAGGAAAAGTGATGGTCCTTAGTTCCTGTGTTAGAGAATGAATGAGATCACCACGAACTTGACATTCTCTGCATCTTTTGACAAATTAGTATGCTTCATGTTCCATAGTCAGCCAATAGTATCCCAGCCGCATAATCTTTTTGGCTAAGGTAGGACCACTTGAGTGAGCCCCACAAATTCCTTGGTACACTTCACATAAGGTTGTTTATGCTTCAGTGTTATCGAGAAATCGGAGTAGGGAATTGTCAAAGGCACATCGATACAAGGTATCCCTGATGATGGTAAAAGTGGGGACCAATAGCTATTCCACTAAGAACTCATACTGCAACATGTTGTTAGGTATGTCCAAGAGTGATTTGATGGTTGCCATGACATCTGCTACTTTGTTTTGTATGCGGGGTATCTAACAAAAGGTGGCATTGACAAAGTAAAGCTTGAAGTTGTCAACCATTTTCTTAGAGGGAGTCAATTTCTCATCTGTTGTGTCATAGTCATCATTAACCTGATTGATGACTAACTGTGAATCTCCAAAAACCTGTATACTTTGGATCTTCCACTTGACCACCATACGCAATCCCATTAATAAGGCCTCATACTCTGCAATGTTGTTTGTACAAGGGAATGCAATTCTAAATGATTTCACTATTGTGTCACCTTGTGGGATGAGAAACATTATTCCAGCACCCGATCCATGATTGGTATAGGAACCATCAAAGTACATCTTCCATACATCACCTGTCTCAAGAGTGAAGAGTGACTCATCTGGAAAATCAGCAATGAGGGGATGTTCTTCTTGTGTTGGCTCATCTGCGAGTTGATCTACAATTACCTATCCCTTGATTGTCATGTGCTCAACATATTGGATGCCATATTCACTAAGGACCATGACTCATTTTTCTAATCGCCCTGTTAATGCTACTCTGCTGATAAGATACTTGAGTGGATCAATTTTTGCTACCATCTTTGTTTGGTGGTTCAACATGTAATGCCTTAATTTTTGTGATGCAAAGACCACTGCAAGGCAAGTTCATTCAATATAAGTGTAGTTGATTTCATACCCCACCAAGGTCCTGCGAATATAGTAGATTGCTCTTTCCTTTTCCTCATGATAATTTTGAGCAAGTAGTGCCCCCAGTGTTGTTGTGGTTGTAGATACATATAATATGAGGTGCTTTCCATCTATTGGTGGCATCAACATAGGCTATGTTAGGAGATACTCTTTATCTGTTGAAAGGATTCCTAGTATTTGGTGGTCCATATGAAGGGGATCCCTTTACGTAATAGGTATTGAAACTGATGGAATTTGTTGACGAGTTGAGCAATGAATCTCCTTATAGATTATAGTCTCCCCTATAAGGACCGTAATTGACTGATGTTCTTTGGGTGAGGCATGTCTATGATGGCTTTTACTTTGGCAAGATCAACTTCTATGCCTCTATGTGAGACAATGTATCCCAACAAATTTTTTGGATTTTACCCCAAAGACACACTTCTTTGGGTTGAGATAGACCTTGTATTCTTCTAGTCGTTAAAATAATTTTTCTAAAACCTTTAGATGATCAACCCTAGTTAAGGACTTTGCTAAGATATCATCAACATAGTCCTCCATTAGTGTATGCATTAGGTCATGAAATATTGTAGTCATTGTCCGCTAGTATGTAGCTCATGCATTTTTCACCCCAAAGGGCATGACTTTCTAGCAATAGGTACCCCATGGACAAGTGAAAGATGTTTTATGTTGGCCTTCTGGAGCAATACAAAAAAAATTATAGCCAGAGAATCCATAAGGCACAACATCTAGTATCCTATTGTAAGATCCATGATCATGTCGATGCTAGGAAGAGGAAAGTCATCCTTAGGGCACACCTTGTTTAAATCGTTGAAGTCAGTACACATGCAAATTTGACCATTTGGTTTTGTGACAGGTACCAGATTAGAGATCTAGTCTACATGATCAATAGAGCTAATGAAGCCAACATCCAAGAGTTTTTTTAGTTCTATCTTGACCAACAAGGCAATTTACGGATGCATTTTCTGGAGTTTTTTATTTACTGGTTTAGCATCTAGATTCTATGGAAAGTGATGTAAGACTAGCTCATGGTCCAACTCAGGCATGTCAGCATATCACTAGGAAAAAATACCCTTGCGTTGTGTGAAGAATTCTTGGAAGTTGGGTTTTTCTTCTTCTATTAAGGAAGCTGCTAGTAACACTATCTTAAGATCTTCAAGTGCTCCAATGTTGACCTCTTATGTATCTTCAATTAGCATTGGTAATCACTCTTGTGTGATGGGTAGAAAGTACAACCCTCCACCCTTAGGTGCCTCTGGGATGTTTTCACCTTTGGATACATCCTTTATTTTTACTTTTTCTTGATCAGAGGGCACCTCACAGTTTTCACCTAAAGACCTTTCATTTTTCTCTTTATTATTATTTTTGTGACTGGAGGGTGATGCAGTCTCCCTAAAGTATGCTGCCACATTAAGTTCTATCATGAAGCTAGCTTTATGGTCTCCCTATGGCATTCCTTCTCTCAATCCCGTCAACTCAGCAATAGCTTCGTCATTCTCAAAGGTATCCAAAATGATAGGACCTTGTTGGTCCCAGTCAACCAGTTTTGGGTAGACTAGGGAAATGCCATCATTAGTATTTGCAAAAGGTGGGGAAGCAACTGATAAGGTAAGGATTGAGGTATTGTCTCAGATGTTGATGTCCATACAGTTGGTTACCTTAGGGCTAGGTGTATCTAAATTAGGGAAAATATTACCCAGTTTGTAAGTGTTAGAGGCATAGGATTCCCATTCCCAGTTGTTGGAATCATTTTCATTATAAAAGTCATCGTCGGAATCCTCCAATGTCTTGACATATTCAGAAGCACATACTTCCTTATTTGAAGGAATTTTGGTTTTAGTGGTACCCACCTTCAGTGGTTTCCATCCTAACCCAAGATTCTTCCCCCATTTAGTAGGTATGTAGGGTTCTCTTCTTTTATTTTTTTTATGCCCAAACCACTAGTGCCATCATACCCCTTTGCTTGCATCATTAGAAACCCTTTACCATATTGCTCTATTAGAAGTGGTGTCTCATCTTCTTTATAGACCCAGTCAGAAACATCCTCAATATCTTCCTTGCCAAGGTCTCCCCATTTGAGAAAAGTAGTTTTGGGAGGTACATGAATCAGGACCTTAGGTTCCATGTTGTAACATGACTTTCCATATGTCTTTGGTGATTTTGGCATTGTGGTGACGCAGAAGGCAATGTTCATGTTGTATTCTCTGCATCCCTTTTCTTGGATCTGGATCTCGGGGTCTTTGGATTTGGTAGCGAAAGTAGAGGATGTGGTGACAAATGACTGCAAGATAGTAGATGTCTTGGTGAGTGTTGAGGAATCAATGTATTTGGATGAGTTTCACATCGAGGCTTCACGGTTAAGTGGCACCTGACACTCAAAGACTTCTCGCAGGTTATTGCAATACTCAAAGGGATTAGGGTCACGCTCGATAGTAATTTTGATGTCGTGGTAGGGAAACTTTAGGCATTGATGATACATGGAGGGAATGGCCTTCATGGCATGAATCCATGGTCAACCAAGGAGAAGATTATAAGGGATTTCTAGATCCAATACTTGGAAAGTCGTATCCAACATTATGGGTCCCACTCGGAGTGGAAGTGTTATTGTTCCTTGGGAGGATCGTTCATCATCATCATAAACTTTTATGACTATGCTCTTTGTCTTATCCACACATGCTTCAGAAAAACCTAGTTCCTTAACCAATTTTAAGGAAAAAACATCCAATCCCACTCTGCCATCTATCAAGACTTATTTGATGTTATTTTGATGGATGAAGGCTTCAATGTGTAATGAGTCAATATGGTTCATCTTTTGGGTTGAGTAGTCTTTTTCAGAGAAGGTAACATGGTGAGGGCTTTCAAGGAACCCAACCATGGCTTGAAATTGGTCGACATTGAGGTTGTCTGGGATAGAGGTTTCTTTTAGCATCTTATCTAGGATGGCCCTATGCTCGGGTGATGTGTGTAGCAATTCCAATATGGATATTTGTGTTGGGGTTTTCTCTAACTGATCCAACAAGTTGAAATGGCCTTTAGCTTCGGACTGCTTAGGAAGTGGAGGGGCACGTATGGCTATTTTAGTTCTACAAGTGTTTATAGTGCACTTTGAGGTCTTCTTGATGGTAATTGGTGTTGATATGTTCATCTACAACACGAAGATGGAGGATCTTGGTGTAATTATAACTAGTATCCATATAATTGGTTGTGTTATGGTTATTAGTACTTGAACCAGAGGCTTTCCCCAAACCGTGGTCTTGAAGGGGCGTCTTGTAGATCATGTGATCTCGATTGGAAGTGTGTTGTTGTTGTACCTCTACCTCGATTACTTTGTCTTCGATAAGCTCCTGAATAATATTTGTCAGTTGTCTACAAGCGAATGTTTTATGACCTTTACCTTGGTGATATTCACAAAAGGCATTATCATCCCACCAAGATGGTTTAAAATCATATATGTAAGACGTGGGTTCATATAGTTGTATGACACCTGATTGAACAAGTTTCTTCAATACTGTTTCAATGGGTTCTCTGAGGGGAGTGTTCACATTTAATGTATTTCCTAGGTGGTCTTTGTTGTCCTAGTCCTTGATTGTTTCGTAAGGAATTTTCCATTGGTGTAGGGGTTTGTGGTGTAGTCATTGAGGCTTCAGGTCCTCTTAGAGTTATAGAAGGACTAGTTTTTTTTACAGCTTTGGTATCCACAACCCCGTCGTTTGTGACATTTTTGTTTTGAGACCAATATTTTTTTTGTCATTGAATGTTTATTGATTGTTTGTACCCTTAGAGAGCCTAAGGGAACCCTTAGTGACAATTGATTTCTCAATCATTGTTCCTTTTTCCACTAGGTCTGCAAAGTGTGCACAACAATGAACTTGTAAGGGATCTTTTAAAGAATCCAGGAGGTTTTTGACAAACATGTCCACCTTTTATTTTTCTAGGATCTCTACCTAGCACCGTCTCACCAAGTTCCTCCATCTCTAGAAGTATTTGATAAAGGACTCTCCCTCTTCTTGTTTCGAGGTACATAAGGTGGCTAATGTGATATCATTTTCAATGTTAAAGGAATAGTTATCTACAATTTTTTTGGCTAATTCATACTATGTTGTTATGCCCCCAGGTAATCATGAAAACCAATTGAGTGCAAGACCCATAAGAGTTCTACAGAATAATCTCATCAAGTATGTGTGCTTTGAGGTAATTTCAACACAAGTCGTGCTAAATTCTCTGATGTGTTCTATTAGGTTTCCCGTCCCTTTGTATTTTGAAAAGATTGGAATTGTGTATCCTTGTGGAAAAGGAGGCATGTAGATACTCCTATCAAAGAGGTATGGATGCAAGTCCTACATGTTGTAGGATTTTTTGGTTGTTACTTGCATGTTCTCAACTTGTTTTTGTAAAGCAAGCATTTGTGTAGTTAGAGCATCCACCTTTGGGTTTGGTAAGTCATTCATATTGTTGGGTCCCACATTTTGTGTAGGTACATGGTAGGTGTATGAAGGCATCTATTTATTGTACCTGAGGGATATGTGTAAACAAGGTGTTCAGGTTGGGTTGCCCTTGTGTGTTCTTACTTCTGGGTTGTACATGAGTACCTTGTTGTGATGTGTTTAATGTAAAGGTATTTGATTGAAATCCTAGTTGTGCTAGATTACCTTGAGATGTCATATGTGTACCATGTTGTCCTTGTGAGGCACTATTTTGGGGGATAGCATGACTATATATGGGACCCTTGACATTAATCATGGGTGTGGGTCCTAAACCTGAAAATCTTATTCTCTTCCATCTAGGAGGATTGTTTGAGGTAGTATTCATGGTGTTTGTTGAGGTCACAAATGGATTAGTGCCCATCAGTGGTGTCATTGACTGTATTACAGGCGCTCATGTTGATTGGGTAATAGCCTGTGTCATGGACTATGTAACAAATGATAATTTAGGTGGAGTTGTGAAGGGCATCCCAAAAGTGGTAGTAGTGTGAATCATTGAAGGACTCTATGTAGCTCCTCCTAAAGGTATATTAAGGTTTAACTAAGGTATAACATTCTATGGAATATGTGTCATATGACCCTAGTTTTGGTTTGAGACATTTCTAGGCAAAGGCACTGCTTGTAGCATGTTTATGTCAAATCCAAGTGGTAATTTAACTCCATACACTAGGAGTTTGGCTAAACAATTCCCAAGGTCGAGCATGATGAGCTCATCAACACATTTAGCAACCTCAGGACCCTGGGCTGCTGCCTCAAGTTCCTCAACAGTTATACGACCTTGATTGTCTCTCACAAGAAATTTTTCAAATGGGTTGACATATGACTTAGACCTTGGAGGTTCTTGTGATTTTGACGCAATGTGTGTGGTATTGTTATTGACCTGGTGAGGCGTAGAACCAAAGTTCATTTCGCTAGTGGGATTGTAAGACTCCTCATGTTGTTGTGGCAGGTCCATTTCTAATTGCCTCTTTTGTAATTTGGTTTGGACCATAAGATAAGACTTTCTCAAAGAAAGATGACACGTAAATGTGAATCGTAAGGTATGCAACTACCTAAGATGTGAGAGTATATGCTATGTTTTTGGTTTTTTGGCATAAATTTATGACATGCAATGACTAAGGTATGACTTAAGATAATGTCTAAAATACAAATGTCTAGGATATGAAAGTTTAAGCTATTCTTTTTGGTTTTTTTGGTATAAATTATGACATGCAAAGACTAGGGTATAATGCAAACTATATGTCAATATCTTTGGATAACTAAGGGATGAGTCACTAACTAACCAAGTTTGATGCAAGGCTCCAACTAGGATTTCCAATGATGTTTTAGGATCAATACCAAAATGACTAAGTGACAAGTTGACTAGGTGGAGTTCAAACTAGCCTAGTGAGTTTGAGGTATTCCACTAAGATGACAAAGGAAAAATTGTAAAATGATATGTCAAGGGCATGTTGGCAACACAAGGGTAGACAATTGAGAGGGGGGTTGAATCAATTGTCACAGAAATTTAAACTTATTAACCTTATTCTCAGAATTGATAAAAAAACATGAAAGCATAAACCATCACCACATTAGAAACACACATAACACCAAGATTTTTTATGTGGAAACCCTGTTAGGGGAAAAACCATAGTGGAGGTTAGTCCACAAAATTATACCCTATTAAAAGTATAAAGAAAAATAAATGGGAATGCACATGCATTCAAGCACACTACCTAGATCTCACTACCCAAAGGAAGACACACTGTCTTACAGAAACATTCAGATTACATCCAGATTTTGAATTGAGAAAATAGCATCTGCTAAAGCCTGATTACAGTTCTGGTTAAGCACATAAACTATGCTCACTCTTCTTCACACTTTACTTCTTCCTTCAAATTATTAGAACATTATTTGCACACAGGAATCACACACCACTACTTCACATGCCTTCAAATGGTAGAAACAATCACACATATATATCTGCAACTAAGGATAATATTATCTCCATGTCGGCTTCAATAAAATATAAAATGAATACAAACTGTCGGCCCAAAACATAAATAATTATTAATGTGAATCAACCAATGTTGGCCACAACATAGTGAAGACCCATAACAATATCCTCAAACATGAAACACCTCCAAAAATTATGCCACATAGATCCAGAACATGCTACAATCACCCTGTCATCCATGAATAAGAAAAACATGAACACACAAGAGAAAATCACCAATTGCAAGCACAATGATCAATGTGGACGTGCAAAACAGATAGAGCACAATCTAGAAACATCCATGAGCATCATGAATCACTACAAAATCATCCACAACAACTCATCTTACTAGAATCGCATCACCTTCTTTCAGGAACACCAACTCAAGCAACAAAAAAGCTGTCTGAACATAGATACTCATAACTCGATCAAATCTTCATGCGGATCTCTGAAACTTAATGTGGATAAACTAGATATACTCGAAAACAAACCCTTTAATCCACAACCTCTGATCAACAACACACTGAGCTAGCCACCATACAGAACTTCACTGCATAACTAACAACCTACAACTTATTTTATTACAATTTTCTCAATATCCTCGACATATACATCCTCTAAGATATTAATTCCAATAGTGTTGACATCAATGACAACCACATATCAGCAACATCCAACAATCTCCCCCTTTAGCATTGATGGCAACACATGATGTGAAAAAAACCATCAACTCAACTTTTTCTTAGCACTTTCTCCCCCTTAGATTTTGACTCTTCTCGCCCTTTGACATCAATGAAAAATATACACATTATATTTCTCCAAACAAGCTTTGAACCACATTTCTAAACATTTGACTACCCCCCCTGAGTAGCAACCACCACAACATCAATTTGGACCAAGATATGACTGTGAAATGCACAAAATGATGCAAGTCAATACATCTTAGTTCTAATTAGGAGGGGTAATCACCCCTAGTTTCCCTCTAAGATACTCAAAAGTATCCTTAGGCAATGGCTTGGTAAAGATTTCTGCAATCTATTCCTTAGTGGGCGCATACTCCAATCTAACTTCCTTTTCATTCACCTTCTCTCTTAAAAAGTGAAACTTGATAGATATATGCTTGGTTTTTTAATGCAACACCGGATTCTTAGAAATGTTAATTGCACTTGAATTATCACAAAATATAGAAATAGGTTCATCATACACAACTCTGATATCTTTCAATATCTGCTTCATCCACAATACATGAGTATAATTGTTAGCAACATCAATGTATTATGCCTTTGCAGTAGATAAAGAAATGGTGTTCTGCTTCTTACTTAACCATGAAATCAGCTTCTTTCCCAAGAAAAATACACCACCACTAGTACTCCTTATGTCATTCACATCTCTTTCCCAATCAGCATCAGTAAAATCACTCAAATTAAGGTCGTCTTCTTTAGGATACCACATGCCAAAATCAATTGTTCCCTTCAAGTATCTGAAAATCCTCTTGACAATGCATACAACATTCATGATATCAGGTCTATTTTGAGTCAAATAGATCAATCCACCAATCATCGATCTGTATCTAGTTTTATTTTCTTTAGGAGAATCATCATCTTGTGTCAACTTGCATCCGGTCACCATGAGTGTACCAACCAGCTTTGAATCTTCCATACCAAACTTCTTTAACAATTCTTTCACATACTTGGATTGAGATATAAAGATCCCTTTATCTATCTCAGTAATTTGCAATCCCAAAAAGAATTTCATCTCTCCAATCATAGAAATCTCAAACTCGCTCTGCATCTCATTAGCAAAATTCATGCACAAATTATCTTCTCCTCCAAAAATGATATCATCAACAAAGACTTCAATAATCAAATCTTTATCATGATGAAGCTTTAAATACAAATAACTATTAGTAGTACCTTTATTAAATCCAAGCTTCAACAAATACTTATCCAATCTTGCATACCATGCTCTTGGGGCCTGCTTAAGTTCATACAATGCTTTCTTCAACTAGCAAACCATATCTCCCTAATCAGTCAATTGAAATCCATTAGGTTGCTCAATATACACTTCATCCAGTTCACCATTTAGAAATGTTGGCTTGACATCCATCTGATAAACCGTGAAGTTTTTGTAAGCAACATAAGCAAGAAATAGTCTCACAACTTCAATCCTAGCAAGAGGGGTAAAAGTTTCTTCAAAGTCAACTCCTTCCATCTAAGAATATCCTTTACACACAAGTCTTGCTTTGTTTCTAACAAATTCACCTTGCTCATTCAGTTTATTTCTAAAGACCCATTTAGTTCCAATTACATTTTTTTCATTAGGTCTAGGAACAAGAATCCATGTATCATTCTTCTCAGTCTATTGTAGTTCTTCTTTCATTGCTTCCACCCGATGTTCATCTTTGCATGCTTCATTGACACTATTAGGCTCAGTCTTTGAAATCAAATAATATTCTTCTGCAATTCTTCTCCTAGTTTGAACACCTTTATTCTTATCACCTATAATCTGATCTTCTAAATGATTTAGCCTTACATACCTTGGAGTCTTAGGATGTTCTTTCATTTCAGGCTCTTGTGATCTCACTTATGCACTTTCACTATTTCCTTCCTCTTGATTTTCCTGATTCACCAGAATGTTTTGAACTTGATTTGAAGTCTGAGTTTTCTTTCCTTTATTTGAAATGTTATTCTAATCATCTGAATCATATCCACAAGTTTTGGATGGTCTAATTGTGCCTTCATCAACCTTGACATTTTCACTTTCAACTACTTTACTCAATCTCTTATTGTAGCACCGATAGGCCTTGCTTTTAGTAGAATAACCAAGAAAGATTCCTTCATCACTTCTAGCATCAAACTTTCCTATGTCTTCATCTCTTTTGATAAAGCATTTACTCCCAAAGATTTTTAAATATCTAATAGTAGGCTTATGACCAAACCATAGCTCAAAACGAGTCTTACCGGTATCACTTTTGACTTGTACCCGATTGAGAGTGTAAATAGCAATATTCACAGCTTCTCTCCAGTAGATATGAGGAACATTTCCTTCCAACATCATAGTCCTAGCAGCTTCTTGAATTGTCTTGTGCTTCCTTTCCACAACTCCATTTTTCTGAGGGGTACACAGTGCAGATAATTGTCTCTTTATCCCATGCTCTTCACAAAAAGAATTAAACTCATGGGAAGTGAATTCACCACCTCTATATGATCTCAAAAATTTTAATCTTCAGACCTATCTCTGTCTCAACCATAGCCTTAAAAATATTGAATTTCTCCAGAGCTTCAGATTTTTCCCTTAAGAAAGTAACCCACGTCATTCTAGAATAATCATTAATAAGTAACATGAAGTACCTATCTCCTTGTAAACTTTTGATTCTAGAAGGACCACACAAATCAGTATGCATAAGCTCCAACACTTCATTTGAACAATGTTGTTTGCTCTGGAATGAAACTCTAGTTTGCTTCCCTAACTGGCATTCCTTGCATATAGTATTAGTAGGCTTTACCAACTTAGGAAGATCTCTCACTGCCTGAGTAGAACTTATCTTGATAATATTCTCAAAGTTTACATGACACAATCTCCTATGCCACAACCAACTTTCATCAACTTGAGCAATCAAACAAATTTTACTAGCAGCATTCAGGTGAAAGATATTACCTTTTGTTTTTCTACCTGAAGCAATCATATTTCTGAAACTCCCCAATATTCTGCACTTTCCATCCTTGAATTGAAGATTGTATCCCTTGTCAACCATCTAACCAACACTTAAGCAATTATGCTTCAAACCTTCCACATATAGGACATCATCAGTATTATGCTTACCATCAAGAGAAATGGATCCTCTGCCATGGATTACACCAGCTTTGTCATCACCAAATCTTACAACACCACCATCATACTTTTCCAAGCTCACAAATTTAGTTTTATCACCTGTCATGTGATGAGAGCATCCACTGTCAATCACCCATTCATCTTTTTCTTCAATTCTGGCTACTAGAGCTTTCTCCACATTCATGCAACTAGTAGATTCAGTAGGGGCTAGATCATTTTACTTGATAGAAATAAATACCCATTTTTCCTCACTTATGTTCCCTTTATCAGATTCATCATATGTCACACCTTCATCAGCAGCATAATAACACTTTCTTTGAAATCTAGGCTTGTTAGATCTTGTCTTAGGAACTCTTTCCAGACACCTTGATGCAAAATGGCCTATCTTATTGCAAGAAAAACATTTAATAGGAAATTTCCCTTTATACTTACCTTCTCCTTTGGCTTCCCTTTTGACAATAAGTGCTTCAAGTTCGTCTAGTTTTCTATCCTCTTCTTCAATCTCTCTCATTTCCTGCTCATAGTTGAACATATTTCTAGAAGAACTTTCTCCTGGATCATATCTCTACTTATCCTTTTTGGAGGTAGTAGCCTTGAATGCATATTTTGTCTTAGGAAGAGCATCACCAAACTCACTCAACTCAAAAGTAGTAAGCTTACCAATCAACATGTCTCTGGTTACATTTTTCACAGTCTGGATCTCCTCAATAGCAGTAAATTTGGCTTTGTATGCAGCGGGAAAAGATTTGAGCACTTTAGCAACAATCTCTGATTCATCCAATGTTCCACCAGCACATCTGATACTACACACAAGTTCATTCACTCTCTGCATAAAAGAAGCAATGTTCTCATCTTCACCCATTCTCAACATTTTATATTTTCCTTTCAAGCTTTTCAACTTAGCAACCTTCACATGTGCATCACCTTCATACAAAGTTTCCAAATTTTTCCAAATCTCATAAGTAATTTTCAGATCCATTACATTTGTCATCTCAGAATCAGTTAGAGCACTTAACAATGCTTCCTTAGCCCTGATATTGTACTCGACATCCTTAATCTTAGCAACAGTAGAAGAACCATTATGTGGGATGATATACCTATTCCTTGTAATGTTCTAGAACGGATCACCAATGCATCTTAGATGACACTCCATTCGATCCTTCCACAGAGAATAATTTGTTCCATCAAATCTCAAACTATCCTTCTTATATGTCACCATCCCTGATCACCTCAAGCTATTAAACTTCTTCCAAGGAACCTGCTCTGATACCAATTGTTGGAAACACAAGGGAAGACAACTAAGAGGGGGGGTGAATCAGTTGTCACAAAAATTTAAACTTATTAACCTTTTTCTCAGATCTGATAAATAAACATGAAATCACAAACCATCAGCACATTAGAAACACACATAACACCAAGATTTTTTATGTGGAAACCCTGTTAGGGGAAAAACCATGGTGGAGGTTAGTCCACAAGATTATACCCTATTAAAAGTATAAAGAAAAATAAATGGGAATGTACATGCATTTAGACACACTGCCTAGAGCTCACTGCTCAAATATAGAAAGGCTTATTGCCGAAAGGAAGACACACTATCTTACAAAAACATTCGGATTACATCCGGATTTTGAACTGAGAAAATAGCATCTGTTAATGCCTGATTATAGTTCTAGTTAAGCACATAAACTTTGCTCACTCTTCTTCACACTTTACTTCTACCTTCGAATTATTAGAACATTATTCACACATAGGACTCGCACACCACTACTTCACATGCCTTCAAATGGTAGAAACAATCGCACATATATATCCACAACTAAGGATAATATCATCTCCATGTTGGATTCAATAAAATATAAAATGAATACAAACTGTCAGCCCAAAACATAAATAATTATTAATGTGAATCAACCAATGTCGACCGCAACATAGTGAAGACCCAAAATAATATATATGAGCACGAAACACCTCCAAAAATTATGCCACATAGATCTGCAACACACTACAATCACCTTGTCGGCCATGAACAAGAAAAACATGAACACGCAAAAGAAAATCACCAATTACGAGCACAATGATCAATGCGGATGTGCAACACAGATATAGCATGATCTAGAAACATCCATGAGCATCATGAATCACTATAGAAGCATCTGCAACAACTCATCTTACTAGAACTACATCACCTTCTTTCAGGAACACCAACTGAAGCAACAAAAAAACTATCAGAACACAGATACTCATAACTCAATCAAATCTCTGAAACTTAGTGTGGATAAATGAGAAATACTCAACAAAAAACCCTTTAATCAACTACACACTGAGCTAGCCACCATATAGAACTTCACTGCATCACTGACAACCTGCAACTTATTTTATTACAATTTTCTCAATATCCTCGACATATACAACCTCTAAGACATTAATGCCAATAGTGTTGACATCAATGACAACCACATATTAGCAACATCCAATAGGGCAATCATATTTGAATCACTTTTTTCAATCAAGGTAAGATAGTTTATCTACCCTAAGGTCTACAAACTATTATGCACAAGGATTGTCCTAGGTATGCTAAGGATGATCTAAGTAATGCAATGATGAAACTATCTAGGAAAACTGAGGATGAACCTAAATATGAGCAAGTCACATGTCTAGATCGAGTTTACAGCAGAGGGTAAATCAAATAATGAGATCCTATAGTAAATTTTCTAAGTTTCCAATTTGTGAAATGAAACATTTTCTGTGATAGGCAAATGTGTTATTCTAGACTAAAAATGTGGTTCAGTATACCAAATACATCACAAAAAATCACAGATGTGGTTTAATGGTAAAATTGTTAATTGAAAGATTTTTTGTGGCAGGCAGATGCATCGTTCTAGACTACAAATGTGATTCTAAAGATTAAATGCATCACAGAAAGTCGCGAATACAGTTTTTCAGTCTCAGATGCGGTTTACTAGTAAAATAATGTAATTAGTAAAACTGAGATAAACCTAAACATGAAGAAGTCTCAAGTCTAGATCTAGTTTTTCAGCAAAGGGTAGATCAGTTAACGAGATCCTAGAGTAAATCTTTTGAGTTTCCAATTTAATAAATGAAATATTTTTTGTGACAGGTAGATGTGTCATTCTAGACTACAAATGTGGTTCAAAAGATCAGATGTGTCACAGAAGCTCACAGATGCATTTTTTTGTATCATATGTGTTTTAAACTACAACAATTGCGGCTCATTTTTTCAGATGCATTGCAGGTTTCAAAATTTTGACTCAGAAGGTCATATGCATTTTTTGTTTGAAACAATTGCGACTCAGTATGTCAGATGCAGGTTTTTGTGTAACAAATGCATTGAACAGTGAACTGATCCTAAGTTTTGACAAATTTTTGACATGTTTAAGATTGACTTTTGGATTTTTTTATTTGATCAGATATGACTAAATAGACATGTAAGACATGCCAAGCAAAGTGTTTGAAATAAATAAATAAATAATTACAAATCTTAAGGCTACCAAATGTGATAAGGGAAAATAAATAGAAACAATGAAAACAATCACAAATTGCCTAAATCATGCTAAGATTCCCCAAATCGATAATGAAGTGCAATGCAACAAATAAATTCAATAAACAAGAACCATATCACCTAATTCCCATGCTTGCTTGACTCATCTCCATTATTATTCTCAACTTTGCTTTGAAAAAGCTCAATGCCCTTAGATTGTGAGTGTGCAATATTAGCCTGTAAGTATTTTGACAATAAAACTTTGAAGATTGTGATTACCCATGAATGGAATTCAAAAGATTCTTTTATAGAAACTTCACAGTTTCGACGGTCGAGATTGATTTGTGTTTGAATGGTCCAAATCGAGTGTGAGGATTTGATTGAGTA
Source organism: Sequoia sempervirens (assembly GCA_007258455.2). NCBI lineage: Eukaryota > Viridiplantae > Streptophyta > Pinopsida > Cupressales > Cupressaceae > Sequoia > Sequoia sempervirens. Next base: position 143,016,079 of record VDFB02281492.1, on the reverse strand, counting down.
ATTAAGTGAATTGATTGATTAGATTGATTGGATAGTTAAATGATTTGATTGAAATATTGATTGAATAGTTAGCCAATTTGATTGATTAGTCAAGAAATGTAACTGAAATAGTGTGTGAGTCAAAAGGAGATGACAGATCAGTTAGGTGAGTGAACTAAGAGAGAGTGTTAGTCAGGAATGGAGAGAATTATGTATGAGATATTAGATTGAAAATGTAGGAGACATGTGCTCAAATAGAAGAATTAATTATAAAATCAATTCCTTACTTTGTGGAAGAAGTTGTGTGTACGTGATTCCAAAATCAATTAAAAATGAATTATTCATTTTATGGAGTCACTTTAGATGAGAAGGTAGAATAATTAATTTATAGAGGCACCTTAGATGATAAGGAAGAATAATTAATTAAATAAATATTATTCATTTAATTTAATATGGGAGAATATGATTTAATTTAAATGACGTAATTAAATAAATTTGGGAAACTTATTTAATTAATCAAAAGAAGAGATTAGAATTAATTAGTGATGTAATTAAAGTAAATTAATGTAATTTACTTAATTAATCAATTTTAGAAGAATAATGAAATAATTTAATTAAATGGTTAAAATTGTTTAATTAATTAGAGGAATTAGGATGTTAAGTTATAATTAAATGATAAAATAATTTAATCATTTTGTGGGTATCTTGAATTGATGATGAAAAATGCAATCGCAGGCCTAAGCCATTTTTCAGTGCCTACAATTACAATTCACGAATTAGTACAAAATCATTGTAATATATTAGCATTATAATTTAGAAATATTACATTTATAATTGTAATAAAAGACATGAAACCAATACTCTATTTTAATAGACCACCATATTTGACATAGATTTTATAATTTGTTTTTGCCTCAATAATGCTACAATATGGATGAGAATTTAAATCACATATGTCAGATACATGTTATCCATAATTTGTATGAGAGTGAGTGCAATATCATGGGGGTCCAAAAAGTGGTGATATGACAAAAAAGTGGATGATGACCTTTTTTATCCAAATTTGATGAAACAAAAAGGGTTTATTGAGAAAATTGTCAGCTTTCCAAAAATATAAGATATGTCTTATTTTGAATTAATAAATAATTATTATTGATTTTATACATGTATTATGACTAAAGTCTTGATTGATAGGTTAATTGAAAAAAATCTATAATTCTCAAACGATTTCACATTTTTAAAATCCGAAAGATGTGGCACATTCTATTCTTCCCATACTATAGGATGAAAACAAATAAAAGAAATGTATTTCATAAATTTTTGACCAAGTTATGATGGTCAAACAAACAAGTTTTAATATTTTTAAAAATTTCTAATAAAAAAATCATAACTAATTATTTACTTGAAAAAAATTACAAAAAGAATGTGGCACATCTAAGTATGTGTCTTCTATTTATATTGAAAGTTTTAAAAAAAAAAAAAAAATTCTTCTACTTAGGTTGGTTAGACATACACCTACTTTCTATTTTTTTCCTAAAAATTTAGTACTACTGCATTGAAATTTCAAATTTTCACCAAATAGATTTACTTTTTTCCAAAAAATGACTAGTATCTTAGAAGCTACATTCAATTTTCTACAAATTTTGTTCTTACACATTTTTAAAATTATGTTAATAACCTATTCTAATTTTTATATCAAGTTGTCTAATGCTATTTATCTAAATTTTTATTGTCACTTAAGGGCCTAGTCCATGATCCTACACTAACCCATGAGCTTTCATAATTCTAGTTTTATGAGAGAAAAAGGTGGATTCTTTCCATTAGAAAGGTGAAAGATTATCTTTCAAGCTTGTGGGTGAGTTAAAAATTCCAAATTGATACTCTAAGATTTAAGCAATGAAATTATTTTGTAATATAATGTAGTTATGACCAAGGCATCTTATTAGACTACCTAGTCATGTAGCCAAAACAACACACTAGCACAATGAAAGAAAAAATGATTTTAATACAATAATATTTTATTAAATTTTTCAATACTAATTATAAACAAAATTTTCTTTTGCATATTCTTCCAAGCTTCTTATAGTTGTTACATCACAAATGTTTCTTCATGGTCTCTTTTAATTGTTGGATTATGTTGTCATTGATGTCAAAGGCACGAGATTGTTAAGTGTTGTCATTGATGTCAAAGGAAAGAATTAGTGTCAAGATTGTTGTCATTGATGTCAAAGGTGTATGTGTATAATGGTGAATCTACCTGATTTGGATGAGACTCTTAGTTAGGTTATGGAAGTTGACAAAAGCTCCAAGCGGCTAGCCATTCATTGAGAAAATATGTAGTGGGGAAAATAAAGTTGTTATTTTTGACAATTTATTACATTTAAAGGAGATGTTTTTTCCCCAATTTTGATCTACTTCAATATTAGATCCAAATATAAAAAAGATAATCTTAAAAGAAGTAATTTGTAGATATATTATCTATATTAGCTTTAACTATGTTTGTGGAAGATGAAAAGAATTATGGAGCTAATAGTAAGGACTAACTACATATGATGGAAGATTAAAATAAAGATTAATTTTCTAATAAACTAAAGGGGAAAGACTCCTTTATATTTACCAAGGTTGACCTCCTTTATAGTATTACAACTAACATGCTATTGAAAATAATTATTCCTGGCCAACTATGTATTAAAGACAACACCAAGATAAACTTAAATTCATATATTGTATATGGTGAAGTGAATATAAGTTATAAGTAGAAGATGGTTTGTGTGTTAGAGTAATATTTTTTTAAATGATATTTTTTTTAGTATAAGGAAGAGGGAGATTAGAAAAATGAAGAGTAAATTTGATATATTTTGAGAATATATGTGTAATAAAGAGAAAATTTCAAAGGGCAGAGAAGTATGAAGAATGTTTCAGATTTGTATTAAAGAATATATAAAACTCATGTATATGAATGAAGCTATGTATGAAGAATATGTGTGAAATTTAAGAGTAGATTTGTGAGGAAAAAATTGAAATATTAGTGATCAAATTGAAGGAATGCATTGACAAAGTTGGGATCAAATTTATGAAATATATTGTGCATAGTAGTGATCAGATCTAGTAGGAAAATTGTGCATGACTATAATCAAATTTGTGAGAGAATGTTATTGTGTGGATGGTGATCAGATTTGGAAAAAGTATATTGTGTGAGTTGTAATCATATTTGTGAGAGGAAGATACTAGGAAGAAGCATACCATATCAACCATTGAAGGATTAATAGGTTGGAGCCTATTTTTGGGTTGGAGCTCAATTTGTGTGGGGGTTTGAGCCTCTAATAGGTTGGTTCCTATAATTTTTTCAAGTGGAGATTCATGTCTCATGTGATTTGGTGCTCACTATTTGTATGTGAAGTAGGTTAGAGCCTACAAGAAAGAGAAGAAGATCAATAGGATATATAAGCAATACTTTGTTATGATTTTCTCTCACAAGGGTTTCCACATTAAATTGTGTGTTATCTCTGTACTCTAAATTGATAGATCTTACTTGAATGTTTTATTGTGAATGGTTAAGTTTTAAAAAGTAAAATATTGTTAGATATTGGTTCACCCCCCTCTCAGTATCATTTTCTCATCAATAATTACCATGAATTCGAGCCTCCCTTCCAATGCCTCTTCCTCTTCCAGCCATTTAACCCCTCTCCATGTCATCTTTGTTTTATTTAGATGGCCATTCCTCACTATCCTTCTATGTTAATCATGGACTTGAACCCCTCATCCAATGCCTTTTCTCGTGTTAAGAAATTCATCTTCACACCCCTCTTTGAATCCTCCTTTTTGATAGCTCACTACATCTCACCCTCTTCTTCTCTCTTTCCTCTCCCTCCTTCAAAAAATATTTCCCTTCCTTATATTTGATTTCCCCTCCATTACATCTAAATATTTAATTGTTATAATTGATTCTTGAAATCATCACCAAAAATTGACAAATAGAATTTCCTTGAAATTTTAAGAAAATATAGCACTTTCAAAACCTACCAAAGATTTGAGAGGTTCTCAAAATCTTTTTTGGGTTTTGAAACTAGTTTAGAACCAAGTTAAAATATTGAAATTTTTATCTTTTCTTAAAAATATTTTTTCTCGTTCTTCCAAAAAAATTGTTGTTTCTTTAAGCTTTCCATGAAGTCCCTCTATTGTTCTTCTAGACAGTTGAGAAAGGCTTATTAGATATTTCAAGAGTTTTTGAAAGCATGTTTAATTCTGATAGGTTTTTCAAAACAAGTTAGGAATTTGATGCTTTATCTTTAGGATCTCCAAAATTGTGTCCATCATCTTTGAGCATCCTTGAAGACCTTATTTCACTTTTTGAAAAGGTTGTGAGGTTCTCATCATATTTCAATAAGGTTTTGACAACCTTGTTGAGAGCCAATGTAGGTTTTCAAAACATGATAATTCATCAACACTATTCTTCAAAATATTTTCTTTCACTTTCATATTGATTTGGAAACCTACATCATTGATGAAGGAAAATTTAAGAACCAAAGAGAAACTACTAAAATAAAAAACAAACACAACAAAGCTTAACATAATAGAAAATAAAACTTGAAAATAAAAAATTGGGTGATGCAAGATGTCCTATGAACCTGAATGCTCCTACACATAATATATCAGAATTTTATTGATATCTTAAATATTTATAATTTCATGCACTTGTAAGAATTTTTATAATTTCAATGACATTATTGTTTTTCAAGTATATTAGAATATGGTGTTCCTTGAATACACTCCCCAATTTGTGTTAGCAAAATAGGGACTCTGCTAGCATTGGTTGTCATTGATTTCAACATTTGGGGAGATTGTTGTTGGATTTTGTGGTTGTATTGCTGATATGTGGTTTTCATTGATGTCAAAACTATTAGCACTGTTGTATTGAAGGTTGTATATGTCGAGGATATTGATAAAATTGTTAAAGAAAGAGTTACAAGTTGCCAGTGGAACAGTGAAGGTCATGAAGTTTTCTTGCTCAATACGTTGAAGATCAATTGTTGTGGACTAAAGGGTTTATTGCTGAGAGTATCTAGTCTATCCATCGGAAGTTTCAGAGGTCCGCATGAAGATTTGATCGTGTTATGGAAAATTGTTTTTTGACAGTATTTCTATGGTTTATGTCAGTGCTCCTGATTGAAGTTTATGTAATTATGGTAATCTCAATTGTTGTGGATGCCTCTTTGTTAGTTCATGTTGCTTGTGGATGCTTCTAGATCATTCCCTATCCTTGTTGTACATCCGCATTGATCGGTGTGCTCGTGGTCAAAGATTTTTCTCGTGTGTGTTCGGGTTTTCATATTCTTGGCCGACATGATGGTTGTAACGTATTTCGGATCCTTGGAGATTTAAATTTAAATGTTTGGCATGCTCAAGGATATTTTTTTGGGTCACATCATAATATTAGCTAACGGTTTTTGATTCGCATTAAAAATTTATTTGTAAATTTGGGGCCAACATTGTAAATATGTTTCATATTTTGGTCGGCAAAGTTGTTGATGCAAATCCAGGTTGTGGATATATAAGAGTGGTTTTTTGCACAAAGTTAGTGTGTGTGTGAAGTGAGGAAGAGCTAGAGAAAGTACAAGTGTGTGAATAGTGATCTATTCATTTGATTGCAAAGCAAAGTGTGAAGAAGTATTTTTGTGCTTAACTAGAACTGTAATCAAGCTTTTGCAGAAGCTATTTTCTCAGTTCATACCCTGTAGATCTAATTTGAATTGCTTTGTATTCTTAGGAAGTGAGCCCTCTTGTATTTGAGCAGTGAGCTCTAGGTAGTGTTCCTGAATGCATGTGCATTCCCATTATTTTTCATTATACTTTTAATAGGGTATAATATTGTGGACTAACATCCACCATGGTTTTTCCCCTAACAGGGTTTCCACATAAAAAATCTTGGTGTTCTTTGTGATTCTGATGTGTTGACTGTTTATCAGATCTAAGATAAAGTTAAGTTTGAAAAGTTTAAGTATTATGTGACAACTGATTCACCCCCCCTCTCAGTTGTTTTTCCTTGTTTTTCCAACAATTGTTGCATATGTTTGTTACATTGTTGTTTGGCATATGTTGTCATTGATTTCAACACTCAGTTTGGGTTGTCATTGGTGCTTATTGTTGTATGTTGTTGATACTCTATGATGATATGTTCATGGTTGGATTCCATGCCTTTAATTTTGTTGATGTTCATGGTTGGATGTCATGTCTTTAATGTTTCTAATGTTCATGGTTGGATATCATGCCTTGTTTGATGACAAGTAAATTTGTATTGAGTATGGTTGTTGTCAGAAGAGATGATATCATGATGATATATTTTTTTTATCAATAAAAGGCCTGAGCCTAAGTATTTTGCATTAATATTTGAAAAAAAATACAAAAAGCCAGATTTATAGTACTGGAAGTCCCATAACAACTTGTTACTATCTATATTTCTAGTTCTATACTAGTCTGAAAATTACCATCTATAATATATTAAGATGAGGATCATAATTATTAAGATGATGATTAGAATCATTAAGATGGGGATTAGAAGAATGAATGCTAATGTTGGAGATATGTTGATGGTGGTCTCTAGTATATTGTATGCTCTCTCCTATTTTTTTTGAGGAAGCATGTGTTGCTACAACAAAGTTTTGGTCTCTGCATGGTGGTGAAAGGTTTTGCTATAGGAAGTTTCTTTAAAGACTATTTGGGAGAATTTGAAAACTATTTAGGAGAATTCTCTACATTCCTTTTCCTTTGAAGATTTGGTCTTGTGGTTTGGGATTCAATGTTTATGTTTTGTGGATGTTGCACTCTTATCTTTTTCGGTCACTAGTGTTACCGAGGTTTCTGGTAATTGCAGTGGGTTGACAGTTATCTTGCTTGTCTAGACTATTCTATAAAATTCTTTGCATTTCTTTGCATTGTTGTTTCTACTCTTGTGGCTTGGTGGGAATGCTCTCAGCATTTTTTCAGTGTCTCATTTTAGTTTTCATGTGTTGGTGTTTACCACAAGTTGGTTTATTAATGTTCCATCTCATGGTCATGTATTTTGTGCTTCTAGAATGAATTATTCTATACTTGTTTGGTTTGTGGTGGCTATTTATGGTGTGGAATTGTGAAATAAGTATCTAGAGATATTTTTGGATGTTCATGGAATGTCCCTTTGTGGACTACATATCATTTATTGATCTCTTTAGTGCCACATATTTTTTTGAGTTGGTTTTTTAGGAAATTTGTGGATGTTTGGCTGATAGGGCTTGTTCTCTTACTTGTGCTATGTGATTAGTGGTCTACACTAGCATTGGAGGTTGTGTTAAGATAGATTTGGCTATTTAACTATCTTGTTGAGAAACACATTGAGTATATTCAATTGAAAGTGTGTTTTGGGTTGATTGGTAATGTGCTACATATTTCATCTAAACATTTCCTTGTTGTTGACTTGGGTTGTTGTGCGCTAGAATATGTGTTGTTTTGGATCACATTGGAAGATTTAGTAAGTTTTTTAGAGTCCTCTCTATCTCCTAGATAGGACCCACATTATGTTTTTGTGGCCGACTTGTTGGAATTATTGTTTATCTTCTATTCTATCTAACCTAATTGGTGTTTTGTGATCTTGTGAAGGATATAAATGAAAGAAAAAATCACTTTCAAAGTTCAGTAATTGTGTGATGGTTTTCAAAGATGGAATAATGTAGTGAGTTGTGGAAAATAAAAATCAAATGAGCTTTAACACCTTAGTCAATAGAGTGTATTGTTTCCATATGTTGTAATTCTAAATCTTCATGTATCCTACTATTAGATAGTGTCTCTTCAGTAGGTCCTTGTAATTTGTATCTTACCTTGGGTTTTTGTGCCTCAGTACTACAAGTCCTTTATATCTTTCCCTAAGTTTTTGCATCTTACCCTACAAGTCCTTTAGGGAGAAGTGTGCTTCCTTAGGTAGTTATCCTTAAAAAAAATTATAATTTTTTAAGTAGTGAGCTTCCTATATTGTGAGATTTCTTACCATGGTTTTTCCCTTCTTGGATTTTCCACATAAATATAGTGTTATCTTGTGCATGTGTGTTCATTTTCCTATCTTTCTTTGATTTCAATTTGATTAAGTATTACTGATATTTTTATAAGTTGTTGATCCTATTAAAGTCCTAAATTTGCATGTTACTGAAGGGTTTACGATCTGATTTGGGATGGCACACGATGGACCTTACAAGGGTCTAAGGTTTGATGGGAAAAATTACACCTTTTGGAAAGTAAGGATGGAAGGCCATCTAAACTCTCTAGGGTTTGGTGTTTGTAAATTTGTCAAGGATGGTTACACTGATCTTGCTCCTCCTCCTATAGATCCAACTAAGATAAGTTTGTATGATAATAATGCCAAGGAAAATAATGCTATCATGTGTGGGCTAGCTGATTCAAAACATCTAAAGGTGATGATTTGTAGTTCTACTAAGGATGTATGGGAAAAGTTGAGAAGTGTTTATGAATGAGATAATAAAGTGAAGCAATCCAAGATGCAAATCTTCAAAAGTAGATTTGAGACCCTAAGGATGATAGAGGATGAATATATTTCTATTTATATGCTTTGGGTGGATGAAGTAGTTACAAGAATCAAAGGTCTTTATGGAGAATTGAAAGAAGATGAGGTTCTACAGAAGGTTATGAGATCTCTCCCTAAATCTTATAGTCAAAGTATTTTCCATTAAGGAGTCTAAGGACTTGGATAAGTATTAAATACATGAAATGTTTGGTGCTCTCACAACCTATGAAATGAGAGAGTTTGACAAAGGTGCTCCAAAGAAGGAAATAACATTCAAAGCCAGTAAAAAGATAGAAGATGAAACATCATATCAAAATGATGACTTTGATGAGGTAGAAGTAAACTTTTTAAGAAGATTGAAGAAAGGAATCGACAAATATAAAGTTAAGTTACCTTTTAAGTTTTTCAATTTGGGAGGATTGGTCATTTCACTTCTATATGACCCTTCAAAGAATCAAAGGATAGTAACAAAAGAGAGAATTTTAAAAGAGGTATTTATTCCACAGAGAGCAATTTTTCTTTAGAAAAGGAGGATAATGATTCAAATGATGAAACCCTATTCATGGTTGTGAAAGAAAAAAATAGAGATATTGGAAAATATAATAAGTCTGGTACCTTGCAAGCTAACAAAAATAATGAAATATCAATGGTTGTATGGACTATCTTTCATGGAAATGAAGAAGCAAATGCTTGGGTGATTGATAGTGGTTGCTCTAACCACATGATTGGTGACAAGGAGAGGGTCATCATCCTTAAGAAGTGGAATGGTGGATCTATCAAGTTTGGTGGTGATGAGTCAACACAAATTTTTAGAAAAGGTGTCATATCCATTTATGGAAAGAACAAGACTAAGGATGTCCTCTATGTCAAAGGGTTGAAGCATAATCTCCTCAGTGTCATTCAAATGTGTAGCAAAGGATATAACCTTACATTTCATGCCAAAGGATGTGAGATCAGGATAGAAGGGTTTGGAAGATTAGTTGTACAAGGAACTAGGACAAATGGAAATTCCTATTATCTAAAGGAGGAAAATGGAAGAATCTACTTATTGGCTCAATCTGGTGAGTTTTGGTTGTGGCACAAGAGAATGGGACACATCAACTTTGACAATATGGTAAAGATCAGTTTTACTCATGCGGTGAGAGATATGCCTAAGATAACTAAGCTTGAAAACACTTTATGTAAGGAGTGTCAAATAGGAAAGCAAACAAAGACAAGTTTCAAGAGCAAGGAGTGCTCTGCTACGATTCCATTGGAGCCAATTCACATTGACCTATGTAGACCTACAAGAACAAAGATTCAACAAGGTCAGGTATTTCATGGTTCTTATTGATGATTACTCTAGAATGACTTGGGTTATATTTTTAAGAGAAAAATTAGAAGCCTTTGATAAGTTTAAGATTTTTAAAGAAAATTTTGAGAATGAAATGGATGTTAAGATCAAATGCTTTAGATCTAATAGAGGAGGTGAATTTACTTCAAATTAATTTGAATTTTTTTGTGAAGATCATGGTATTAGGAGATATCTTTTTGCTCCTAGAACCCCTCAATATAATGGTGTAGTGGACAGAAATAATAGGATTATGAAAGAGACGGCTAGGGTGATGTTGAAATATGTTGATCTACTTGATATGTATTGGAAGGAAGTAGTTCACATTGTTGTCTATTTTCTTAATAGAGTATATTTGAGGGTCAATAGCACCAAGAACCCTTATGAGCTATGGTATGGAAGGAATCCTACTACTAGATACTTCAGAATCTTTGGCAACAAATGTTACATCAAGAGAGATGAAGTTCTTGGAAAGTTTGATTCAAGGTGTGATGAGGGGATCTTTCTTGGTTAATCAACCAGAAGAAAGGACTATATATGCTACCAAAAGAGGTTGGGAAAGATGATTGAAAGAAAAAATGTTAAGGTGGATGAATATTTGTGTCAAATATCACAAGAATTGGAGGCTTGCAAATCTGATATACCTCCCTGCATTGAAGAAGAAGAAGAAGAAGAAGAAGAAGAAGAAGAAGAAGAAGAAGAAGACGAAAAAGAAGAGAAGAAACAAGAATAAAAAAAGGTTCCTAAGCCTCTAGAAAATTATGTTCAGAAGAATCATTTAGCATATCAGATCATTAGAGATAAGAATGAATGTGTGTTGACCAAGAGAAGGTTTTCAAAAGCAAGTGAGAAAGTGAATTTTTGTTTACTATCAAAATTAGAGCCCAAAAACTTTGTTGATGCTAGCAAAGATTAAGGTTGGTTGAAGGAAATGGAAGAGGAATTCAATCAAATAGAAAAGAATCAGACATGGGATTTGGTTCCCAGACTAGTTAATAAAAATGTTATAGGAACAAAGTAGGTCTTCTGGAACAAGCTAAATCAAGATGGTTAAGTTGTGAGGAACAAAGCAAGATTGGTATGTAAGGGTTATTCACAAGTTGAAGGTATTTATTTTGAGGATACTTTTGCTTCGATAGCCCAAATGGAGGCAATAAGGATGTTTCTTTCCTTTGTTGCTCACAAGAATTTCAAGGTCTATCATATGTATGTCAAGTTGGCCTTCTTGAATGATGATTTAGAGGAAGAGGTCTACATTGAGCAACCAAATGGTTTCCAACTATTAAAATATCTAGACATGGTGTGCAAACTAAATAAATCCTTGTATGGACTCAAGCAAGCTCCTAGAGCTTGGTATATATGCTCAGTTGGATAAGCACTTACTTCAACAAGGTTTCAATAAAGGTACTACAAATAGTAATCTTTACACTAAGATAAAGGAAGATAAGACTTTTATAGTTGTTGTATATATTGATGACATCATCTTTGGTGGAGATGATAATATGTATAAGAATTTTGCAGAGGAGATGCAGAAAGAGTTTGAGATGTTTATGATTGGTGAGTTGTATTTCTTCCTTATGCTTCAAATTGTTTAGCTAGATGATGGTATCTTTATTTCTCAAGATAAGTATGCTAAAGAGATGTTGAATAAGTTTGGCATGGACTATTCCAAACTAGTGAGTAATCCTATGGTGATTGTTTGTAATTTGAGAAAAACTAATGAATTCCCTGAGGTTGATCAAACTCTTTAAAGGTCTATGATTAGAGGTTTATTGTACTCGAATGCTTCTAGACTTGATATTTTGCATGCAATATGTTTGGTTGCTAGATATCAAGATAATCCTAAGAAAACTTATGAGGAATTTGTAAAAAGAATATTTAGATGTTTGAAGGGAACTCTAGATTAGGGCTTGTGGTATAATAAGGATTGTAAATTTTCCTTGAGTGCTTATACTAATGTTGATTGGGTAGGATGTGTGGATGACCAGAGAAGCACCAGTGGAAACGCATTTTTCTTAGGAGATAGATTGGTCTCTTAGTTTAGTAAGAAGCAGGAATCAATGTTCTTATCTATAGTAGAAGTTGAGTATATTGTTGCAACATCTTGCTACACCCAAGTGCTTTGGATGAAGCATACTTTGAAGGATATAAAGATGGTGTATGATGTACACATTCCAATATTATGTGATAATACCAGTGCAATAAACATTTCCAAGAATTTGGTGATGCATTCAAGGACCAAACACATTTCTATCTAGTATCACTTTCTAAGGGAGAAGGTTGAAAAACAAGAAATCAAGTTTAAATATGTGCCTATTAAGGATTAGATTGTAGACATCTTCACTAAGGCACTTTCAAGGATACTTTTGAGTATCTCCTACAAAAGTTAGGGGTTATTTCCCCTCCTTTTTTCTAACTAGATGCATAAATGGTGCATCTATCTAGGGGGAGAATTCATGTCCTATCCTTTTCTCCTAGATTGATGTGTGTTACCTCTCAAGGGGAGTAAGTAGCTAGATGGTTGTTGTTGATAGGGGGAGCATGTATAGTTGTTTGAAGAAGAATTGATGTTGATCAAAGGGGTAGAATGTGCTGATGATTTAAATGAAGACCTCTTGTCCCTTTGTCCTTGATGTCAAAGGGGGAGAATGTGTAGATCTATGTTGCTATCAATGCCAAAGGGGGAGATTATTGGCATTGGTTTTCATTGATGTCAACACTTGGGGAGATTGTTGCATATTTTTTTGAGATTATTGTTTGGCATTGGTTTCTATTGATGTCAACATTTAGTTTGTGTTGTCATTGGTTTTTACAGTTCTATGTTGTTGATACTATATGATGATATGTTCATGGTTAGATGTCATTCCTTTGATGTTATTGATGCCCATGCTTAGATGTCATGTCATTAATGTTGTTGATGTTCATGGTTGGATGTCATCCCTTGTTTGATGACAAGTAAAGTTGTACTGAGTATGGTTGTTTCCAAAAGAGATTATATCATAATGACATATTAAGATGAGAATTAGAACCATTAAGATGAGGATTAGAAGTAATGTTGATGTTGGAGAAATTTTGTTGGTGGTTTCTAGTATGTGTTATGCTCTCTCCTGTTGTTATTGAGGAAGTATGTGTTGCTAGGAAGTTTTGGTCTCTACATGGTTGTGAAAGGTTCTACTACAGGAAGTTGCTTTGAAGAATATTTGAGAGAATGCTCTACATAACTCTTCCTTTAAAGATTTGGTCTTGAATTTTTGGATTTAGTGTTTATGTTTTGTGAATGTTGCACTCCTATATTTTTTGGTCACTAGTTTTGTTGAGGAGGTTTTTGGTAATTGTAGTGGGTTGGTAGTTTTGTTACTTGTTTGGATTGGTACAAAAAATGATCTACATTTCTCCCCATTCATGTTTCTACTCCTACGGATTGGTGGACATGATCTTAGTTTTTTTTCAGTGTCTTGGTTCTATTTTCATGCATTGGTGTTTACCACAAGTTGGTTTATTAATGTTCCATCGCATGGTCGTGTATTTTGTGCTTCTCGAATGAAGTGTTCTATTCTTGTTTTGTTTGCAATGGTTGTTTTTGGCATGACAGTGTGAAAGAAGTATCTTGAGGTGTTTTTGGATGTTCATGGAATGTCCCTTTGTGGTATGTACATCATCAGTTGATCTCTTTGGTGCCACATATTGTTTTGAGTTGGTTTTCTATGAAATTTGTGGATATCTAGCTAATAGGACTTGTTCTCTTTCTTGTGCTATGTTCTTGGGAGTCTTTGCTAGCATTGGAGGTTGTGTTAAAATGGATTTGGGTCCTAACCTATCCTATTAAGAATTGCATTGATTAAATTTAGTTAAAGTGTGTTTTGGGTCGATTGGTAATGTGTTGCATGTTTCCTTATTTTTGACATGGGTTGTTGTGTGCTAATGTGTGTGTTGTTTGGGATCACATTGGAAGATGTTAAAAAATTGGTTTTGGTCATCTCTATCTCCTAGATAGGCTCGCATTATGTTTGTGGCTGACTTGTTGCAATTTTTGTTTTTCTATTTTGGCTGACCTAATTTGTGTTTTGTGATCTTGTAGAGGATATAAATAAAAGAACAAATCAATCACAAATTTTAGTAATTGTGTGGTGGTGTGCGAGGATGAAATAATGTAGTGAGTTGTGGAAAAGAAATATTAGATGATCTTTAGCACCTCAGTCAATAGATTTTATTTTTGACATATGTTGTAATTTTAAATATTCATGTATCCTGCTATCAAACAGTGAGTCTCTTTAGCAGGTCCTTGTAATTTGTATCTTGCCCTGGGGTTGTGTGCCTTAGTACTGCAAGTCCTTTGTATCTTTCCCTAAGGTTTTACACCTTAGCTTGCAAGTCCTTTAGGGAGCAGTGTGCTTCCTTAGGCATTGAGCCTTAAAACAAATTATAATTTTATAAGTAATGAGCTTCCCATATTGTGATATTTCTCATAGTGGTTCTCCCTTCTTGGGTTTTCCATGTAAATTTGGTGTTATCTTGTGCATGTGTGTTCATTGTCCTATATTTCTTTGCTACTGATTTGATTAAGTGTCACTAATCTATTTATAAGTTTTTGATCCTATTAAAATCCTAAATTTGCATGTTGTTGAAGGGTTTAAAATATGAAGGGTTTAAGTGTTCATAGATACTAATTCACTTCCCTAGTATCGGGTGTGTGTTCAATAGACTTCCTCTTTTATTTCTTAGTATTCCTTTCCAATATTTATTTGTGCTTTTTTTTAATTTTAAGATATGGTTTTGTTTTATATTCTTTTAATATGTTTTACTTTTAAAGGGTGAAGAAAGGCTTTCTTTTCTTAAGTATTTACAGTTGAGTTTTGTCTTAATTTTATAATTATTTTCTATTTTTTTTAGTATTTTGGTCTTTTTCCATATTTTAAAATTTTCCTTACTAGCTTCATAATAGAAAATTACCCAAAAACTTGACCTTTCCTTTGTTTTATCAATATCTTGAACTTTTTTTTATTTTTCTTCTTTGTATCAAAAAGTAGTCAAACTCTTAATATACTGAGATGTAGTGTTGGGTATGGGGTTTCAATTTTTTTCTTTCCAATCTAGAAAAGAATTAATTATTGGAAAATGTGTGGATAGTGTTGTCATTTATTTCAAACTTTATTGATACCATATGCACTTATGTTGAAGGATAGTTCATGGTTGGATGTCAAAGTGATGTAAGATTATCTCATCATTTGAAGTTCATGGTTCGATGTCAAAATGCCTTGGTTGATAAGGTTTGAAACTATCTAAGGAACAAGACTAGTTTCACTGGAGCTTTGTCAAATGCTCTACATTCCTCAATAGATAAATATTTGTTCCTGTAGTTTGAAGAGTAGCTCTACATAGTTGTAAGGTATGCATATTCCAAGTTTCCATGCATAAGGTTTACCATAGAGTGTTTTGGTGTTATCAGAGTATGAAATTGTTAAGTTCCATTGAATGGTTGTTAAGGAAGAACTGTTTGTCTCCATATTTCACTGCATCACACTAATTTTCCTCAGTTTTGGAGTTATGTTTTTGAAGGTGGCATGTCTGCTCAATCCAATTTTTAAATGTTTTGGTTCATCACCAATGGTTCTGTAGATGACAGTGTGTTGTCTATGCTTCAACAACCTAATAGGTTGGTTTGTTGGTGTCTAAAAAATCTACGTCAACAAGTACTTGATCAAATCTATATATAGAGGATATGTAATGCATAATAGAATCTCATTGGGCCCTCTGATTGCTCTATAAGATGGTATATAATTCTCCCTTGTCCAATAGTATGTTTGGAATCATTATTATTGGGTATGAAGTGTTTTTGCCAGCATGAATTGATCTAAAATGACAAAAGGAGTGTACATAAGTGTTTTTACAATCGTATCAGTTTGTTGGAATTATATGTAGAAAATATCTTGGTATCTCTGATAACACCTTGGTCTAGAGTTGATGGTTGATAGTTTACTTGCTTTCCAAGCTAAATTTTCATGTTGATTTTTTTGTGCCAAGTGTTCAAATGTATGCGCTAAATTTGAAGATGTGTTTCATGAAGAATAGGTCCTGAATATCTTTCATATTAGACCACATAATATTTCATTCTATTACAATTTTTTTTAAGTTGACTTGATTGTAATTATTTTATATCTCATATTATATATTTGTAGCCGACATGAAGAAAACTTTTGAAGGTTTCATAAGGTATAAATAGAAGATCAATTTTTTTGAGAAGATTTGTGAGTGTGTTGTGAATGTTTTGAGTAGAAAATATGTGAATATATCTCCAAAGAATATATTTTAATAATGAAATGTGCCAAATATCATTTTGATAAATTTGTAGTGAATGTATGTGAGACTACGAAGAAGAATATGTGCTTGTGAATGAGAAATTTTTCTAAAGCCAGTGAATT
Organism: Sequoia sempervirens; assembly: GCA_007258455.2. NCBI lineage: Eukaryota > Viridiplantae > Streptophyta > Pinopsida > Cupressales > Cupressaceae > Sequoia > Sequoia sempervirens. The sequence continues at coordinate 142,999,803 of VDFB02281492.1, read as the reverse complement.
ATAGGCAACAAATCTTATTGAAGTAAATGTATGTACCAAAGGGCATGAGCCAGAGGTAATAGATGTACTAATATATTCCAATTGTATGTATATTTCTTTTTCTGAGGTTGGATTTGGATAGTAGATCCAAGAAACTTTCTCACTATGGTTTTTTCGATGTAGGGTTTTCCACGTAAATTTGGTGTTATGGTCGTATGCTTCTTTATTCTTCTACTTGTCATGGTTTAATTGGTTAATTATTGATGAATCGAAAGAATCTAATTAAGTGTTGATTCATCCCCCCCTCAGTACTTCTATATGTTCAACATTATTTTATGTGACACATCAAAATCCTAATCCTCAATATTTAGGTATTCCTTTCCTCTAAGGTTTAACCTACCTCCTTGAATCTATATTTATGGCTATTTGTGTGTATGTGTGTGCTCATTCAAAAGTATCAATGGCTCTTTATTTATTCACATTGCCTTTGTAATTTTACTTCTAGAGATGTTTTATGTTCAAACCATCTCCCACCACTCTAAAGTACACTACATTATGAATAGCTATTTTTTTGTATAATATTATGAGATTAGTTGGTGATAGGTATTTTGGAGATGTATCTTAGGGTTTGTGCCTATGGATGTTTTGGTTTTCTCATCTTTCATATTTTCTAGGTAAGGTTTTTAATAATATCCTAATGGTTGTTTCAAGTGAATTTATTTTTTAAATAGTTTTTTTAATTTCATGGTTCAAAATCATCTTGTGATATGGTTTTTTTCCTTTGAACCCTAGGTTTTCATATATTTTATTCATCTTAGGGTTTGGGTTCAAATTTTTTCCCTAATTGTGAAGCTTCATTTTTTGTTTTAAAAATTGATAAGGGCTGGCATATTTAAGTCATTATTTCTAGTTCATGCCCTAGATAGGACTCTTTGATCTTAAATTTGAGATTTCAAACAAATCGTGTATCTGGAAACCTGAATTTTCTTGGATGCATAAAAAAATAGTTATTTAAATTTTTAAGTTTTTGTATCATGAAACTAGTTTATTTTAGGTTTTCAAGGATTTTAATTCCTCATTGATGAAATTGAAAATATCTAAGCCCCATTGTGATGTTCAACTCAAGATTTTAGGTTTTGTCTCATTATTTACTTTATAAAATTATATCTTTTGAGTTTTGGAGGTTTCAAAGCTTTCAATCCCTTGTTACTTTAAAATTATCATGGATAATTCTCAAACCCCGCTTTTTCAAAGTACAAGATTAGGATTTTTTTTGTCTTTCTCTTTTGTACTGATGAGAAAATCTTACCATTTTTTATTTTCATGTTTGAGATTCCAACGATTTGATTAGTTGAATAATAACTTGGAAATTGGTAAGAGATATCCCTAAATCTTATTTTTTGCATACTTTGATATCCTTGGGTCCTATTTTATATATTTTACTGTAGAATGTTGGAGTACAAGAGACACTAAGAGGGGGGGTGAATCAGTGTCTGGACAAATTAATTCAATTTTCTAACTTTAAAAAATCCCTTTTAAACCTTTTGAGAACAATATGAATTATGTTTCAAAAGCTAACATGTGTGCCAATCTAAATTACTAATTATTAATCACATAAATGTAAGTACATAAATGTAAAACTATGAAACAGTAAGATCACAAATGAAACCAAATAAATAACCATAACATAGTGAATTTATTGAGTGGAAAACCCTCTTGGGGTAGAAAAACCACTCATAAAATTGCCTCACTGGCTTAATAAACCTCACTGGTTACAAAATGCCTCACTAGAAAAAATGGCCTCACTAAACAAAGAAACCTCATTGGTTACAAGAATGCCTCACTAGAAATGTGTCTCACTGACATTAAATGTGCCTCACTGGAAATGATCAATCTATCTCACTAACTTGATCATTTTAACTTCACTATACATTTTTGAACAAAATCATTAACTATAGAGGATCACTCTGTTTCACTTCAAATCATATTTCACTTTCAATATAATACATTTAATATCTTAAAGATTCATTCACTGGAATCTCTAAAATATCAAATATATCAGTTATACAATCTGTTTTGCATCATCTTTGCAAAACTTGAATTACAAAATTCTATTTACACATTCAGCATGATAACTCTGTGAAAATGATAGATAAGGGTTTGGATGAGACAATCACAGTCCCATGCTCTGGGTCTCACTTTAGCAAAACCTTTGGTGTTACTCTCCACCTTCTTGAACCTATAAGTCCTAAGACTTTTAGACACCCCTAGTTCTTCTGGCCAACCCTTCTATCAATTGCATGCACCTAACCAAGTCAAACTTGGTGCCTTCTCCTCCATTTTCCTCCTTGGCCCTTAATCTACCTAAAGGCCAACTAACTCTCCAAACCTCTCTAACTTGTTGCAGGGGCATGTGGTAACCTCCAAGGCTTCAAAACCATCCCACTGTGATTCTTGTTCAAACACAAGTCTTCATTCTTCCATTGCTGCTACCAAAACCTAGTTTAGGGTTTAAGAAGGCTAGTAGCCCTTGAGCCCCTATTAGGCCTCTTAGCGCGAGAAATTAGGTTATAACTCCAAACCTGCTAAGGTTCACCACAAACTCCTTTTTGAGACCCTAGCTCAATTTCCAACCTCTCAAGGAATTTTAGGGTTTTGGGCCGTACACAGGCTCAACCCTATTTTAGTGGGAATTAGGGCTTTTCTTGGTCTTTTCTTGGACAGTCAGTGAGCTTTTTGCTTCTGTCAGCCACCAAATGGATTGGTGATGACCCTTGCTTCTTTCCAGGCCTTCTTCAAGACTCTTGCAATGAACACACACCTTGGGTTGCTAAAGGATTGACACCCCTGCAACGTTAGGGCTTGGTTTCCACTGTTCTTTCCTAGCCGGCACTGTCAGCTCACCTAGGGAAAGATCTTCACCGTGCTTCCTTGACACCTACTAACTTCTAAACCTACAATATGTACAGGCATGGAGCTTAGCCTCATTTCCCCACAGTCTACACACTAGGTGCAGTGGAAAGGAGAGGTCTAAGACTCCATGATCAATAGCTAACCAGTCTGATCAGTAGAGAAAGAATCAAAAACTAACAAAGAATAAAGCTTGGAAACGATGGAACAACACCCCTAGAAACTACACAAAGCTTGCACAATGACTACCACAGATGCTACACCCTGCTCATTACCAGGAGCTCTTCATTAACACAGAAAAAGAACAAAAAAAATAGAAAACTTGCAAGAATCTCAATGTCTTTTCATAGAACAGCAACTCCAAATAAAACCAAATCTTCTCCAACCCCTTGAATTGGTTGAAGTACACCTTATAAAGGTTCATCAAGTGGTTACATTTCCTTGGTCAGACTTAACCACCATCAAAGGCCAAAATTGCTTAAAAGCAACATTTTGGGCTTTTTTTTCCAAATTTTGGTATGAAGACCAATTTAGAAACTCATTCACTCCACCATACACTATAGATCTCCCTTTATTCTAACATCTGCTAATATCACTAACTCAAAACAAAAATGGTCAACATGACCTTGAAACACAAAATTGCTTGCTAAGCTTGAAAATTTGTATAGTGTTACTTGATGTGTGATGTTGCCCAGGTGCTCCTGCACCATTCTCCCCCTCTCAGCTCAAACACTAAGGAATGGAAGGAGAGAGCACTGACAGGTCAATTCCAAGCTTTTTAAATTGATCTTCTTGTACCCATGTAGCCTCTGAGTCAGGTTTGTTCTTCCACTTGATAAGGTGCTCCATGTACACCTTGTTCCTTGTAGACTTTTGCACTCTTGACTCCAAGATCTACTCTGCTTGGGGCTTGTCCTGAGTAGGAATTGACATGTTGCTGATGTCCTTGAAGATCTCATTACTGTCCTGATCCAAATTCTGGATTGTCCCTTTATACTTGATCAAATCAGCAACATTGAACACCGGTGAGATTCCTAGATCAGTAGGTAACTCCACCTTGTATGCATTCTGGCCATACTTGGCTAATATCTTGCAGGGACCCACTCTCTTCATCTGCAACTTGGTTGACATTCCCTTCTGCAACCTTGACTTGTTAAGGTGGACCATAACATAGTCCCCTACTTGAAATTGCACATCTTTCCTTGACATATCTGCCTTCTCCTTCACTTTTTGTGTAGCCTCAGTGACTGTCCTCTTGACCTGCTCCTGGATCTCCTTCATGGTCTAACTGAAGTCTTCTGCATGTCCACTCCTATTCTCCATAGATCCAAGGTCTCTGAGCTCACAAATGCCTCTTGGGTGCATTCCATACACAACTTCAAAAGGACTCTTCCCTGTAGTTCTATTCACACTATCATTGTAAGCATACTCAGCTTGAGAGATAACCATATCCCATGTCTGTCCATATTCCTTGGTTAGACACCTTAAAAGATTACCTAACACTCTGTTAACCACCTCTGTTTGACCATCAGTCTGAGGATGGTAAGTTGATCCAAATGACAGATTTGTACCCAATCTGCTCCATAGAGTCTTCCAAAAGTGACTCATGAACTTCACATCCCTATCTAAAATAATGCTCAAAGGTAGCCCATGGATCCTAACAACTTCCTTGAAGAAAAGATGAGCTATGTAGCTGGCATCATGAGTGTTTTTGCAGGGAATAAAATGACTCATCTTGCTAAATCTGTCTACCACAACATAAACACTGTCAAAACCAGTCTTGGTCTTAGGAAGGCCTACCACAAAATCCATGCTCACACACTCCCATGGTCTGTTAGGAATGGGCAGGGGTTGATACAAACCAACATTGCTAGCTCCTCCCTTAGCTTTCATGCACACAACACACTGTTCCACATACCTTCTAACATCTCTTGCCAACTTAGGCCAATAATAGAATATTTGTACTAGCTCTAAAGTCTTGTTAATGCCAAAATGCCCACTAAGACTGCCATTATGCTTTTCTTGAATCAGATTTTCCCTCATTGAACCTCTTGGAACACATAACTGATTTCCCTTAAACAACAACCCACTTTGCAAAGTATACTCTGAGTATTGACTATGGAAATGGTTCTCAAAGTTAGAACATACCTTATAGGCCTCTGAAAAGTCTTCATCATCTCCATATAGATCCTTGAAACTCTCTATGCCAATGCTCTTGAGTTGTATTTCTTGCACTATCAACAACCTTCTGCTTAATGCATCTACCACCTTATTCATTTGTCCTTTCTTGTGCTTGATGGTAAAAGTAAAAGCTTGGATGTATTCCATCCATTTCAAATTCCTATTACTTAGCTTCTCTTGGGTGTTGATGAAACTAAGTGCCTGGTTGTCAGTAAAAACCACAAACTCCTTGGGTAGAAGGTAATGCCTCCATTTCCTAAGTGACTGAACCAAAGCATAAAGTTCCAAGTCATAGGTTGAATATTTCTTCTTTGCTTCATTTAGCTTCTCACTAAAGAAGGCTATAGGCCTGCCCTCTTGACTTAGCACTCCTCCTACTGCCACTCCACTTGCATCACATTCAACGGTGAACAATTTGTCAAAGCTAGGTAATAAGAGAATTGGTTGAGTTGCCACTTCTTGCTTCAGTTTCTCAAACCCTTTCTCAGCTTCTTGTGTCCACACAAACTTAGTTTTCAAACCACCCTTGATTGTGTCTAGAACCGGTGCACATATGCCACTAAAGTTCCTTATGAATTTTCTATAGAATTGAGCCAATCCATGAAAACTCCTTACCTCTGTCCCTGTAGTTGGTGTAGGCCAGTTTAGGATGGCTTCCACCTTGCTTGGATCCATCTTCAATGATCCTTTTGACACTACAAAACCCAAGTAGATAAGCTCTTGCTTAAAGAACTCACACTTCTCTAGATTGATTGCCAATTTCTCTTCTTGCAACCTTCTAAGAACTTGCTCCACATGTTTCAAATGTTCTTCTGTTGTCTTGTTGTATATGAGGATGCCATCAAGGTACACTACCACAAATATACCTGTAAAGTCCTTGAGTACTTTATTCATGAGTCTCATGAATGTGCTAGGGGCATTTGAGAGGCCAAATGGCATCACTTTCCACTCATATAACCATCATTTGTCTTAAAAATTGTCTTCCACTCATCACCATCCTTAATTCTGATTTGATGATACCCACTCTTGAGATCCAACTTGGTGAAGTATTGTGCTCCTCCAAGGCAATCCATTAAATCTTCTATTCTAGGAATAGGAAACCTATACCTAATGGTGATCCTATTTATTGCTCTAGAATCAGTACATAACCTCCACTTACCTCCTTTCTTGGTTGCTAAAACCACTGGCACTGCACATGGGCTGATGCTCTTTTGAATCAAGCCTTGATCCAATAATTCTTGCACTTGCCTAGCTACCTCCAAATTCTGATCTGGTGTAAGTTTGTATGCTGCTTTGTTAGGCAATGAGGCTCTAGGTATGAATTCAATTTGATGACTTATTGCTCTCTTTGGTGGTAGAGTTGTAGGTGTACCATCACTAACTATGCTCTTGTACTTATCCAATAAGTTTAGGACTGCTCCGGGTATGACTGTCTTTTCAGCCTTTTCTTCCTCTTTGGATTGCATCATGATCACATATCCTTCATCCCCTTGGTGTAGGTTGGTAAGAAACTCCTTACCACTGCTCAACATGATGTTAGGTTCCTTTGACTGTCCTTCATCCTCTTCTAACAGTGACTGCAGCTTGAAGGTTCTTCCATCCTTCTTGAATGATATGGTGTTCTCTTTCCCATCATACTTAACACTCCTGTCATATTGCCATGGTTTTCCCAGTAGCAGATGGCATGCATCCATGGGTAATACATCACAAACTAACTTGTCTTTATACCCTCCAATAGAAAATTCCACCGTTACTTGCTCATTAACTAAAACACTATGCCCTTTGTTTAGCCAAGTGACCTTGTAGGGGTTAGTATGAGGTGACTTTTCTAATTTTAGTTTCATTACTGCCTCCTCTGAGATTATGTTGTTTGTTGAACCTGAGTCTACTATAACCTTGCATACTTTACCAAGTATCTTGCACCTTACTCTAAAAAGAGCTCTTCTTTGTTTAGGTTCCTCTTTAACCGGTTGTCTGATCAAGACTCTGTTAAACATCATATTCTCTCCTACCTCAGATTCTACATGACTGATCTCAGATGCTTTGGGACTCATGGTGTCCTCTTGTGCATAGGCCACTCTCTTTTCATTGCTTGATGAAGAAGCTTTCTCCAGGCATCTATAAGCAGGATGACCTAGTTGGTTACAATGATAACACTTCATGTTTGCAAAATAGGAATTGCTCCTGCCTGCTCCTCTTCCTCTGTTTGAACCTCCTTGAGGTCCTCTACCTCTGTTATATCCTCCTCTAGAAGATGTTTCACCTCCATGCTCAATGATTTTAGACTCACCTTGGTTTCTTTGATCATTTCCTCTACCTTGGTAGCCACCACGTTGTCCTCTTTGATCTCTTTGATCTCTGCCTTTGCCTCTACCCTTAGAAGTATGATCTTGCTTCCTCTTGTTCCTTTCCTCAATCTTGATAGCTAATTGGTAGCATTGATGTATTGTTTTAGGACTCAAAAGAGCCATCTCCTCTTGGATATTCCACTTCAAACCATTAAGGTACCTAGCCACTTTGAGGCTCTCATCCTCTGTCACATTAGACCTCATACAAAGCTTTTGAAACTCTTCAGTATAAGTGTTTACATCTTGGTCTTTCTGCCTTAGACTTTGCCTCTTCTTGTGCAATTGAATCTCATAGTCATCTGGCATGTAGGCTTCTTTCACCTTAGCAACCATTCCTTTCCAAGTTGATATGGGTTGTTTGCCTTCTTTTTCCCTCTCTGTCTGAATAAACTTCCACCATGTCAAGGCTGATCCTCTCAGTCTTGATTTAGCAACCTTTACCTTCTATGCTTCTGTGACTCCATCACACTCAAAAAGATTCTCCATTCCTTCTATCCAATCCATGACTAGGTCTGGTTCCATTTTCCCACTAAATAGTGGTATTCCCTCAAGTGCTTTTCCACTCAAGGCTTTTAATGCCTTTAAGAAAGGCTCCTCCTTCAAGACAGGGTTAGGTGCAGGGGTCTTATATTCCTCTGCAACCTCTTCTTCCTTTGGTATTCTTCCCTCAAACTGTGCACTCCACACTGTTGCCTCAAGTTGGGCTATTCTTTCCCTCAATTGTTTATTGTCTTCTTCCTGCTCTTCAACCATCTTAGCCAGTTCTGCATTGGTCACCATGGTGAAAGTATCACTGGACTCAACCTCTGACATATAAGATGCTTCCCAAATCTTTAACTTGCTCTGATACCAATCTGATAGATAAGGGTTTGGATGAGACAATCACAGTCCCATGCTCTGGGTCTCACTTTAGCAAAACCTTTGGTGTTACTCTCCACCTTCTTGAACCTATAGGTCCTAAGACTTTTAGACACCCCTAGTTCTTCTGGCCAACCCTTCTATCAATTGCATGCACCTAACCAAGTCAAACTTGGTGCCTTCTCCTCCATTTTCCTCCTTGGCCCTTAATCTACCTAAAGGCCAACTAACTCTCCAAACCTCTCTAACTTGTTGCAGGGGCATGTGGTATCCTCCAAGGCTTCAAAACCATCCCACTGTGATTCTTGTTCAAACACAAGTCTTCATTCTTCCATCGCTGCTACCAAAACCTAGTTTAGGGTTTAAGAAGGCTAGTAGCCCTTGAGCCCCTATTAGGCCTCTTAGCCCGAGAAATTAGGTTATAATTCCAAACCTGCTAAGGTTCACCATAAACTCCTTTTTGAGACCCTGGCTCAATTTCCAACCTCTCAAGTAATTTTAGGGTTTTGGGCCTTCACAGGCCGTACACAGGCTCAACCCTATTTTAGTGGGAATTAGGGCTTTTCTTGGTCTTTTCTTGGACAGTCAGTGAACTGTTTGCTTCTGTCAGCCACCAAATGGATTGGTGATGACCCTTGCTTCTTTCCAGGCCTTCTTCAAGACTCCTACAATGACCACACACCTTGGGTTGCTAAAGGATTGACACCCCTGCAACGTTAGGGCTTGGTTTCCACTGTTCTTTCCTAGTCGGGCACTACCAGCTCGCCTAGGGAAAGATCTTCACCGTGCTTCCTTGACACCTACTGACTTCTAAACCTACAATATGTGCATGCATGGAGCTTAGCCTCATTTCCCCATAGTCTACACACCAGGTGTAGTGGAAAGAAGAGGTCTAAGACTCCATGATCAACAACTAACCAATCTGATCAGCAAGAGAAAGAATCAAAAACTAACAAAGAATAAAGCTTGGAAATGATGGAACAACACCCCTAGAAACTACACAAAGCTTGCACAATGACTACCACACATGTTTCACCTTGCTTATTACCAGGAGCTCTTCATTAACACAGAAAAAGAACAAAAAAAATAGAAAACTTGCAAGAATCTCAATGTCTTTTCATAGAACAGCAACTCCAAATAAAACCAAATCTTCTCCAACCCCTTGAATTGGTCGAAGTACACCTTATAAAGGTTCATCAGGTGGTTACATTTCCTTGGTCGAACTTAACCACCATCAAAGGCCAAAATTGCTTAAAAGCAACATTTTGGGCTTTGTTTTCCAAATTTTGGTATGAAGACCAATTTAGAAACTCATTCACTCCACCATAAACTACAGATCTCCCTTTATTCTAACATCTGCTAATATCACTAACTCAAAACAAAAATGGTCAACGTGACCTTGAAACACAAAATTGCTTGCTAAGCTTGAAAATTTGTATAGTGTTACTTGATGTGTGATGTTGCCTAGGTGCTCCTGCACCAGAAAAGCATCGAACATCAAATAGTGATAAATCATTGTTTATATAAACATTCCATGGTGTTCAAGATACTGCCAACTAACATACAATCAAAGAAACCTTTGAAACTAACCTCACAACTTCTTGCACCTATTGATTCATTGTGGTGTCTTTTAACATCTTTTAAATTGTCTCTTAATCTGCCTTTAACAAGTAATAGAATAATAAACATGTTGCTTTTTAATAAACAATAGCAATCATTTTGTGGTATGCCAAACAAAGAATGTGGACATGATCAATACAATTTATGCAAAGTAATCTAGGGTTTCAAAAGAAGCCATCTTTTGTATTCAAGTATATTCGAAACGGTTAAGCACACAAAGCTCTTTTTCTTTTCTAATTTTCTTCTTTATTTCATTTTCCTAACAAAACACCGAGCTTGAAAACAACAGAAACATAATGCAATCATTAACCTCATGAAGCTTGACATGGCCATATTTGTCAATAGATAAAGTGAAAATAATAACTTACAAATCACAACTACACAAACAAAATTCCAGCTGTCACAGAAAACTTCCAGCATTTCAAGCTTTAATCATGTTGAATGATCTTCAAATTTCAAACCCTAAGCTTCCTAAGTTATTCACCAAACTTAAACTTAGCATAAAAACTAATATTCTTTATGTTCCCCACATTATACACCTTTACCTTGTTGAATCAATTAGCCCTAAGAGGGTCGGTAAAAACACAATATAAAACAATATCTTTAACCTGTATAATGACCCAAAAACTTGCTGACCAAGTTATCCTTGTTTTTTATGCCTTTTTCACATGGAATGAAATCAATGATTTAAACCAAAAAAATTCAATTTCCTCATGTGCCCGATACTCATTAGGAGTATGATGTCCACTCAATACAAAGGTGCCAACCATGTAAAACCAAAACAACACTTATCCAATTCCATATGCCGATAATAATCAAGGAAAACACATTACCTTTGAAGATAATAAGAATGATGAATAAATAAATAAACATAACTTTGTTATCACCTTATAAACATATGATGTCAATCCCTATTCAAAGACCGGTGTAATAGCATTATGCCCAAGTAAGTGTGAGAACACTTAGAACACTTTGTAAATGCCATCACCAAGTGAAATACCATATAGTGAAACAATGACTCTAGCATAACACTCTTGTATGAAAGTCAATATGGAGCTCACAACCTTTACCTTTTCCTTTGCACCATTCACAACTTTTGGACAACCATAATTAGCATCAACACATTACCTTGTAAATGAGAAATCACCATATTCCAAGAGAGTAATGTTGCAATGTATGTCATTGTATCAACCACTATATCAAGATGTCACTTGTATCATGTTGTATGTTCTGATCAACAAAGACAAACATCATTATGTGCCTTCTAGAAAAAAGGACAAACCAAAAAAAAGGAGGAACAAAGAACAACAAACTCCCCCTTTGTCCTTGGTGACAAAAACACAAACTTCTCCCTCTTTTTGAAATTCAAGACAAAGGACTTGAACCACTGTCAGTAAATTAGCATGAGTAGCATGAAATAAAGAGCATAACACAAAGTATATTCCACTATCATTGTCCAAAAGTATAATACAATAGCCATATTAACAAGAACAAAGAACACACATGGCAGGAGAGAATGAAAAAAAAAACTCCCCCTATTTTTCTAAGCACTTCACATAGAGCACTATCATAGGCATCAAGCCACTGTTTGAACATATGATCTTCCCTGTTACAAGCAACTATCAGATCAACCTATAAATCTCAAATACCAAATCTAGATCATACAATTATCCAAAATACACTGTGTACTGTATATATGTACACTATCACACACAAAAACAAATCACTGTAATATTTCTCCCCTTGAGACAAGTATGACCACTTGTAGCACAAAAAAACCTCCTTTCATTCCATGGCTAGATTAGAAATATCAAGAACCAATATCTTTGAATGAAAACAAGACATCAAATTAAAAGAGTAGACTACAAATTGTAACTTCAATCACTTTTCTTTGTAACAAAAAAATACCATACAGCCAGACCAAGAAGAATACAGTCCGGTCATTACACTTGGTGTTCCAAATGATCCCTATACCCAGAAAATTGTGATTATCCTTATACTGTCTTTTGCATCAACAAAGAACTCATTGCATCTATTGTCGCATTGTGACTGTCTAACATAATGCCTCCTCATAAAGTGTTCTTCATGACATTTATAGGTAATGTTATCTTTTGTAGAATGTTGAATCCAGAAAACACTACACAAAACACTTTTGACTGCAAATTCATTGTGGATCATGACAAGTAATTAAGCAATTGTCAATGCAAAGGACAATATTGATGTGCCCAAGACTAATGGCATTTATTCATCAAATAAGTGCATCCAAAGCCATGATGAAGGCATAAACAAAAATACTGACCCAAATACTATCTCAAGAAATCCTTCATCAAATTAAAGCAAGTAAAGCAAGGATGAAACATTATGTCCAGACTGTCTCAATGTTGTCTTGCCTATAATTGCCAATACTCTCTTTAAACACTTTTAGCAATCTATGTGTCCACATCTTGATCAACCCTTTTCCTTTATTTTAAGACTCTTCCTCTGGCTAGTAGACAAAACTATGAGTGAAGTATTTGGTATGAATAAAGTGAACAATCCATTGCACTAACAAACACTGACTATATTGAACCATGCTGGCTACAAGCACTACTCACTGACATGCAACCCAATACCAACTGTCACTATGGCACTGTCTCAACCAACACATATTGTGAGTCACTATCCATCACTTTAATGACATCCAATCATTGTCCATTACACCAGACACTGTATCAATGGAAAAATCTCTCAAGAAAAAACATTATGCATGTATATCACTGTCAAATCTAGATTGTGATTGAGCAAGCATGCATATAATCCAATGATTAAGCATCATAGCATTAACTAACAATAATTGAGATCACTGGCAACAAGATTCACAAGGTAGTGATTTCACACTAGATATTAACAACTCATATGCCAAACTCATCACTTTGAATCATCTGTAATTTGCCACCTTGCATTCACACTGTTACACATAGTTGACATTGTCTTATGAATGAAGCAAGTGTAGATAGGACTAACTACCAATGTTATAATTTTACCATTGAATGGTAATTCACCTCATTTTTTCAAGCAAGTTAGAAATAATTCATTGTCATTTCCTCATTAATGATTATCTTATACTTCAAAGACCAACATATTTAAGATGCAAAGAAAGATCATGGCACTCCACAAAAGCATTGATTTTTGCTAATGAAATATCAATCCTAATGAGAATCACTGTGAATTGAGCTATCACTGAGGTAAAGTAGATTAAAGAAAAATATTCATTGAAAGAATATTTGCTCAAGTTTACTAAAGACATCATTGATAATGAAAATTCTTGGAGTAAGCAAGAATACCTTAGTTCCAAGCCTAGACCAACCATATTCTACTCATTTGACAACTGTGTATCAACATCCAACTGTGACTGTAACTCACTGCTCATGTTGTCGCTATTTACCTAACACTCATAGATAATATACAAACTATCACTAAGATACAAATTTTGTGAAAAATAGAGAGATTTATGTATGATGTAATTGTCACTGTGTGGAAGACTCACTATTTTCTACAAGCAAATGTTTACCACTAATCAAGCACCTACTATCAAAAACCATATCATTGTTCTTGAAGCACTTAATTACTGTTACACTTATCTGTCATAGGACCAAATTGCCAACTATTTTCAAAACATAAAAGATCAAGACTGATCACCACTAAGAGCAAGGATGAATACCATCTACTGCACACTGCTAATCTTGCAAAATCACTGTCAATATGAAGTTTATACAAATACTTTGTCAAGATGATGGATATATAGTCCTTTCATGATAGATATCCTATGAGACTTACATCTTATTGCATAGTATTCAAACAACTCTTAGTGATTCTCTACAATAAGGTTATTTCAAAACAAAGATGTCACTGTGCATGAAACAAATCAACTCATTATGCCACTGTAATGCAGATCACTGTCATGAAGACTGAGACTTGTCATAAGACATTACAACACTAACTTACTATCATAAAGATCACACACATGTTCTTTCCAAACCTTGGGAGCTCCTTCTAAACTAATTAGAAACCTTCAAAATATCTCTAAGTAGTTGAAAAGTAATATAATAACCAACTCCTCTATAATCATGCCACAAATTATGCAGTTGGTGATGCTACTAGTGCAACATGCACTAGATTAGTACTTTCTCTTACTATATCTTGTTTTCTTTTCCAAGTGTTCATAGACTCCTTTTGATTGTTTGACATATTTTCCTTCGTAATGTAATTAAATGACTTCACAAGGTTTATTCTGCAATAATGTGTTGTATGTCCAAATTTGTCACACCTAGAGCATATGATATTGCCAAACAAGCCAAAGCAATGATAGTTTCTACTTCTTGACATTTCTGGAGTACTTCTATGATCATATCTTCCATGCACCCAACAATTTCTTGCTAGATGACCAACTTTGTTGCAGTTATAACAAACATTGTTATAGTCCTGATTTGTCAAACTATCAGAACTCTTATCCTTATTTCATCCAAGATCATTTCTTGAGTGAATTTTGCAGTCTCTACCTCTATGGCCATAAACATGACAACAATAGCAATAACCATGAAATTGAGAATAGTTGTACCTCATTAAATGGTGTTGCTTGATGTCTTCTCTTCTTCTCCTTTTATCAAAGACCTAATCTTCTATCGTATTCTTGTCTTCAGGAGCAACAACATGAAAACTCAAGTCTATCTTCTTTTTAGGTGTCCTCTTAGCTTTAGAACATTGTCCTTCTTCATAACCTAGCCCTGTGGTGTCTTTTTGATGCTTTTTTTTGCACAATATTTCATTCAAACAATCACTACTCTTTTCAAACAACAGATTCTTGTGCAACTTAGAAGATGCTTCTTCCAATTCCTTTCTCAAAGAGGCTATTTCTTATTCTAATTTTAGACATTCACTAGTCTTGAATTCAAGATTAGATTTGGTAAAATCAACAACCCTTTTAGTTTCTTCTATTTCAGTTTTTAGACTTATAATCAATTTGTCAGATTTATCAACTTGACTCTTTAAGTTAACGACCTAATTTCTTTCTTCTTCAAACTCTAAAGAAACTTTTGCAAAATATGAAAGTACCTTGTCCTTGGAGTATTTTTCTTTATGAAGCTGATCTTCTAATCTCTTGTTTTCTTTTCTAAGATGCTTGATTGTATCAAGAGCACACAAAATTTCACCTTCTATACCAACCTTACATTCATGTTCATCATAGTCCTGTTCATAATAATATTCATCCACAAAGAGTTCCCTTTCTTCACTTACAATGAAGTCTTCCTTTTTACCAAAACTCTCAACTACAAGACCATTCTTTTTATCACGCTTTATATCAAAATTCAGGAGAGACTCATGCAACAACTCATTACAAGACTTGACTGAGGCTTGTTTTACAATCTTTTGATCAGCATCTTTATTTTCTCTATTTGAGGCCTTATTTCTATTCTTCTTACCCATAGTGCTCCACTTACCAATAACCCCTTAACTTGGTTATACTTATGCAAGGGTCTAGCTCTGATACCAATTGTTGGAGTACAAGAGACACTGAGAGGGGGGGTGAATCAATGTCTAGAAAAATTAATTCAATTTGTTGACTTTCAAAAATCCCTTTTAAACCTTTTGAGAACAATATGAATTATGTTTCAAAAGCTAACATGTGTGCCATTCTAAATTACTAATTCTTAATCACATAAATGTAAGTACAGAAATGTATAACTATGAAACAGTAAGATCACAAATGAAACCAAATAAAGAACCATAACACAGTGAATTTCCTAAGTGGAAAACCCCTCTTGGGGTGGAAAAACCACTCGTAAAATTGCCTCACTGGCTTAATAAACCTCATTGGTTACAAAATGCCTCACTGGAAAAAATGGCCTCACTGACCAAAGAACCTCACTGGTTACAAGAATGCCTCACTGGAAATGATCAATCTATCTCACTAACTTGATCATTTTAACTTCACTATACATTTCTAAATAGAATCATTGACTATAGAGGATCACTCTGTTTCACTTCAAATCATATTTCACTTTCAATTTAATACATTTAATATCTTAAAGATTCATTCACTGGAATCTCTAAAATATCAAATATATCAGTTATACAATCAGTTTTGCATCATGTTTGCAAAACTTCAATTATAGAATTTTTTTTACACATTCAACATGATAGCTCTGTGAAAAGCACCAAACATCAAACAGTGATAAATCACTGTTTATATAAACATTCCATGGTGTTCAAGATACTACCAACTAACATACAACCAAAGAAACCTTTGAAACTGACCTCACAACTGCCTGCACCTGTCGAGTCATTGTGGTGTCTTTTAACATCTTTTAAACCGTCTCTTAATCTTCCTTTAACAAGTAATAGAATAATAAACACGTTGCTTTTTAATAAACAATAGCAATCATTTTTTGGTATGCAAAACAAAGAATGTGGACATGATCAATACAATGTATTTAAAGTAATCTAGGGTTTCAAAAGAAACCATCTTTTGTATCCAAGTATATTCAAAATGGTTAAGCACACAAAGCTCTTTTTCTTTTCTAAATTTATTCTTTATTTCATTTTCCTAACAAAACACCGAGCTTGAAAACAATAGAAACATAATGCAATCATTAACCTCGTGAAGCTTGAAATGGCCATACCTGTCATCAGAGAAACTGAAAATAATAACTTACAAATCACAAATGCACAAACAAAATTCCAACTGTCACAGAAAACTTCCAGCATTTCAAGCTTTGAATCATGTTGAATGATCTTCAAATTTCAAACCCTAAGCTTGTTGAGCTATTCACCAAACTTAAACTTAGCATAAAAACATATATTCTTTATGTTCCCCAAATTATACACCTTTACCTTGTTGAACCAGTTAGCCCTAAGAGGGCCGATAAAAACACAATATGAAACAATACCTTTGACCCATGCAATGACCCAGAAACTTGTTGACCAAGTTATCCTTGTTTTTTATTCCTTTTTCACATGGAATGAAATCTATGATTTAAACCAAAAAATGTCAATTTCCTCATGTTCCTAATACTCATTAGGAGTATGATGTCCACTCAATACAAAGGTGCCAACCATGTAAAACCAAAACAACACTTATCCAATTCCATATGCCAATAATAATCAAGGAAAACACATTACCTTTGAAGATAATAAGAATGATGAATAAATAAATAAATATGACTTTGTTGTCACCTTATAAACATATGATGTCAATCCCTATTCAAAGACTAGTGTAATAGCATTATGCCCAAGTAAGTGTGAAAACACTTAGAACACTTTGTAAATGTCATCACCAAGTGAAATGCCATATAGTGAAACAATGACTCTAGCATAACACTCTTGTATGAAAGTCAATATGGAGCTCACAACCTTTACCTTTTCCTTTGCACCATTCACAACTTTTGGACAAACCATAATCAGCATCAACACATTACCTTGTAAATGAGAAACCACCATATGCTAAGAGAGTAATGTTGCAATGTATGTCACTGTATCAACCATTGTATCAAGATGGGACCTATATCATGTTGTATGTTCTGATCAACAAAGACAAATATCATTATGTGTCTTTTGGCAACAAGGACAAACCAAAAACAAGGAGGAACAAATAACAACATAGAAGTCTTTCATAATTGAGGATCAGCATTCCATTTTACATAGTAATTGTTAAGAGATAGCCATAAACCTCAATTCCAAAATATTATGGATGGAAAATTTCTTATGTTTTTCCAAATTTGGGGGCTCAAGTCACTTTTGGTAAGAGGTATATTCAAACTCTAATCCTCTAAAATGTTTTTTCTTTTAAATTCCATCAAGTTTAGGATTCTAGGAATGCGCCCAATTGAGTATCTCATAAGAGTTCATCCTAAATCCTAATCCTTAAAATTATTTGTATCTCTGATATTTTTTAGCTTAGGTCTATAAGGATCCAATTAATTAGATATCATGTGAGCAATAACCCTAAAACCTAAAACCTATAATAGATAGCAATCCATTTCATATCAATATTTGGTTTATTCATTCATTTTTGACATGTGGAAAGTGGTAGGTTTGGTTCCTAATTAATGATGATCTATCAAGTTGTATTTGCTTATTTTTTGGTTTATCCTTACCATGTCATGTTTTATACTTCCAATTTCCTATTTACCAATTCTCCACTTATTGATGGATTTTTTTGCACACAACTTAGATATAATACTAAGTACTTTATCTCTCTTGAAATGAATCAAATCCCAAGAAATCAAAATATGACTATCCCAAGGTTCCTATAGTTAGGTCTTAACCTTGCAAGATAACCAATAGTTTAATGCATTTTTTGCTATAGTAAGGGGCTTCACATCTATGAACTTGAAATTGGAATGATATTGTTCCAAAATATGAAAACCTCGAGTGCTTTCCCAAATTTGTGATATGGAAATTATTTTCATCATATAATTCAACAATCAAGTTAATTCTCTTCTTAAATTAGATAGGTGAGATAGAGAAGGATTTAGGAAATCCTGAAGAGAATCATAAGAATAATCAAATGCTTTATATAGATAGATCCCACATATAAGCCATTTTTTTCTTTATCAGAAAATTCACAATGCCACATAAATAGTACAATCTCCAAAGGAAATAAATATTTTCAAACCATGAAAATTTATTAAATACCCATATTTGGTATAGTCTAATTAAACTTGCATAATCAAACTAAAAATAATAATAAAGTGTTTAGGCCAACCAACAAGGTACCTTACAATAAAAAAACCACTAGTGTTATGAATAGGAGAACCATAAAATATCCAAGCACTTAATTGTAGTTATAAATGAACCTCATCTAATAATGAAAAGGAACCATGTAAGATATATGAACCAATCATAGGTAACACTAGTAAAAATGATTCTATTTGTATTGATTTTAAAATAGAAAAGTTTCAACAATTCATGACCAATCCTTACAAGAGAAAGAAACTTCCTTTTATAGACAAGGCAATAAAACTCAATATACAATCAGTGGTAAGGATTAATCCAACACCAATGGTCCAGATTTTACAAGAATTTAATATTTGGTGTAGTATTAAATATTCATCATTTATCTCCAACTACCTTTAGTTACACATTTATCTTTATGGAAAAACACAAAATAGCACCTCTTTGGCCCCTTTAGGAGAGATAAAAAAATGAAAATGGCCAACATAATAAAATATGAATTAAAACACAATTTTCCTAGCAAGCTAGATAATAAAATACTCCATTTTGGGAGTTGAAGATCAAAAATGAAAATGGAACATTCATCAAGGATGACATTCCAAGTGTAAACCTCTTGATCTGATCTACTAGGATAAAGTGAGGTGACCAATCAATTTTTGGTCAAATCATCTTCAAAAATAATTCTATTATAAATTTTTTCCATTTTTGCATAATCCATAAAGATTTTGAGAGCATTGCTCATTTTTCTAGACAAGGCCCTTTTGTATAATCCATTCTAAATTGTCGAGTATCATAAACCTTCACAAAAATATTATTTGAGAACTTTTTGGCATGATTTCCTTCTTGGAAAATTTTTATTTTAAATAAAAATGTAGTATCCTTATGTATGTTCTCTTGGTTGAAAGGGTCTTCTTGTAAACCTTCATGTATCAAAAAATTATATTGTTGTTTAAGTGATTCATCATTGAAAGCAACACATTTTTCAATATGTTATCCAATTAGGAGACTCAATAAATCAACATAGTTATTAAAAATGTCATCCACCTAGGACTTCATATGTAGGGCCTCCTGTTGAGCCTTAACAATTATTTTTCTTCTATAATTCACTTCCTAGGCCCAATATAATGGTGCTTTCAATTTATCCTTTTTCAAAATATTTCCCCTCATCAAAATTTCAGAAGATAATTTACATATTATTTCTATTTTAGAAAAAACCTAGAAATGGAGCTTTTTCATTTCCTTTGCAAACATCTAGGATATTTTTCATATCTTTCCCAAAATATAAGTCCTTTTAAGCTTGGACTACCTCATTAATAGCCTAATAGCCTTAGTTATAAATGACATCCATTCATGACTAATTTTCCTAGGCCATGTACCTCATTTTATCATATTCATTTTCTTCTTGTTTGGATAGGATCACTATAGGAACTATAGTGTTATCATCCTTCTATAAAGGACCCACAATATTCTTAATGTAATCTTGCATCTTAGCCATTTGTGCCTCTAATTGAGTTTTTTAGTCATCCTTATTCATTCTCTGGATAATTATACTCACCTAACCTTGTAGTTCTTCAAACTTTCTTAGACTCTAGTGGTAGGGCTTAGATTTATTATGGAGATTTTGAAATATTTTGGCCTCAAATTCCTACTATCTTTCTCTATCACTAGTGTTACAATTTGCACAAATATTAAAATAGAAGCATCTCTAGTAATATGGGACTGGACCCTATCCTTCTTATCTTTTGGATTCTCATTTTTGTTGAGATAGCTATCTAGATCTGAGGTAGGAGCTTCAATTATAAGCTATTTTTTCTTCAATATGGCTTGTATTCATTGGGGTGCAAAAGAATCACTACTTTTCATCACCTACTATTTTTGTAATGGAGGAGTGGAAATATCCTGCTAATTAGTATCCTTATTTATTTCTTCTCTAGCTGTGGAGTAATTATTAGGCTCTTGTATTTATAGTTGCTCAATTAATGGGACATAATTAGCTACTTCTTGTTACAACACTTCAGGAAAACTTCTAGATCGCTCCTTTGGTACATTATTTGGTTTCTTTCTTATATCATGATAAATTCACTCAATTGAGATATCTTCTTTCATAGGGAGAGGGGTTCCAATAAATTCACACTAGTAAGCTCTTATTCTTCCATATCCTTATATATTTCATCAATGCATTCCAAGGTTGAAGGCTAAAGATCTAGCTTGAGACACCATTGCCCTATTGACCTCGAAAAGTATAGTGGTTTCAAATTCCCTAGGAAAATCCTAAGTAAGATGAGATATGAAAGAATCTATGGAAATAGAGGTAGAAAATGGAATGGATATGGATGGTAATGTAGAATAAATGGTAGAAATAATGGAGATAGAAATGAGAGGGATGATTGGCATTGGTTGTTGGGAAATTACTTGGGATGGTAAGGATATAGAAGAGAGTGAAATAAATGAAGCAGATAGCAATGGTGAAGAGATTATGGCACTAGGAGGGATGGTGAAGGAAACATTCTTAGAGATAGACTATGGAATTATTGAAGTAGACACGAAATATTGTGTAGTAGAGGGAGCAAAGGTGGGAGGAATCCAAGGTAAAATCAAAGAGGTGACAAGTGGTGGTGTTGTCCTCTCTTCTTTTTGGTGTGTTGTTTTCTCCCCTTCTTTCCCTCTTTTTTCCTTTGTTTTCTTTTTTTTCCTTCTCCTCTTTCATTTCTCCTTCTTTATTTCTTCCTCTTTGTTTCCTCTTTATTTTAAGTATCTTGTTGGGTTTCGATATTTCAAGCTTCTCCAAACAAGTATACCATATGGATAGGGCCCGATCCATAATGTTTATCTAGTACTCAGTGTCGATCGTCACTAATTCAGGCTTTCATGTATCAAGTGTTTGTTAAGGTGAGTGTCTAATCTTGAATTCTTTATGGTGGAAATGTCTTATCACCTTGAGTTTCGCACCAATCACATCAATTAGGAAAAATTATTTCACTGACATAGTTTTAATGGGAAATTAATGAGGATTTTTGGGGGATTTCAAAGAGGTTATACGCTTGGGATTTAAATTATCACTTACCTTGTGCAATTAGAATTTTGAGAGCTCTGCAACTACTTGTGATCCAATGAAAACCCTCACAAGTTCTTCCTTCCACCATTATCATGTGCTATCTAGTTCAATTTTCACGGTGTCAATGATTGATTTTTGGTGTTTTCTTGCCCATTTTTTTCATCATTCTTCATTTTTTTCCAAGTTTTACCATGGTCACTTTCAATTTTCTTGATTTTCCATGGTGTTTTCCTAGTTTGCAGGTGGGTTTTCTTTTGTGTCATTTCTTTGTGTCTGTTTTTGGTTGATTTAGTGTTGTTTCTTTTTGTCCTCTACTTTTTTCATTTTTTCTTTGCATTTTTTGGTTTTCTCCTTGTTTCCCTTTCATTTTTGCTCTTTTTGTTTCACTGAATCTTCCTTCACCTCGATGCATTGATTGAGGATATTTATGATGTCATCTGATCGAGTGTTGGCTCTTAGCTTTGTAGAGTATTTTTTCCTTAGCACCTTTTGAAGAGTTGTTGATCGGATGTCGGGTGTCAAAGGGTCAACTTGTTCTTTAGTTGTCTATACAATAAATGTTATCTCATCCTCGACACTCGGCAATCGATCCTTTCCCTGTGTTGGGTTTTAATGATGAAACATAATTGGTTGTTGAAGGTCATGTGTTTTGAATGTTAATCATTTATGATTCATTAAAAGATAAGATGAATCCCACTCCTCGAAACCCAACCTATAATCATTAGCAAGGCTTATATATTTGAAGGAATTTTGGAGGTCGTTGATTGGGCATACCTCTTGATTAACTTCTTATAGAGGTAGATATTAATCAACACTCCCAATCCCCGACCCTAAAACCATAAGAGAAAATGGCCTTTATCAAAATGGGGTAAATATATTATTTTCGAGAATGTTTTGATGAAGTCTTGAGTGAAATGTTTAAATTCTAATCTTGAAGTTGAAGAAAAAATTTCAAAGGTCGAGGGTCAGGAATAACTCTTACCAAATATTGATTTTGCAAATAAATACCAGGTAGTAGTCCCAATTCACTATCCTCAAAAAATTTGAAAATATTTTTGGACATTATTGATTGAGATTTCCCCCTAAAACTTATGAAATGGTTACAAAAGAGGGTTGACCATACTCTCGACTATCAACTCTCAAAAATATTTCAACATATTTTTTAATTTTGTTACTCGATGGTACCTCTCAAACAATTAAGCTTGTTGCAAGCAAATGACAGAATATACACCCGATCCCTGACTCTCAATAGATCTCAAGAAAGGATCACATTTCCCTCAATAAGGGTGTTTTAACCCTTTGATAAGACGTAGTGGGTGGACTTGAGGCCCAATCCCTAAAAAGGAGTTTTTTTCTTTAAACATTGTTTAAACAAGTTATTGTTTCATATTCTAGGTTACCTATTAGTTCATTTAACTTGGTTTAAAGATGTTTTGTTCTTAGGATGGATTTATTTTAACACATAGTGTTTTTATATGTAGGAGATATGCCACCCAAATATCTTGCAAAAATGAAGTACCAGTACTAGGGATATCACCCACATTTGAATATGTTCTCTCCCTACATAGAGATTGGTGACATAGACCTGGGACATGTAGACATTGATGAGTTCAAGAAAAGGGTTTATGATGAAGAAACCAAGACATGTGCAGCCATTGCACTAACCAACTCAAGAATAGTGGAGGTAGTTTCCTTCCCAATGACTATTCAATCTCTAAAGCTTGTATTGACATGTGCTCAATACTACAATCATAAACATAGAAGGATAATAGGATCAGCTAGAGAAGTGGTGTTCTATGTGAGTGCTAGTATAATATAAATAGTCTTTAGGATTATTGCTTCCCCCAATATGAGGAAATTGATATGAAGAAAGTCATAGAATACTTTGAAAAAAATGAGGTAAACAACCTCAAACAAATTAACAATCAGATGTTGCTCAAACCTAGAAATTTGGCCCTCAAAATAGCCAAAATCCAACACATAAGTGAATTAAAGGACATAAAATACTTTATTGTCTTATTGAGAAGGGTATTTGGGTACCCTCATGCTAGTTATTTCTACACATGGATGGTAAAATTTATCCCGACCACCAATCACAATAAGAAAGATAAGATTGATTGGGCCACCCTGATCAGTGACACAATCCACGAGCAATTGAAAACTATTCTTCAAACATCCAAATTCTATATGACTTCATACTTGGTATATTTATTAGCTACTCAAGCCAATTTCACTAGTTTAAATAGAGTAGGTTCCTTCTAGCTTGGGGAGGTAACAATCTATGAGCATTATCCTCAATTGAAATTGGAGGGTAGTGATACCCATTTCTACATTGTCAATGCCAACTTTGTATATGTAGTGATCAAAGGATTGGAGGGAGATTTCTCTAGGAGAATCTCCAATTAATCCATGACATAGCTTAAGAGTTGGGGGAACTGGTATATCCTATTCAAATCCTTTACATATGTTAGAATGGCCATATTTCAACAGTTCCCATATAAACTACCAAGGTACCCCTCTGACAAATTGATACTATTGGAGTTTTTTAAGCAAGTTACAAAGATACATAAATTGATAGTCGACAAGCACGAGTATGGATATGCTTTCCTAGTAAAGATTGAAGTGTATTCTTGTGCTAATATGCAAAATTCCAAGAGTATAGAAACAAAATTAGCCAAATCCTTGAGGTATATTTGACCCAATTGGGAAGATCGGCAAGGTGATAGGTTATGTATTCATCCATAAGCCAAAGATTGAATACCATTGGGTGAATTGTGAGGATGAATTTGAAGTTAGAATGAAAGATTATTACCAATTGATAGTACATTTTATTAATAATTGCACTAAATCTTGACCATCTAAAGATCTCAAAGAGAATAGGAAAGTCCTAGATCCCATCTACAGTGGTCAAAACATATTTAACCAACCCATCTTCAATGAAGATTGTTTAATAGAAGAAGATGATAAAAGTGAGATGAGAGAAAGTAATGTATTAGATCACTCTCTTAAATGGCTTAAGCATCCTTCTCCAATGATGGAGCTACCCAAACCTACAAAGGAAAAAAAGAAAGACAAAGCAAGTGAAGGGTCCTCCATGACAACCAAGACTAAAGGGGAATCACCTCCCATGGTTGAAAGAAAGAAGATAAGAGAGAAAGAACCCATAGTTGTTAGTTCAAGTGAAGAAGATTTGGAGGAAGAAACTCTATTCAAGAGGAAAAGAACTAGAGCATCTATTTAAGAAAGATCTTATCGAAGAGAAGATCAACAAAATTATTCTTCCTCCCTTTCACGTGAATCCCCTCTACCTTTACCTCCTCCATCTCCACCTCTATATCCTCCTTCTCATCCACCCTCTCCACCTCCTCTACCTCCACTTCTACCTTCCCCTTCACATGACCTTTCCCTTCCTCCTATCCTAGAAGATGATCCACTTGCTCAAGAATAAGAAGTGTTGGAAGGAGGGATACATAGATAAGTCTCTAGTGTGGGGGAAATACAAAGAGAGGTCCTTACTAAGGAAGCCATAGTTGAAGAATTTGTAGAGCGAGAAGTGGACCAGGAGAAGGAAGCTCAAGGTGAGAAAATCAGGGGAGAAACAAGAGATGAAACTAAACAAAGGGAGATTGAGCAAGTTGATTTCAAAGGCTCCCATAATACAAAGATCATCTCTTCTCCCCCAAAAGAAGTATCCTCCAATGTGACTATTTGGCTCAATCACACAATTTAGAGGATACAAAGGACATATGTAGAAGGTGTCTTAGAGTAGAGCTTAAGTATTTTTTCAGAAGCCTTCCAATCTCCAATAAAGAGAAGGAAAAGGGCCCTTATGATATATCCATAATCACCATGACTGAGAACGAAAATAGAACTACTTAAATAGTTGTCCCTCATGTGGATAAACTTGAATCAGAAATGTGACCTGAGGATAACCAGATCCGATAAGTTGGTCTGGGAGTACATACAAGGGAATGAGAATAGAAAATTCTCTAGATTTATGTTTATTCTATCCTGAAGAGGATGTAGAAAGATGAGAACATCAAGGAAGATCTCAAAGCTAAATTTTCCCAATTGATGGACTACATTACTAATTCAATTGGACCAATTGATGTAGCAGCTCCTGAGTCCACATTTTAAGCTCCCCCGAAGGGAGAGGTCAAGAAAGTAGACCCTGGAGGATGGATCAAACAATGGAAATAAAATTATTCATCATTATCCAATGGAGTGTTGAGGAAAGAAATAAATTCTTATCACTACATTAGTATGAAAATAGTCTAGCCCAACAAATTGAACTGGGTATAGACAAGGAATTATTAGTTTTGGAATATTACATCCCAATTTTACAAAAAATAAAAGAAACACCTATAGAATATCTTCTTAAGGCCACAATAATTGAAGAGATCGGGATAAGCTTCTTGAATGGTGAAGAGTTGTGAGACCAAGAGATTTTTGAATAAGTGCAAGTCCAAATTGAACTGGTAGAGCAAGTCATGACCAAGATTTTTCAATTTGTTGAAGACTTGGGTTGAACATTCTAGGAAATATCTATTTTAGTGAGGACTCCCAGTAAAATGGTGGAAGAATTGAAGAATCAAATGAAAGGTTAGGTTACTCAAGATGTAACTAATAAAATGATGCAGAAAAAGGAAAATCTTCACTCTTTCCAAAAAGAATTGACATACTTTGTTAACCTACAGGAATAGATGGAGAATTTTTCTTTCAATCAAAGAATAAAGGTTCAATACCATTGGTGCCCACCAATGGAGAAAATGAATGAAGTGATATCAAAATTCAATGATAACTTCTCTAGTTAACTGAAGATAGGAATTCCCAACATTGTTGTGTCCTTTTTGAATAAAATGTTGTCAAATCTAATGACCAACTTATTAAATTAGAACTGGTGTTGAATTTTAGTTAATTTCAGTTAGCCTTTTTGCTTTCTTAGTTTAGGTTTAGTTATATGGGAACTAAAACTGGGGCGTCTAATTAACTTTCAATTATATTTTCTATTTAGCTCAGTTGGATTAGGGGCACTGAAGTTAGTTTCAATTTCTTTTTTTTTAAATCCACCAATTTAGTAACCCAACATCCTATATAATTTTGATGTTGGATCATTTCAAAGGATCCAATTTTGATGTATTTTTGCATAATAACTTATACATTCTCAGTGTGGGTTTTCCTATTGACTTTGTGAAGATCACATTTTTTGATAAATCAAAGAAATTCCTATTTTACATGCATCTCAATCTGGTGTATTGGTAGTGGTATGAGTGTTCTCTTTTATCTAAGTTGCTAAATTAATAAAATCTCATATGTTGTTTTGAAATTAAGTAAGATTTTATTTTAGATCTACGCATGTTTGATAACATTTTGACTAGGTAAAATCTAAAAATATTGTGTTGGTTATATTTTTGTTGAATATTGCATCATTATTAATAGCAAATGTGTGAATGACTATTTGCATTGATGATGGTTTGAGATATTTTATTGAAACATTCATAATTGAGTAATGAAATAGGTTTTATCATTGTCTATCTAAATTATGATTCATTTAAAATTATTTCTTGTTACCCATTTTAAATTTTGACTTTTCTTTAGAATCAATTTGGAATCACCAGAAAGAGCATTATATTGATATAAATCTATTGTAAATATAAACATGCAATTTATTTCTTGAATGTTAGATCTGTTATTTCTTGCAATTGCATGTCACTGAGATCATTTCCAAAAATTATAACAACCCAATTCCCTTGTTGAAACATGTTAACAATGACCACTCTACTATCCTACATGGTCAATACCTAACTACAAAGGAACATTGGAGTATTTCCTACTTTTCAAGAAGAGCAATAACTCATTATTGATTAGCAAGTTGGATATGCTAACACCACCCTCAACAGGTGGTATGGTAGAAGGAGGGGTAGAAGAAAAACTAGGACCTTGACTAGATATCATTTATTTCTTGTTTTATTCCTTTTGGTAGATTGATATTCAAACCCATTAGCTTGGTCATATTTCTTTTTATATACCCTAGGTGTCTTTTGAATCCCTTTGAATATATTTTATTTACCTTTCCCTTTATCTTTTGGATATTTTCTTACTTCTTCTTTTGTATTTTCCCTATAAACCTCTATTTATTTTCCTCTAAGACTCTTCAAAAGAATCCTCATCATCATGGGTTACATAAATTTTCTTCATTTCGGGTTATAGAGCATTATATGTCAATATGATATCTTGGGAAATTAAATTGGCCACCTGCAAATCTTCCCCTCTCTTTCTATATCTGATAGTTTCCTTCATTACCTCATCAAGATAACTTACCTCTTCCTCTACCCAATTAGGAGAAGGGGTTCAAAAACTAAATACTACTATATAATCCTCTTCTTGAACTAATTCACCATCCTCTACTAGCTGGTTTGGCACAACAACAATCTTGAATTGCTTGATAAAATCAAGTGGGAGCCTAAAGTAAGTATTCTTTCTTACCTTGTTCTCATCATGATAATTAAACCAAAAATCTTCTAAATGTTTCTTTGTATTCTAAAGCTATTATTTGCTCTAATGTGCTTTTGCAAATTCAAGTTCAAGCTAATAAACTTGCACTTGGGGTGTCTCACCTTCAGGTGCTTCTGGATCACTAGGGAAATGCCCCATGTATTGTGGCTCGGGTGCCTACTTCGCCCACTTCCTCCCACAGTTGGTCGCCCTCTCAGGGTCGGCAGTGAAGTGGCTCTACTCGCCCCCACTCTTAGTCTCCTCCTCGGCGTGGCTCTCACCCTCCTCAATGGTCACGTTCTCCTCCTCCATAGGTTGTCCTAGGGTGGCCCTCTAGAGGGGCGGTGGGAGGTAGCAGTGGCAGTTCCAGGTGGCTCTCTGACAATTCTCCTGGTAGTGGTTCTGGATGGCTAGACACTGGTAAATATTTTTTGCATCTGGCGCTTGCAATCTTGCCTCAGTGAGAGGAACATGAAGATAAATAAAAAGAAGATTATGATGGTTGGGGTCCTCCTGACATCACTCCAGACCCCGCCGATGTATGGGGTAAAAAAATGGATGAAAAAGATGCTCCTGGCTCTACTGGAATTTCTCTTGTCACTTAATGGCCTTTTCTTTTTATGTTTGTAATCATGGATTTTTGGGCTAGGCCCAAGTGACTAGTTGTTTTTTGGTTTTTTGGGAACTTCCCATGTGACTTTTGGGGTGTGCGTTCTTACCACCCATCTTTTTTTGTGAATATGTATTTTTATCTTTATAATTAATATAGATAATTGTCTATTCATTGAAAAAAATCTTCTAAACATTCTTCATGATGATATTATTTTTCCACATACTTTTCTAACATATGGTATGAATCAAAATGTGATTGTGCTTTATAGGTCAAGAGATGATACATCTATAGCTAAACATTTGATTCTTTTGTAGCATGTGAGGTGGGATAGCAAAATAATCCCTTTCCATGTTACAAGGGGAAATAGAATACAAGCCTTATGCAATTCCTTCATAATCTTATGGGAATATCAAATCTACCTTGTTAACTCTAGAAACACCACCTTTTCAACCAAAAACTTAAAAATCCTGTATAGTTCTCGAGAGAAACCTTTTATCCTTAAATATGTGAACTTACAAAATTAGATGAACCAATACCCAAATCTCTTAACCAATTTCATAACCTAATTTGAATATCACTTGCTCAAGTCTCCTTGTAGCATCCTTGTGATATGCATGGTGAATGCATCAGTCACCCTTTTGTAATGAGACAAAGAATATTGTAGTTGCAGTTGTGGTTTCCAAAATGAAAAATTAACATTTAGATTTTTTCACCATAGCTAAATTCCTTGACTAGTAGTTTGATGTGGTTGAGGACGATATTTGGGATTATGTGAAAATTTTGGCTAATAAATTTGATAAATGAGAACAATTGGAAAAAGAGGTGGATTATATCAAGAATAATCAAGAAAAATATGAAGGAAAGCATTACCTTCATAAAGAAACTATGAAGAACATGGAAACCACTCTATATGTGCTCAATCTGAATTGGAAAAGAGAAGAACTAAGAAACAGGTGGAACAAATCAATATTCAAAAACTTAGCCCTACTAATAGAACTTAAGAAAAAATATAAGATGCAAAGGGAAAAACTATTGCTCATATTGATTCCCCTCTTGACAATGATAACACATAGGAAAAAATAATGGAGTTTCTAAATCATGAGTGGTAGGCCATCGATGGTCTTAAGCTTCTTGTGAATATATAATTGATTCTCTCTAGTTTTTTGTTGTCTCTATCATTTTTTGCTAGCCCCTATTGGTTTTTTTCTATTTTGATTATGTGTTGTTAGTTTCAATATCACTTCTTGTGAGGATCATCGTGTTCACCTTCATGGCTACTTTGCAATTGGTCTAGGCCCTTCCCATGTTTTTACCTCAATCAAAAAAATCATAACTCTCATGTAAGCAAGATTACCAATGTTCCTAGTGCATTTCAATCCATGGTAATGAATGTTTCTTACCAACATGTAAAAAACATAAGAGGTCATATAGAAAATCCTTACTTCTCGTATGACCATGAACTATTAGTGGATGTTTTCACTTATCAACTAGGCCCAATATATCTTCTATTGTTCATTTATAATTTCATCAATAAAACTAAACATCTGTAGAAAAGGGGATTCGCTACACCCAAGTCTCTAGGATATAGAAGAGCCTAAGGGAGAGAATTTCCCTCAACTAACTCAGACTACCTTATAAGTTGAAAAGCAAGGGAAAATTGGATTCTAGTTTCTTTATATTTTATGATCGATATTTGTTGGACACAGTTGAGCAAACACAAAGGTCTTAGACTATAGACTGGTTGGATCTTTGCTAGAGGATGGTAGCACATGAGTCAAAATTCAACACATCAATTTGGAGTCTTAGATGTCCGATAGCATCTCATACAGACAAAGGGTTTGGTTTATAGAATGAAACTTGCAGGGTTTACTAACAAATTGAAAATCTAAGTTTGATTTCTAAATAGAGAAATGCAAAAATGCAAAAAATAGAAAAAAGAATACTTTAACTTATAAATATAAACTATTCTAATAGCAAAGTGA
Organism: Sequoia sempervirens; assembly: GCA_007258455.2. NCBI lineage: Eukaryota > Viridiplantae > Streptophyta > Pinopsida > Cupressales > Cupressaceae > Sequoia > Sequoia sempervirens. The sequence goes on along the minus strand of VDFB02281492.1, from coordinate 142,969,050 downwards.
TGTGGAAGAAAGAAGAAGAATTCTAATTCACTAAAGGTCTAATTCTCCAACAAGCTCCTTATGATCGAATTTCACCTACACACAAAACAATAGGAAAATGTTGTGGCTATGTTTCAGATTTTTCCTCAATCAGACTCTCGTTTTGGTGTTTCCACCTCCATGGACAACCAATAGACCACAAGATATAGAAATGATAAATAAATAAAGAAATTAGATTGCAAAGACAACCTGGATGCTACTCTATAAACAAGATAATGCAAATAAGTAAATAGATGGATATTACCCTCCTTTCTTCATGCTTTAGCAGCCGAGAGAGGAAGGAAAAGGGCGAGATAACCACACCAATGGAGTAGAGTTTTGAAAACCTACAATAACAATGGCGTAGGAGAAAAAAAAATGTTGTAGAAGTGAAGTGAGAAAGAGTGTCAATAGAAGTGAAGTGAGAAGTCAGAATGAGTTGATAGAATGAAGGAATGAAGTTCAAATGGATAACTTGGAGGTAAGAGGTCGTCCTAGATGATCAATACTCATAGGGACATTATAATTTGTAAATTGATAGGGAATTGTAATGCCTCAATGTCTACTAACCTGAGAATCTCTTTAGGATGGAAGTGTGGCATGCAGACATCCACGCGATGTGTGGGAATCCTCGACAAAAATTCCATCATTGACAAAAAAACAATGACAGACATGAAAAGTAAGGACAATGTAGTGGTTTTTTGCATTATCGAATTTGTAAGGCTAAAATGAGGTAATATAATGGGGAATTTACACTAGGTGCAAATTTATGTCATTATGACATTCATTTTTGGAAGGAAGAATCAAATGGAAATCCCATCACTAAAACTTAATAGGGTCATCAGATCATTGATCTCTCTGATAAAATCACTCATGTATAGATTCTTAGGAAACTTACTCAATACAATTATAGGATTCTTCATCCATGGTCATTAATAACCTTCTTCCATTTCTTAGGTCCTTGATCATAAATTGTTTGACCATACTCCTTAGTCATATTAGTCATTGTTGGATATGATGGGATGTGAATGCATATATAATTACCTCAATGGAGAGGTCAGAAACTACTCTCCCATCAAATGATATAATTATTCTTAAATTAAGAAGGTAGCGATCTTTATATTCCATGATAAATTCAAGATATTGGGTTGAGGTTGGAAATCTAGTAGTTTGTGCTATTCTATTGCTAACTAGCTTTTGAGCTAGTCTGGAAGGGTTGGCTCCAAACATCATTTCTCTAAATTATTCTAAATCCACATGTCCTAATTCAATGTCTACTACAAAATTCCAACTTGAAGTGATTTTAGATTTGAGGAAGACTCCCTTTAATGTATACTTCATCTATTTGATTCAAGACATTCATACCCTGCAAGAAGAATCCTAATAAATAATCCATATAATACATATCATACTTTAAATATTAATGCAATATTTCCATTTATGATGGGACAATAAGATTTTAAACCATTTTAATAAAATAAAAATAATAATTTTCATAGAAACGATATTCATTATTCTAGCCTATGCAATTCAAACCCCATAAATCAAAAATGTATTCCAATTTATCACCAATGCAAGTATTTCATGTTCAACATGATGCAAGAAATTATATGGTATCAAATCATATCTCATGTAAACCAAAAAAATTATTAAGAAACCTTTATTAGATGTATGCAATAATTTTGAGACCTATGGGATGTTGTGGAGATTTCATGGTCTTTTGGATATATCCTTATGCAAAGAAAAATTAGCACTTTTTATTGTTTAGGCCTTCCCAAAAAGAATTTAGGGAGCTCAGGGATGTTGTGGGACTTTGAGGGATACTTGAACATGTCCTTTCTCAAGATGAAAAATCACCCATTATTACTTAATATCCTCTCGATGGATTTTTGACATGGAAAGGATGTGGTAGAGGTTTGAGTACAACATGGATATAGCAAGACCTTGAGTACCCTTGAAATTTTGTGAAGCACTTTAGGTGAATGGGATAGATCTTGATGTGGGTGAAAGTTTCTCTATTATGAAGTTTGTGAAGTTATGAGATGAAAAGGAATTTGTGGAAGTTTAAAGGTCAAGGGGACATATCCATATCCACACCAAAGCTTTGTAAAGTAGAATTAATAGAGTATTTTGTGCTATGATTTGATTCAAAGGGGATTTGGCAAGGAATTAATATTGGAATGGATGCTTCCCAATTCATGGATAAAACCTACAAAACACTATTGCGCGTGATTTTAACCCTTTGTAAAATTTTGAAAGAATTTAAATTTTGGAGGTCATGCTCACATCTATAACAAAATCCACTACAAGTTATCATGTGTATATCTCAACATTATGGATAGTTGCCTCTTAAATATCCTAATTTTGAAACCCTAACATGGAACCAATGGTTTTTTTAGGGTAAAACATAAACATCTACAAAAATTTCAATAATCCCCATTTTCTTTAGATGGAAATTTTGACTAAGATATATTGAACTTTTGAAAACCAACGTAAACCTAAAAACTAAAACTTGAAATAACAAAGAGGTTTAGAGAAATCATACAAGTTTTATCAAATGAACTTAGTGATTAAAATTTACAAATGTATGGTCAAGTTATCTCTGAAATGGTTTTGCAAGTGGCCTCGATCACTCACATTGGACTTGGTAAAATTGACTCATAACCCAAACTTGATGAAAGAATAAGACATAAAATGTGTTGAATGCATAAGGCAACTAAGAGGGGGAGTGAATCAGTTGTACATTAAAACATCAAAACCCTCATTAACATTCAAATCTACATTAGTCTCTTAAACCTTTAACAACCATTAAACCCTTATCATGCATTAGTAGAATATAAACATGAGAAATAGTAATGCAAACACATCCAAACACATGAGAACACCATATTTACATGGAAAACCCAAGAAGGTAAAAACCACGGTGAGGATTAGCTCACAATATAAATTAATTGCAACACTGAATACAATAGGCTCACTATTGGAGGGCTCACCGCCCAAAAGAAAGAAGGGCTCACTGCCAATGGCTCACTACCATATTAGAAATAAGAAGAAAGAAGATTGTTATAATGAGAAATCCATCTCAAAGAAATATAAAAATATCCACCATAGCATCACCAGATCATTCACACTCTCTTTGAAGAATGTAGACACCTTCTACTCACTGCTTCCAATATTCTTAGGCATTAAAGCTCGTACTGCATTTCACACTTTCGCACTTCAAATCTGAACACTTAGCACCACACACATCACACACATCTTCCATCAATTCATTACACATATATTCCAGCCTTAACCTTGAAAACAATCTACAAGACCGACTATGAACCTCACACATACAAATTCAAATTAGGTCGGCACCAAAAAAATCTCGTACTGGAGAGGAATGAAGGTAGACCACATCACACATTGACTTGGAACTAAATCCACATACACATGCCACACCATGCTTCCACAAACACCAAAGCATATCCACAATTAGTGTAAACACCCAAGGTCAGTTGAACCTGTGTTAACACCATTAAACATTTAAGTACACACTTCCTCAACTCCAAAGATGACTCATGAACCACACACAACACTTGAACACAATCTGGAATATTCCATCAACACCCTAAAATCAAAAAAATACTTTGCAACATCATACACCTAAAGAACTAATCATTTTGTACACCCAATTAACCTTCCACGCCTTGTAACACTTGAATCCAACCTTGCAAAGCACTAAAACTAAAACAACTCATACTAAAGATAGATATGAACAATATAAGCATGCTTCTTGATCCAAAATACTGAAAACCATAATTTGGAGAAATGTGGAGCAAAACCATTTCTCCCAAACAACACTTCTTCACAGTTCACACACTAGTGAACACAACTTCTTTTGAAGAATGATCCAGAACATGAAACTCTAGATATAACACCTTTGAACACCTCTGATCAACATATCTAAACCACACAAGTATTTCTTCAACCATGAAGAACTGTGGAGCAAAACACTAAACATCACTCTACCATACTGAACTCTCTTTACCACACTAAACTTTATTTTAATCAAATTTTCTCAAAATCACTCAGAAACCAAGCACCACAAACACCATCTCAACATATCAACCACATAAGAGGTTGAACATCCAAAAACATATGATTATAAAGCAACACTAGAGGTTGATAGCAGTGAGACTACTAATGAAAACATAGTGCAACCATTTAATACATCTCCATAGGTTGAAATCAATGACAACACAAAGATCTATTGACATCAATGACAACAAAAACCTCCAACAATCTCCCCCTTTGTCATTGATGGAAAACATGATATGAAAAACCATCAATAACAACAATAGCTTTGATCACCAACTTATATATTGCACATTAGTGCACACTGTTCCCTCTTACACATGCATCTACTCTTTCCAACACTTTCTCTTTTACAAGACTTCTCTCTCCCTTTTTCATATGTTTTTCCAGCTTTCTCTCCCCCTTTGACATCAATGGAAAAGGAAAACACATATATTATTTTCTTTGCTTACCCTTTGACAACAATCACATATACTTTCTCTCCCCCAAGGGCAACACATGTAAGAGACAACAACTACTCTACAACCTCTAGTTTCACTTCCTTTGACAAAACCAACACACAACACAATCACAACATTTACTCCCCATGACTACAATAACCAACAATGCCACTACTTGCTCCCCCTAAGAGGTAGCCACCAACATCAGCCCAGAACAAGGAATGAGTCTTGAGATCCACTGAACTAATGCATAACCTTATGCATCTAATTGAAATAAGGGGAAATAACATCTAACTTCTCCTAGAGATACTCAAAATTATCCTTAAGAAGAGTCGGTGTGAAGATATTTGCAACTTGATCTTTAGTAGGAACATACTCCAGCTTCACTACATTCTCTATAACTTTTTCTCTCAAAAAGTGATACCGAATTGAGATATTCTTTGAAATATTGATAGCACTTTTGTTATCACATAATATATAAATTGGTTCATCATATGACACTTTGATATCCTTCAATGTTTCTTTCATCCACAACACCTGTGTGTAGCATAATGCTGCTATAATATATTCTACTTATGTAGTAGATAATGACAGTGAATCCTACTTCTTGATCAGCCATGAAACCAACCTTCTTCCAAGAAACAAATCACCACCACTTTTACTTCTTCTATCATCCACACAACCTACCCAATCTACATTTGTATAAGTACTTAGAGAGAAATTAGTATCCTTTGGATACCATAAACCATGTAATAGAGTTCCTTTTAAGTATCTGAATTTTTTTTATTCCTTCCATATGTGACTCATTGGGATATTCTTGAAATCTAGCCACAAGAAAAACTACATGCATAATATCTAGTCTAGTAGTAGTTAGGTATATCAATCCACCAATCATTTATTTGTACTTGTTTAGATCAACCTTAGGAGATTCTTCATTCTTAACTTGCAACCAATAACCATAGGAGTACATACTAGTTTAGATTATTCCATTCCAAACTTCTTCAGCATTTCCTTGGCATACTTTGACTATGATATAAATATTCCTTTCTTTATCTGATTGATTTGTAGCCCAAGGAAGAAATTCATCTCCCCAAACATAGACATCTCAAACTCTTTCTGCATCTCTTCTATAAATCTCTTACACATACTTTCATTTCCTCTAAAGATTATATCATACAACATACATAGCCACAATCAAGATTTGATCTTTCTCAACTTTAAAATAAATATTGCTATTTGTGGTACCTTTTATCGAATCCCTACTACAAGTATCTATCCATTCTTACATACCAAGCTCTAGGAGCTTCCTTGAGTCCATATAATGCCTTCTTCAATTTTCAAACCATATTAGGATTATTTGATAACTAAAAGCCTTCTGGTTGTTCAATGTATACCTCTTCTTCCAACTCACCATTCAAGAATGCAGACTTCACATCCATCTAATAAACTATGAAATCCTTGTGTTGCAAAAGCCAAAAACATCCTAATAGCCTCCATCCTTGTCAGCAGAGAAAATGTCTCCTCAAAGTATATTCCTTCTACTTGTGAGTAGCCTTTACACACAAGCCTTCCCGTGTTCCTAACAACTTCTCCATTCTCAATCAACATGTTTTCAAACACCCATTTAATTCCAATCACATTCTTGTTCATTGATCTTAAGACAAGTTCCCAAGTCTAATTCTTCTCAATTTGCATCAGTTCTTCTTCCATAGCCTTGATCCAAAATTTATCTTTGCATTCCTCAATTATTGTTTTAGGTTCAACTTTGGAAATTAAACATAGATTTACTTTTTCTTATGTCATAGCAACCTTTCTTCTTGTTAATACACCTCTGATTTTGTCACCAATGATCTAATCTTCAGAATGATTCTTTTTCACATACTTAGGGGTCTTAGGTATCCTTTTCAGAGCTTCTTCCTCTTCAACCTGCACTTTTTTTTCCTTACCATTATCTTTCTCTTCTTCTTCGCAAGAGGACTCATCTGAATCATACCCTTATATCAACACTGATATTTTATGTAAGTGTTCATCCACTTTGACACTTGCACTTTCCACAATCCTTTTTAGCCTCTTGTTATAGCACCAGTAAGCCTTTCTCTTTGTAGAGTATCCAAGGAATATTCCTTCATTATACCTTGCATCAAACTTTTGTAAGTTTTCTTCATCTCTTCTGATATAACATTCACTTCTAAACACTCTGAAGTATTTGACAGTAGGATTTCTCCCATACCATAACTCATAGGGAGTATTTGAATTATTTTTTCTGCTTGTGCACTATTAAGTATGTAGACTACAATATGAATTTCTTCTCTCCAGTAGACACTCAATATATTTTCTTCCTTCATCATTGTCCTTGCTACTTCTTAAACAATCCTATTCTTCCATCCACAACTCCATTCTTCTGAGGAGTTCTAGGAGCTTAAAATGTCTCTTTTTTCCATGATCTTCATAAAAATTGTTAAACTCATTGGAGTTGAACTCTCCACCTCTATCAGATCTTAAACATTTGATTTTCATATCCATTTCATTCTCAGTCATAGCTTTAAATTCCTTAAACTTATCTAGAGCTTCTGATTTTTCTTTGAGAAAATTTACCCAAGTCATTCTAGAGTAATCATCAATCAATAACATGAAATACCTGTCACCTTGAAAACTTCTTATTCTTGTAGGTTCACAAAGGTTTGTATACACCAACTCCAAAGTTCATTCGATATTATATTCTTTGACATTTGATGCAGAGCAGGGGTATGAAATGATCAAACTCAATCAATCAATCACTCACAAGAAACTTGGACATCCAACTATTGGGCTTCCCTTCACAAATTGACCTCAATCCTTGTAGCCTTTCCAAACAGCCTTTTTGACCATAACTTTTAGAACATACATGATCATCAAAATGTAAAACCAGGTTTAGTTACCCTTTTGGCTCTTATGACATGCATCCAAAAAGAAGATAGGTTTTATGTTGTTAGTCAGGATTGCACCCTAGCCAAGTTATACTTAACTATCCTGCTAAAACATGGAAACATTCTCAAGTTGTGGGTGACCTATTCGAGAATGAATCTCCAAAGCAGACTGGTTCCCCTAGTAGATCACCTAATCTAAATGATTTTTTTAGAGAAAAGGGCTTAGAAGGAAAACATGAAATGAAAAATCCTACGTTTAAAGGGTGATACACTAGAATCTCAAAATGATTTTGATAGCTTTACTAAAAAAAATCTCTCAAAAACATAAACCCTCAAAATCTCACATGAACACATGACACAAAATTGATTTGCAAGAAGTTTTAAACTCAAACACAATGTGCAACCTGTATCATATGAACTTTTTGCACTTACAGTTGCAACAATAGGACATAGAAAGAATTCAAAATTAGGAATCACAATAGCCACACCAAATTATAATTGCAAAATAAGACAAAAATTTGAGAAAGGAATGCCCTATTGTTTCATTAAACTGGAGTCAGAAAAAATATCAAAATCTGAGTACAAAATGCTTACAAAACTCTCTGCAAATGAACAAGAGAGGAAGAAGCAAAAATTTGGACTGAGAAAATCAAAATTTTCTCCAAACTTATATCTCCCAAGTGTCTCTGATAGTGAAAATAGCAAAAATCAGCTCAACTACATCTCTGAATTAGCAATTCTGATCTATTTTAGAGCTCCCAAGAAAATCCTAAAAAATAGTGTCCAAAACTGCTCCAAACTGCATGAGAAAGATGAAAACATTCTATCTCCAAGAGGTTGATCCAAAAGAGCCACAAAATCAGGCCCAAACTGCTCAAAACTGAAATTAGAAAGTTCAATTTTCTCACTCCTTTCCAAATTCTCCCAAGAACTCAAACTCAGAAATGGAAGGTTTTAATGAGAACTCAAGTCCACTAATTACATTTTAAAACAATAACAAACAATAAGGTAATTTCTAGAAATGTTACCTTAATGATGTTTTACATCATTTACAGTTTGAGAATTTCAATATGGGAAGCCCCCTATTACAGTTGATTGGATGCAATCTTGACTCTAATTATTCTGATTTTTTGCAATTTGGGTAAAATTTGTTACTTTGCAAAAACTAAAATAATATGTAAAGGCTCCTAATGTATTTTATTTTTCTATAAAAAATCATAAAAATTTTAGGCACCTATCATATATGCCTACTCAAAGGTCCAAGGGAAAACTAAACCATTCAAACTTAAGCAAAATCATGTATCACAAAGGCATCGACTTGATTCTTTGATAGGGACATAAACTAAATCAAAGTCAAAGCTCCTAAGTTGGGCACAAAATGCAAGGGCATGGTCAGCATATTATCTCAAAGGAATTATTTTGGAATTTGATTTTTAATTAAATTGGATAAAAATCCAAACTCGAATTAGGGCATAATGCAAACCCTGACACAAAACCAAACAAATCCCTAATTCATAGCATCATTTTGCATTTTCCATTTTGCAAAAACAAATCTGCACTTCGACCACCATGGAGACTAGGGTTTAGTGATGAATCTTCACCATTTTGAGATGCTTTCTTTGTTGTTTTTGTTGAATCTTCTCAGGAATTAGATGGTAGGATGTTTTTCCACCATTTTGAGGTACTTTGACTCCATTTTGAAGAGTTCTTAGGGGCTTTAGGCCACAGCCATGATAAATTTTCTGATGGATTTTGCTTGTCTCATTCAATGTTGATCTTTTGTATACTATGGGGCCACCATGACAGATTTATTATGAGTCTTTGGGATACACATTCATGTGGGATTTGAGGGTATCTCTCAACACCAAAACTTGGGTAAGCTTCTATGCCTTTCATTTTGTGCATTCCCCTCTTAAATAAGCTCGATTCGAGCTCATTTTAAAAGAAAACATTTTCCTTATGTAGAAAAATGAAATGAATATGTGTTCCTTTATGGAGGCCACGTCCATACCGTGTTCTTTCCCTTATTTGTGTAAAAGATGATTCAGTTTTGAGCTCAACCCCATGATAGAAAAATCAATGAAACTCCATGCATTTTGTTTACTATTATGGGTTCCTTTTATGATGGAGCTAGGGTTTCAGTTTTGAGCTCCATCATAGCATTTGCTCATTTCTTTTCAAGAGAAAGCATATTTGGCTCCACAGTAAAGTAGGAATGGGAATATTATTGCTCATTATTCTGAAAAACAATATGGTTCCATTTTTCCATGTATGCAATTGTAGCTTATATTATCATCAATTTTCTCTTTGAAATACAAACTAGGCATTTCTCCATTTCTGAATATGCAAGAAGACAACATTGTTTCCCACTTTCTCTACTGTATGCACTATAGCTTCATTCTCTTTGTTTTCATAAATGTAGTGTTGTTCCAATAGGGGTTTTCTTTTCAAATCACATATTGGACTCTTCATTTTCATTTCTTATTCATAATCTCACATGGTTGCCATTGTACTTGTACCTTCCTTGTTCTATGAAGCACACAACAGAAAATTCTTTCTTTTCCACTCACACCCAAATGCATTGCATGAGTCATGGTAGATTTAATAATGATGCCTTCATTTTATGTTTATTGACTACCTACAATGCTTGCATTCGGACAGCATGATGCATCTATAGGCCATGACACTTTCACTGTTGTTTGTTGCCATCCATTTTTAGGCATTTTGAAGCTTTAATATTGTAGGTTGAAATTCTTTATCTTTCTGAAAATGTACTCAAACCTTTACTCTTTACCACTATTTCATTCATCTTGTGAGCATAAAACAATGTAATGAAGCTTTCCTTCATGAATGTGATATCATAATGCTAAAACAAAACTTGAATTTTGTGTTCCATTTAGCTTCCATGATGTTGTTATGTGCTCAAAACATTGTCTTCTTCAGAATGTGCATACTCAAACCTCTGATGACCTTTATGCATTGCACCAACAGTCGATAATGGCTCTTTTCCCTTTCATGTTTTGATTTCAATAGTTCATTTGCAGCTATACATGTTGCACTTCAATTGCTTGATAGAAACTAAAGCCTCTTTAAACTCTTCATGCATTTTTATCTCCCAATGAGGATAGCTACAGTTAATATGAACCTTGATCCACACTACATAGAAGATCTTGAAATATGTGAACTTTTCCATGTATGCTTGTTCACTATCACTTCATAGAAATGTACTCCCTATTGCCCCATCATTGTGAACATATTTATGAAACATGGTAGCAATATAATGTTGTAATAGTACTTGTACATGACATATTTGTATGCAAACAGAAATATCTAATGAAATATAGTGCAATTAATTTTTTTTCTACATATTTTTGAGCATTCAAAAAATATTCCTTGCTCATTTATGATCTTCATTTTCACTTGCATTTCGAAATCTAATTGTCATGAATGGCCAATGAATCAACTTCTCTTGTATTGCTTTGTGAACTCCTCCTTCAGTTGGATGTTTCATTTTTAGCATTATGAATGTATTTCCTCTCTCGATCCCCTTGAAGTTAAGGGGTAGCATGCTAGGCTCAACCCTTGTGGGAGCCCATTTTTACATTACATGCTATTATGTCTTCAGAAATGGGTCAGGAACATGATTTCTCCTATACCTGCACAGTGAACAAACAAGTTAGATAAAAAGTAGTTGAGCTCAATGCTCCTATGATGTTTCATTTTTTCATGCTCAACCTTTGCATACTTTTGATGTTTGTTCAACTGATTCAATGTACCACAAGCAATGTACTATATTTCTATTAATAGAACATATAGGAGGATTCATAACCGGAGCTCTACCAAATCTTTCTCAATCATCTACAGGTTCACTTGGAGACCAGGAGCAAGGAGGGGTAAGCGACAATGAAGGCCAACTCGAAGACACCTCAAGAAATTATGGCTATATCTCTTCTTATGTGTTTCTTTCCTTCCTTTATCTTCATTTGTATAGTACATTCCTTGTGTTATGTTGATTCAACTATTCCCACGGCTTGTGTGGGACACTTGATCTCTCTTTTCTCTCCAATGAATATGAAAACAACATTCTATGCAATCTTGTTCCATTTTGTATCTCTTTTGCAAAAATGTATGTAGCATTGTAAAATATGCATAAATTAATACAGGAAGAATGAAAGCACTATTCTTTATATTTCATTCCATCTCTTCTATGCTATAAAGATTGAATGGAAAATTGAATGCTCTCTTTTACTGAAAACACATTGCACATTTAAACTAAACATTTATTATAAACTCCAATACATGCAATGGTTTAAGAAATGCAGAAATGAATTAAAATATTTTCACCTTAAAATGAACATAAGTTAATCGACTCTACCAATTTGAGCTAAGATGAAAAATTGGTAACATTGTTTGTGATTTTTGTTGAATGCTTACCTGCTAAGCATTAGACTAGTTTCCTTAAACAAATACATTGGGTGCGGAGTCAAATTTTCCCCTCCAAAACTCATAAATTAATGAAACTAAAACTTGCAACACTCCAAACAACAATAGAAAACAAAACCAAACCAAATTGAAAGCAAACTAAAAGGCCCTAGTGGCCAAAAAACAATGTGCAACAGCACTTATGGAAAGAAAAAAACTGAAATGAAATGTGTTTCAAGCACTTATTAGTAGTAAAACTATTCTACTATAGTGCAAAAGTAGAACTTATCTTCAAAAGCAATGTTTGAGGTGGATCCCATTAACTGGGATAGGTAGCACCTGTCCACTTAACTTAGAAAGCTGAAAAGAGTTGTGTTCCTTACACTCTATTATCACATATGGTCCATCCCAAATTGCATCAAACTTGGAATGTTTTCTAGGTTTTATTTTTTGTTCATCCCATTTGAACACTAAATCTCCATCAATGAAATCTCTAGGCTTTGCTTCACAAAACTCATCTATCATGTTGTTGCTTAGTTCTTCATCCAACTGAATGTTAGCCTTTTGGATCAAATTTTTTTCCAAATTTCTTTCACATAATTTTTGCTCATCACTTGGCATTGATTCCAACATGGACATACCTCTTTGAATCTCACCCCCAAAATTGGGAAGTTCATCTAACCAATCAGCTAGGAATTTTGGTTCAACACTGATTTCTTCCACATCCTCGAAGTTTACAACAGAAAGCTTGAAGTTCCCCAAAAATAGATTCTCCTTACATTCCTCTTGGATGTTGAATGAAAAGGAACTATTTCTTTTCCCATGGTAGCCTTCAATGAGCCTTTCAATATCTTTGAAAAAATCATCTTTGAAGTCCTCTTCCTGATCCAAAGCTTGATCATCAAACTGCACTTCCCTTCATTCTTGGTCAACTTCCCTATATTCTTTGAGGTACTCCTCTTGATCCAAAGCTTGATTCTCAAAAATCAATTCCATCCATTCTTTAATAGATTCTTCATCTTCTTTGAGGTCCTCCTCTTGATTCAAAGCTTGATTGTCAAAAAGCAATTCCTTCCATTCTTTGACAACTTCATCTCTCAAAAGCCTTGGACCTTCGTCAAAGTGTTGATCTTGGTCTTTGACCAGATTGGGAATTGTTGCATCAATTTCATGAATCATATAGATGCCTAACCCTACCTCATCAATTTGGCTGAAAGGGTCAAGATCATGATTTTCAATTGCCCACTCATCCAGGTTTACCTCTTCATTAGGTGTGTTGGGGCCTAAGGTCATGGATTGATTCTCCATCCCATGAGTGACATGTAGGTTAGAATCTATAGGGTTGGGAATGTATGGATCAATATGATCTTTAGCTAATGGTTTATACTTAATGGTTACTTTTGTGCCATGCCTGGTTCTAAAAAATAGATGGGACCAATCAGAAGATAAAAATCCACCCAACTTAGCAGTGAAATTCCTTGAAAGGCAAATAGAAAAATGAGGGGGTAAATCAATGACATGGATATCTTGAGAAACAACAAAACTAGGACAAGCATGCAATGTAAGAGCTATTTTTTTAATAATTCCAGTTGTTTGAATGGCAGAGCCATCTAGCTACACCACTCCTTTTGACAAAGGCTTATACACTAAACTTAGCTTATCGTCTAGACTCTTAGGCATGACTAAACTACTAGCACCGGAATCTACATACAATTTTGAATAAGCTTATCTTTGTTGTGCATGTTTTGCACACACACCCCACCATAGGTAGGGACCCCCTTTTTTTCACTCCCGACAGGCTGCTTTGCTCCTATCTTGTTTTGTGTGCCCCATTTTCCAAGCCCAAATTGGTCATGTGCCTTCAAATGATCAAATCCCCCTGACCAAATTCACCTACTTGGGGTATTCAAATCTGGGGAGAAATAAAGTCCCCCGTCCCTTTTCTGCATTTTGTCTTGTTCCTGCTAACTTGATCCTTGATCGCTCGATTCACTTTTTTCTACATTTTTGACTTTGGGGAAAAAAATTTGGTGGACGGTCCGCTTTCCACATTTTTGACTTAGGGGAAAACTTTCTGGTGGATTTGGGATGTTTTTGTGGTGCCTAAGTGAACTACCAAAGTTTCGTCAACGTTTCGTTAAATTTCAGTAGTTTCAGAACTTTCCCTCCAGAACTCCCTCCCTCCTTGGCTGTTTTGAAACATCCATGGACCCCCGATAATCCGCTTTCCACATTTTTGACTTTGGGGAAAACTTTCTAGTGGATTTGGGATGTTTTTGTGGTGCCTAAGTGAACTGCCAAAGTTTTTTCAACATTTTGTTAAGTTTCGGTGGTTTCAGAACTTTCCATCTGGAACTCCCTCCCTCCTTGGCTGTTTTGAAACATCTGTGGACCTTCGACGGTCCACTTTCCACATTTTTTACTTTGAAAAAAAAATTCTGGTGGATTTGGGATGTTTTTGTGGTACCTAAGTGAACTGCCTAGGTTTCATCAAAGTTCCATTAAGTTTCAGTGGTTTTGGAACTTTCCTTTCAAAACTTCGTCCCTCTTTGGTTGTTTTGAAACATCTGTGGACCCCCAAAGGTCTGCTTTCCACATTTTTTACTTTGGGGAAAACTTTCAGGTGAATTTAGGATGTTTTTGTGGTGCCTAAGTGAACTGCCAAGGTTTCTTCAATGTTTCGTTAAGTTTCAGTGGTTTCAGAACTTTCCCTCCAGAACTCCCTCCCTCCTTGGTTCTTTTGAAACATCTTTGGACCCCCGACGGTCTACTTCCCACATTTTTTACTTTAGGGACAAGTTTCATATGGATTTGGGATGTTTTTGTGGTGCCTACGTGAACTTCCAAGGTTTCGTCAATGCTTCATTAAGTTTCAGTGGTTTTGGAACTCTGTCCCTCTTTGGTTGTTTTGAAACATCTGTGGAGCCCCGATGACCCGGGCTCTGGGACCCGGCCCCTTTGTGGCCATTTCCGAGACTTCGTCCCTCCATGGCCACTTTGAACATCCACCGACCCCTGGCGACGCGGCCTCCAGAACCCAACCCCTCCATCGTCATTTCCGAGACTCCACCCATCTGTCACCATTCGGGACTTTCCTTCTAGGTTGCCGTGTGCTCATTGACTTTTCAAAAGGGCGGTGACCCTCCAGCTTTCCCCTTCCAAGCTTCCGGTTTTTTTCAAATGAGTCTAGTCTTAAGGAATTTTTTTGGGGCACTCTTCCTTCCCCTTTTCCCATGCGCTATAATTGAAAAATCTTGGTTTTTCTATGTTTTATGAAATCCGGGAACTTCCCTTCTGGTTTTTTATCCCCCATTCACTGCCCACCCCCTTGGGCCCGCATTAATGTTTATGGTCCAAATGAGCTCCAAATATGAATATTATAATCTTTTGATGATGCATGGATGGATCTAACAAGGATTTTGTAAGATTTGACTAACATTTTCCTTGATTTGTGTATGAAAGCACTTACTACACTTCATGTATGCAGGATTCAAGAAGCCTGTCACAGGTCCATCAAGGAGACCCATTGAGAAATCTAAACAAGGAAAAGTGCATCGCTCCTGTCACAATTCATTCCATGTTCACCTCTCCCCCTAGCACCCACCAACAGGGTCGGCATTAGAAGAAGGCGTGTGCCAAGGAGTCAGTGAAAAAATGCAAGGGGGTGGCCTTGAAGAAAGCATAAGGGAGTTGTCCGCTTAAATCAGGGGCGACCAATCCATTGATGTCAATCATCAATAGGCTCATTTGATCCAAGGAAGAACACTACAAACACATCAAGTAAGAAGATAGCTTTCAGGAAATTTCAGCTACAGTAAAAGGGCAATCAGCTAAATGACGAAATTGCTACAGCACCTGAGCACTAGATGACAAAACAGGGAAAAGACAAGGAATGTATTTTTAATTGTTGAATATTGTGGGGTAGGTGAAACCCTATTATAATCAAATCTAAGCCACTTATTTTGAATTGATCCTAGCCATTCATTTGGGCTTTGGAAAACTATAAATAGGGGTTTTCCCCTCATTTGTAAAGGTTGGAGAACTGATGTAAAGACATTTTGCAGCAATAGAAAGTAGCATTGCATGATTTATGGGTGTTCCTTTTGAGTTTTCTCTCTATGTATGCATGGTTCAACTTCCCTATTAGTTTAGCTGTTATTTTCTTGAATGGAAGTGGTGATGGTGATTGTTTTTTTAGTATTTGATGAATTTCTAGCTTATGCTTTTTGTGGTTCATTGATGATGGGTCACTTTGCAAAGCTAGTCTGAGCTCTTTACTTCATTGTTGCAACTTAGTTCAATTACATGTGCATGATGTGTGTGTAATTTGAAAATTTGTAGTCCTTAGAAGATTGCACTAGTTTTTTGTAGCTGTAGGTTCTCTTGGTCAAGCAAAACTTAGGTTTAGGGAGTGTGTCTACTGTAGCAGCCTCCATGATCATTGTTCATTCATAGTTTCAGGTCTAGGAACTTCCTCTCTCCCCTACCCTTTTTCCCTTTTTTTAATAGTGACCTTAGGAAAGTTTCATTGCACATTGTAAAGCTAAATCCAATGATAAAAACAGAGTTCAAGATTGTTGTTTGAACCTACAGAAAACACACAGTAACTCTCCCATCTTAAGAACTCCATTTGCAGACCCAACTTCCCATGCTTTGTAACTAATTCGTAATTCCACCTTGTGATTCCAGCAAAATCACATAAAACAACTGAGATATTCCAAGCACTGTCAAGACCTGACATTAGAGACCTTGGGATAGTGTTCTGCAATTTGATTGTGGAAGATTGTATTTCAAGAGAGGCGATGCACCTATGCATTACCTGTGTTGAGAAGTGCATAAAAAACACATCAATAGAATTGGTGCTAGAAGGAGGGAATGACACAGTGAGAATACAAAGCTGAAGGTTGGAAGTGATTCATTTTATGCCCTCCTACTCCTAATGCCATCAATAGAATTGGCGCTAGAAGGAGAGCATGACATGTTAAGGCTACAAAGCTGAAAGTTGGAAGTTGAAAAGAGCACTTTCAAAGAAGAAATCTGAGATAAAGAGATCTCTTTTAATGTTGAAACATAAAATCAGAAAATTCTGAAGGCAAGTAGAAGCTGAGTCAAAATGGAGCAGCATGCAAAAATTGACATCACTTAGTTGCATGCAGATTTGAACAAGAGACTGAAGAAGCCATTGCAGCAATTCGCATTGGCGGATAGATGTCAGATCCATTGCACTCACAGGCATAACAAATTGGGGTGTCTCACTTTTCTAAGCAGGATTGAAAGGGTATTACAAGGAGAAATTCCCTTTTGGGAAATATACCAACCTTTAGCTCCTGCAAACCCAGAGGAAGAATTGACAACCATGGCAGCCAAAGCGTTCAAGGAGCTGATCCAGGAACATTTGAGCAGCAAGGATGGACCAAGATTGGAGGAAATACTAATGGAAAGTTGGTACAGATTTCACAATGCACCCCACTCTTAATTCACTTGCTCGTCATGCACAAACATTATAACTCAAGCCAAGGGTTGTTCAGACAAGTTGGAGTAGCCAACTCTCAAGGAGGACGAGTCACCCCATGAAGCCAAAAAGCTATCAACATCTGGAGGACAGCAAAGTAAGGATGAACCAAGAAATTTGATACAAGTTGATGTTGGAGCAGTAGACATTGAAGTTGAAAACCAAGAGGAAGAAAGTTTCAATCATATTTTCACCAAGGCACCTTCACTAGGATAGCAAGGTGCCTTGGTGAAAATATGATTGAAACTAATTTAGAAGGCCTTCCCTCCACCAATCAAAGGTAGTCCTCCACTCCAGAAGAAGAGCAATTGGTAGGTGACGATGAACCAATGAAGTTTTCAACCGTGGATGTTAGGAAAACCAACTCAGATGTTGAAAATCGGAAAGAGGAAAGGGATGACAACCTTGTAAAAATAGAAAATGATGACGAAGACAAGTGAAATAAAATTGGAAGACTTCTCCTTCATCAATGACAGTGATCAAGAATCTGAAAATGAAAGTTTGGAGGAGTGGGAACAACCACTCACCACGACTTTCTACCATCAAGCTTCTTTTTCAAGTGATGATGAGGACCCAATAGTGGAAAGATATGACCAGCTCGTCTCCAGATTAGCAAAGGATTGGTCAGAACTAAGATGTCAAGTGGACTTGGAGGTGTTGCTACCAAATTGGTGCAGACTCCATGATTCATCGCACTCAAAGTTCACATGCGGATTGTGCAAAGAGGCTATCAAACAAGTTAGAAGACAAGTGGAGTAGCCAAGCACTTGACCTCCTCTACTTGTTGCTCGAATCGAAGTAGAAGACCGAGAGCCAGAGCCAAGTGATAGCTCAGTTGAAGGTGGTCCTCAAAAGGATGTTGGGACAGCAATAGAAGGACAGCAATATAGCCTCAGACTTCTAAATGATGAATTAGATCAAACAGAAATGTTGTCCACCAGTCATCAAGAATTTCCTCTCGAAGAGCATTTGCACACCATGAACGATAGGCTTTATACCAAGCCCTTGGAGGGAAATTGTGCAGTAGACTTTGGTCCCCTTGATGAGGTTCCATCAATTGATGACTTCTTTCCATTGGGAGCTACACTGCGGAGGTATGCTCATGCCGAGGAAGAGCACATCCCAGAAGACGGTAGTGATGAATACATACTCCTTGAGCCCCCGAACAGTGATGCACTAGAGTTTCTAGATTGGGAGAGGAGCTCCTTCTCCATTTACAGCGATAGTGAGCAAGAGGAAATGAGTGAACGTCATAATGAGATGCATGAACAACAAAGGGAAGAAGACAAAGGTGGGGGTGTTTTGATGGCTTCCAACAAGTATGACATAATTGACCAACTACAAGATGCAACTAGAAGTCCTTCCACCATGACCATTGTTGATCCTCCTTCATATTTTGGGAGCTGTAATAGGACAGATGCATGCATGTCATTATCCCATGACATTGAACATCATAAAAAGGAGGTTGATACTTGGGGAAGGAGACGAGACAACATGCTGCCCCCTGAGGACAGCAACCAAGTGGATCCCAAGTTTGTAGATGATCGATGTGGAGAAGTATTTCTTTTTGAAGAACTGCTAACCGGGGCTATAGGTCCCATTGGTAGATTGGAAGAGTTGTTTGCTGCCCCGTTCTCCCAGCCTTATGCAAGCTTAATGTCCAAAGTGTTTCACCCTCCACCGCGCCCGCTCGAGGCTACCGATGCAACAATCAATGATGTTGTGCTTACTCTCGACTTTCCAACGTTGCCACCTCCATGTGATGACATCCAGGTTCTATCCTTCCTTGCCCCTATTATTTCTCATAACTGCACTTATTATTTTGATTATGGGAATGAGGGAAAACAAACATGTTTATGGATTAACCATGGGTTCAGCGAACCTCCTCAATTGCTGATTTTTCATGATGACGTGATTGAACTTGAGTGTTGCAATGTTGAACTTCCTTTTCCTGAATATAAAGACAAGTTTGCATGGTTAAGAATAATAACGATTTCCTATTTGCTTGTGCATGCATTACAAAATCCAGTGAACGTTAATGTCAACTTGCCCTGCCTGAACATAGTGCTTTGTAAATATCTTTGTATATAGCCCGTTTTGAGTAGTATAGGTTTCCTGTAAATACTCTGCTTTCCCGCTTTCCTTAGGTTAGTTTGTTTGATGTAGGTTGCTTGCTTTGTAGGTTGTTTGTTTTTTGTTTGCTTTCACTTTTTTGCTGCTTTGCTCAGGGTCCCTCTGCTTTTAGCTGGGCACATCTGTGCACACAACAACCATACTTATTGCCTAAGCTTGTTCTACATATTTCTTTGTCAAACTCTAAACAAGTCTTCAGAGTGGATGGTGAAGGTCTTCTATTAGTTTCAAGTGATCTGGGTGTTTGATTCAAAGAGGATAAGTTGTTGGTTTAGTCCGACTTTGACGTATTCTGAAATCTTATAGCTCTTACATATCTTGAGAATCTGACGGTCACTGTAGGGCCTTTTGTGAAGTCTAGTTAAGTGAAAAATCTAAAATTCCACTCCAACGCCACTATGATTCTCATCCCTGAGTGCGAACTTCAATGCTTGCGGGGTGAAATAAAAGAACTGAAAAGAGCAAAGAAAGAAAGAAAGAAAACATTGAAAATTAAAAGAAAGAGAAAATTCAACTTTTCAAGGGCATCCGAGCAACTCTACCAGGGCTATGGACGCCTGGCCGGCAATAGAGCAATGTTCAAGAGAATCACAACCACAACCTCGTCAGGGCTATGGATGCCTGACTGGCAAGCGAGGCAATGTCCCAGATGCTTTTGGAGTTAGAATAAACTACGTAGCTTGACTTGATGGAGCTTGGGTTCCTGTAGCAACTGAAGGATGGGAATTAACACAACTGCACACACTTGAATTTTAAGCATACTAAAGGTTGGGTTGGCTAGTGGTTTTGATCCTTTGGTTGAGCGTCTCATTTTTTTTCCCTAGCGTAAAGGTCAGAACCAAAGATTCTAGGTTTGTGATTCTAGTTTGTCATAAAAATGCTCTAGAGCATTTCCCCAGCGAGTCACCATTTGTTGTGCATGTTTTGCACACATGCCCTGCCGCAAGTAGGTACTACCTTTTTTTCACTCCTGACAGGCTGCTTTGCTCCTGTCTTGTTTTGTGTGCCCCATTTTCCAAGCCCAAATTGGTCATGCACCTTCAAAAAATCAAATCCCCCTGACCAAATTCACCTACTTGGGGTATTCAAATCTGGGGAGAAATAAAGTCCCCCGTCCCTTTTCTTCCTTTTGTCTTGTTCCTGCTGACTTGGTCCTTGATCGCTCAATTCACTTTTTTCTACATTTTTTACTTTGGGGACAAATTTTTGGTGGATTTGGGGTGTTTTTGTGGTGCCTAAGTGAACTTCCAAGGCTTCGTCAACATTTCGTTAAGTTTCGGTGGTTTTAGAACTTTCCCTCTAGAACTCCCTCCCTCCTTGGCTATTTTGAAACATCTGTGGACCCCCGACGGTCCGCTTTCCACATTTTTGACTTCGGGGAAAACTTTATGGTGGATTTGGGATGTTTTTGTGGTGCCTAAGTGAACTTCCAAAGTTTCATCAATGTTTCGTTAAGTTTCGGTGGTTTCAGAACTTTCCCACCGAAACTCCCTCCCTCCTTGGCTATTTTAAAACATCCGTGGACCCCCGACGGTCCGCTTTCCACATTTTTGACTTTAGGTGAAAATTTCTGGTGGATTTGGGATCTTTTTGTGGTGCCTAAGTAAACTGCCAAGGTTTCATCAACGTTTCGTTAAGTTTCGGTGGTTTCGGAACTTTCCCTCCGGAACTCCCTCCCTCCTTGGTTGTTTTGAAACATTCATGGACCCTCAATGGTCTACTTTCCACATTTTTGACGTTGGGGACAATTTTTTGGTGGATTTGGGATGTTTTTGTGGTACCTAAGCGAACTGTCAAGGTTTTGTCAATGTTCTGTTAAGTTTTGGTGGTTTTGAAACTTTCCTTCCAAAACTCCATCCCTCTTTGGTTGTTTTGAAACATCTGTGGACCCCCGACAGTCCGCTTTCCACATTTTTGACTTTGGGGAAAACTTTCTGGTGGATTTGGGATGTTTTTGTGGTGCCTAAGTGAACTACCAAGGTTTTGTCAACGTTTCGTTAAGTTTCGGTGGTTTCGGAACTTTCCCTCTGGAACTCCCTCCCTCCTTGGTTCTTTTGAAACATCTATGGACCCTCGACAGTCCGCTTTCCACATTTTTTACTTTGGGGACAAATTTCCTATGGATTTGGGATGTTTTTGTGGTGCCTAAGTGAGCTGCCAAGGTTTCATCAATGTTTCGTTAAGTTTCCGTGGTTTTGGAACTTTCCTTCCGGAACTTCATCCCTCTTTGGTTGTTTTGAAACATCCGTGGAGCCTCGGTGACTTGGCCTCTGGGACCCGGCCCCTTCGTGGCCATTTCTGGGACTTCATCCCTCCGTGGCCATTTTGAACATCCACCGACCCTCGGCGACCCGGCCTCCGGAACCCGGCCCCTCTGTGGCCATTTCTGAGACTCCACCCCTTCGTCCCCGTTCGGGACTTTCCTTCCAAGCCGTCGTGTGCTCATTGACTTTTCAAAAGGGCGGTGACCCTCCAGCTTTCCCCTTCCAAGCTTCCGATTTTTTTCAAATAAGTCTAATCTTAAGGAAGTTTTTTTGGGCACTCTTCCTTCCCCTTTTCCCATGCACTATAATTGAAAAATCTTGGTTTTGCTATGTTTTGTGAGGTCCGGGAACTTCCCTTCCAGTTTTTTGTCCCCCATTCATTGCCTGCCCCCTTGGGCCCGCATTAATGTTTATGGTCCAAATGAGCTCTAAATATGAATATTATGATCTTTTGATGATGCATGGATGGATCTAACAAGGATTTTTCAAGATTTGACTAACGTTTTCCTTGATTTGTGTATGAAAGCACTTACGACACTTCATGTATGCAGGATTCAAGAAGCCTACCGTGGGTCCGTCAAGGAGACCCATTGAGAAAGCTGAACAAGGAAAAGCGCATCGCTCCTGTCACCATTCATTCCATGTTTTCCTCTCCCCCTAGCACCCACCAACAGGGTCAAAAAGTAATCACTGCAAAAAAATAGGAGTCTAGTTCAAAATGGGTACCAAAAATAATTTTGTCGTTGTTGATGCGTAGTTACCACAGCATATCCTAATGGTATGTTTTTAGTCCATCTAGATAACAATTTTGAGGTTTTAACGGTTGTATCAGGTAAAATGAGATCTTGATCAATACGAGTAGTACCAGGAGATAGAGTGAGAGTTGAATTATCTATTTATGATTTAAGTAAAGCACGTATAATATATAGACATCCCATCAAACAAAATGATGACGATGACTTTGTATCTACTATCGATCAATATTGAGGCCCATTAAATCTATAAAAAAGAACAAGATTTTAGCATTAAATAAAGGACCACAAATATGAAAATTCGTGCTTTTGTTCACAAAATTTGTGAAAAGTGCCACATAATTCATAGACAGAAATGCCTTCTTGTACGGCATTAGAAGAAGGCGTGTGCCAAGGAGTCAGTGACAAAATGCAAGGGAGTGGCCTTGAAGAAATCATAAAGGAGTTGTCCACCCGAATCAGGGGCGACCAATCCATTGATGTCAATCATCAACGAGCTCATTTGATCCAAGGAAGAACACTGCAAACACATCAAGTAAGAAGACAACTTTCAAGCAATTTCAGCTACAGTAAAAGGGCAATTAGCTAAATGACGAAATTGCTACAGTACCTAAGCACTAGATGACAAAATAGGGAAAAGACAAGGAATGTACTTTTAATTGTTGAATATTGTGGGGTAGGTGAAACCCTATTATAATCAAATCTAAGCCACTCATTTTGAATTGATCCTAGCCATTCATTTGGGCTTTGGAAAATTATAAATAGGGGTTTTCCCCTCATTTGTAAGGGTTGGAGAACTGATGTAAAGACATTCTACAACAATAGAAAGTAGCATTGCATGATTTATGGGTGTTGCTTTTGAGTTTTCTCTTTATGTATGCATGGTTCAACTTCCTTATTAGTTTAGGTGTTATTTTCTTGAATGGAAGTGGTGATGTTGATTGTTGTTTTAGTATTTGATGAATTTTCAACTCATACTTTTTGTGGTTCATTGATGATGGGTCACTTTGCAAAGCTAGTTTGATCTCTTTACTTCATTGTTGCAACTTAGTTCAATTATAGTGCATGATGTGTGTGTGTAATTTGAAAATTCTATAGTCCTTAGAATATTGCACTAGTTTTGTGTAGCTGTAGGTTCTCTTGGTCAAGAAAAACTTAGTTTTAGGGAGTTTTTCTATTGTAGCAGCCTCCATGATCACTGTTCATTCATAGTTTTAGGTCTAGGAACTTCCTCTCTCCCCTACCCTTTTTCCCTTTTTTAATAGTGACCTTAGGAAAGTTTCATTGCACATTGTAAAGCTAAATCCAATGATAAAAACGGAGTTCAAGACTGTTGTTTGAACCTACAGCAAACACACAATAACTCTCCCATCTTAAGAACTCCATTTGCAGACCCAACTTCCCATGCTTTGTAACTCATTCGTAAGTCTACCTTGTGATTCCAACAAAATCACATAAAACAATTGAGATATTTGAAGCACTTTCAAGACCTAACATTAGAGACCTTGGGATAGTGTTATGCAATTTGATTGTGGAAGATTCTCTTTCAAGAGAGGTGATTCACCTATGCATTACCTGTGTTGAGAAGTGCATAAAAAACACATCAACAATCTCCAATAATGAGGCTCAAATAGAACGGAAGAGGTTTTACCTCTTGAGTTTGTTGCCCACTCTTGAATTTTGGGCTATTTGAAAGCACAACCCTATTCTTTTATGGGTTAGCAACATCTGAAATTGAAAGCTCAGCTAAAGCATCTTGTAATAAACTATTTTGACCTAGAATGTGCAAAGCATCCATAATAGACATGCTAATAGTAGCCTTTTTAAGGTGTTCAACCACATTAAAGGAAATAGGGCTCACCTTTTGTTGTCATTTAGAAGAAACATCATTTACCTTTTGCAAAGGCTATAATTATGCTCTAGATTGCTCCCTTTCAGGTGCACTTTTCCCTCTCTACAAAATCTGCACTTTTGGTTGTGTTGTGGGGACAACTTGAGGTGAAAAAAAATCAGCTTTATCCTTAGCAGCTTGTTATTGAATATTTTCAGCTTGCTACTCCAAATCTACAACTCTCTTTTTCGATCTTGTGTTAGCTGAAATGAGTAAATCTTGTTGGTTTTGACCTTGAAAGTGATTTACTCCATAAATATCAGTGCTCTACCAATTTATCAAGGCAACCTCAAAGTTACCTTGCTACTCCACATTCTCATTTGACAAATTCTCTGAACCAACATAATTTTTTTGCACCATAAGAGTTTGATTCTTCATGCTACTTATGCATGCAACTTGATTATGAGGTTGGTTGCACTGATAGCACCAATCACATTCTTGTGTGATGTTATTTTGCGATACGAGCTCTTTCGAAGAACTAGCAACATTAGGGTTATAGAGCTGAAAAGGCTTAGCATTAAAATTTCTCCTTTTGCCTTGATAATTAGCTTGGAACGTGGCCTATTTGGCTAGTTTTGTTGATATGGGGCTTGATAGGGTCTATGTTCCTAGCCAACTTGCTTCTTAAGGTTAACAAATTCATTACTAACAGTCTTGCTAAAATATTGTAGCATACCCTTTAGCTCCTAAATCTCTTTAGTTGGGTCTGGGATAGCATTTCCTTGGGTTGTAGCCTAGTAACCTATCGCTGGAACTGGTGGTACAACAACTATAGCTAGTAAATTCATGGGAATAGGTGGCCTTGAGGCTATTTTCCTAGCTTGTATGAGGCAATTTTCTACCCTAATTGAAATATCAAAGGCATTAGGAAGTATAAACCCACCCATGGATTGTATCATTATAGAAATTTCATTATTTAGAGCTTTAAGAAATAAAAGGAAATCATGCTCAAGTGAGGGTTTAACCGTCAAAGGGATTTTATCCCAAGTTCTTTGGAACCAGTAGTTGAAATTTTCCATGTGCTCATGGGGAGCCCTTTTGATGGTGCTCAACTGCTCCAACAAAGATAAGTGATCTGATTTATCTACAAACTATCAGTGCAAGCCATCATCAAGCTGGTCCCACATTGCAATAGAATTAGCTGAAAGGCCTCTGAACCATTGAAGGGATTTCCTTTTCAACAATGTAGCCAAAAGCCTCAATGCAACATTTTCTTCTATAACATTATGTACTGAGCATAGGGTTGCCACATCCCGAATATGCTCAATGGGAGTGGTCTGAACTTCACCAATGTAATATGGCAAACCCTTGAGTGCAGCAATAGGGATATCATCATTATGGGCCAACAACAATGGGTTGCCCCCATTAAATGGTGCAAAAGAAAACTGCCTTGTCATTGGCAGTGCTTATGATACATGAGTTGGATTTTCCTTCACTGAAACTGCATGACTAAGATCTGAAGGTGTAGATTTTGAGCTCCTTGTTGAGTCAAAAATCCTCCTTGGTGTCCTACCCCTCCTTCTTGTTAGAGAAAGTTGCAAATATTCAAACAGAGCAGGACTTGATCTAGTGTGAATCTTTCCCATACGTTGTTCACACTAAATATGCAACTAAAACTAGAAAACGGAGTTGCAAGTATATCTTAAAACATCCAAAGGTTGGAAAAACATTGTTGCATAAACCAAACAGCAACTCATAATTTGAAGAAAACTCTAAAAATAAGTTTTTAGAGTCCCACCAGGCATGCCAAAAATTGTTGTCAGTCAAGATTGCACCCTAGCCAAGTTATACTTAACTATCCTGCAGAAACATGGAAGCACTCTTAGGTTGTGGGTGACCTATTCAAGAATGAATCTCTAGAGCAGGTTAGTTCCCCTAGCAGATCACCTAATCTAAATGACTTTTCAGAGAAAAGGGTTTAGAAGAAAAACTTGAAATGAAAAATTATAAGTTTAAAGGGTGATATACAAGAATCTCAAAATGATTTTCATAGCTTTACTCACAAACAATCTCTCAAAAACATAAACCGTCACAATCTTACATGAACACACGACACAAAATTGATTTGCAAGAAGGTTTAAACTCAAACACAATGTGCAACCTGTATCATATGAACTTTCTACACTTACAATTTAAAAAATGGGACATAGAAAGGATTCAAAAGTAGGAATCACACTAGCCACATCAAATTCTAACTACAAAATAAGATAGAAATTTGAGAAAGGAATGCCCTATTGTTTCATTAAACTGAAGGAGTCGGCAAAAATATAAAAATCTAAGTACCAAATGCATACAAAACTCTCTGGAAATGAACGAGGAAGAAGCAATAATCTAGACTGATAAAATCAAAATTTTCTCCAAACTTATATCTCCCAACTGTCTCTGATAGTGAAAATAGAAAAAATCAGCTCAACTGCATCTTTGAATTAGCAATTCTGATCCATTTTCGAGCTCCCAAGAAAAGCCTAAAAAATAGTGTCCAAAACTGCTCCAAATTGTATGAGAAAGATAGAAACTTTCTATCTCCAAGAGGTTGATCCAAAAGAGCCACAAAATCAGGCCCAAACTACTCAAAACTAAAATTAGAAATTTCAATTTGCTCACTCCTTTTCAAATTCGCCCAAGAACTCAAACTCAAAAATGGAAGGTTTTAATGAGAACTCAAGTCCACTAATTGCATTTTAAAACAATAACAAACATTAAGTTAATTTATAGAAATATTACCTTAATGATGTTTTACATCATTTGCATTTTGAGAATTTCAATATGGAAATCCCCCTATTACATTTGATTTGATGCAATCTTGACTCTAATTATTCTATTTTTTGTAATTTGGGTAAAATTTGATACTTTGCAAAAACCAAAATAATATGCAAATTCTCCTAATGTATTTGATTTTTCTATAAAAAATCATAAAAAATTTAGGCACCTATCATATATGCCTACTCAAAGGTTCAAGGGAAAACTAAAGCATTCAAACTTAGGCAAAATCATATATCACAAAGGCATCGACTTGATTTTTTAATAGGGACATAAACTAAATCAAAGTCAAAGCTCCTAAGTTTGGCATAAAATGCAAGGGCATGGTCGGCATATTATCTCAAAGGAATTAGTTCAGCATCTGAGTTTTAATTAAATGTGATAAAAATCCAAACTCAAATTAGGGCATAATGCAAACCCTATCACAAAACCAAACGAATCCCTAATTCATAACATCATTTTGCATTTTCCATTTTACAAAAACAAATTTGCACTTTGACCACCGTGGAGACTAGGGTTTGGAGGTTGAATCTTCACCATTTTGAGATGCTTTCTTTGTTGTTTTTGTCGAATCTTCGTAGGAACTCAATGTTAAGATGTTTTTCCACCATTTTGAGGTACTTTGACTCCATTTTGAAGAGATTTTAGGGCCTCTAGGTGGCAGCCATGATACATTTTCTGATGGATTTTGCTTGTCACATTTAATGTTGATCTTTTGTATACTATGGGGCTGCCATGAGAGACTGATTATAAGTCTTTGGGATGCACTTGCGCATGGTATTTGAGGGTATCTCTCCACACCAAAACTTGGGTAAGCTTATATTCCTTTCATTTTGTGCATTTCCCTCTTAAATAAGCTTAATTTGAGCTCATTTTAAAAGAAAACATTTTCCTTATGTGGAAAAATGAAATGAATCTTTGTGTTCCTTTATGGAAGCCAACCATACCTTGTTATTTCCCTTATTTGTGTAAAATATGATTCAGTTTTGAGCTCGACCCCATGATAGAAAAATCAATGAAACTCCATCCATTTTGTTTACTATTTTGGGTTTCTTTTGAGTTGTTTCAAGGCTTGCATAAGCTCGAATCCTCTTATTTCCTTCTACATTTTTTATTTCAAGACAAACCCAAAATGGGTTTTGTTATTTTGAGAAGAAAATGTTTCTCCCAGGCCACGGCTATGAGAGTACAAATTGGGTTTTGAAAACACTTGATGCATCTTATATTTCTCCTCCATCTTTTAATATGTAAAAGATAACATTTTTTTTCCATTTTTCTGAATAAAATCCAAAGAAAGGTGTCTCCATGCCAAGTCAAAGCTTCTGTATTTTTTTGGGTTTCATATTTTTTGAATGTGATGCCATTATTGTTCATTTTCCTTTTGAAACCCTGGCTCCATCATAGCATTTGCTAATTTATTTTCAAGAGAAAGCATATTTGGCTCCATAGTAAAGTAGGAATGGGAATATTATTGCTCGTTATTCTAAAAAATAATATGGCTCCATTTTTTCCATGTATGCAACTGTAGCTTGTTTTATCATGAATTTTCTCTTTGAAATACAAATTAGGCATTTCTCCATTTCTGAATATGCAAGAAGACAACATTGTTTCCCACTTTATGTAATGTATGCATTATAGCTTCATTCTCTCTATTTCAGAAATGCAGCATTGTTCCAATAGGGGTTTTCTTTTCAAAGCACATACTAGGTACTCTTCATTTTCATTTCTTATTCATAATCTCACATGGTTGCCATTGTACTTGTACTTTCCTTTTTCTATGAAGCACACAACAGAAAATTATTTCTTTTCCACTCACACCCAAATGCATTGCATGATTCATGGTAGATTTAATGATGATGCCTTCATTTTATGTTTATTCACTACCTACAATGCTTGCATTCAGATAGCATGATGCATCTATAGGCCGACACTTTCACTATTGTTTGTTGCCATCCATTTTCAGACACTTTGAAGCTTTAATATTGTAGGTTGAAATTATTTTTCCTAAAAATGTACTCAAACCTTTACTCTTTACCACTATTTCATTCATCTTGTGAGCATAAAATAATGTAATGAAGCTTTCCTTCATGAATGCGATATCATAATTTTGAAACAAAACTTGAATTCTATGTTCCATTTAGCTTCCATGATGTTGTTTTGTGCTCAAAACATTGTCTTCTTCAGAATGTGCATACTCAAACCTCTGATGACCTTTATGCATTGCACCAATAGTCGATAATGGCTCTTTTCCCTTTCATGTTTTTACTTCAATAGTTCATTTGCAGCTATACATGTTGCACTTCAATTACTTGATAGAAACTAAAGCCTCTTTACACTCTTCATGCATTTTTATCTCCCATTGAGGGCAGCTACAGTTGATATGAATCTTGATCCACAATGCATAGAAGATCTTGAAATATGTGAACTTTTCCATGTATGCTTGTTCACTATCACTTCATAGCAATGTACTCCTTGCTGCCCCATCATTGTGAACAACATATTTATGACACATGGCAGCAATATAATGTTGTAACACTTGTTCATGACATATTTGTATGCAAACAAAAATATCTAATGAAAGATATTGCAATTAATTTATGTTCTACATATTTTTTAGCATTCAAAAAAGATTCCTTGCTCATTTGTGATCTTCATTTTCACTTGCATTTCAGAATCTGATTGTCATGAATGGGAAATGAATCAACTTCTCTTGTATTACTTTGTAAACTCCTCCTTCAATTGAATGTTTCATTTTGAGCATTGTGAATGTATTTCCTCTCTCGATCTCCTTTTGAAGTTAAGGGGCAGCATGTTGAGCTCTACCCTTGAGGGAGCCCATTTTTACACCACATGCTATTATGTCTTCAGAAATGGGTCAGGAACATGATTTCTCCTATACCTACACAATGAAAAAACATGTCAGATAAAAAGCAGTGGAGCTCAATGCTCCTCTGATGTTTCATTTTTTCATGCTCAACCTTTGCATACTTCTGATGTTTATTCAACTAATTCAATGCACCATAAGCAATGTACTATATTTATGTTGATAGAGCATATAGGATGATTCATAACCAGAGCTCTAACAAATCTTTCTCAATCATCTACAGGTTCACTTGGAGACCAAGAGAAAGGAGGGGTAAGTGACAACGAAGTCCAACTCGAAGACACCTTAGGAAATGATGGCTATTTCTCTTCTTATGTGTTTCTTTCCTTCCTTTATCTTCAGTTGTATAGTACATTCCTTGTGTTATGTTGATTCAACTATTCCCACGGCTTGTGTGGGACACTTGATCTCTCTTTTCTCTCCAATGAATATGAAAACAACATTCTATGCAATCTTGTTCAATTTTGTATATCTCTTTTGCAAAAATGTATGTCGCATTGTAAAAAATGGATAAATCAATACAGAAAGAATGAAAGCATTATTCTTTATATTTCATGCCATCTCTTCTATGTTATAAACATTGAATGGCAAATTGAATGCTCTCTTTCATTGAAAACATATTGCACATTTAAACTAAACATTTCTTGTAAACTCCAATACATGCAATGGTTTAAGAAATGCATAAATGAATTGAAATATTTTCAGCTTAAAATGAACATAATTTAAATAGCTCTACGAATTTGAGCTAAGGTGAAAATTTGGTAATAGTTCTTTGTATAGAAGGACTCAAAATTTGACTATCCTCCTTATTAATAGGCCTAATTGGGTAGTTAGGCTTGACAACAATGGGGTTTTTGGTTCCAAAAACTTTTGTGGTTGTACACACACCTCCAACACACAACATATGGTCACAAAAACCTATTCCCTTCCTCTCAAGAAACTCCTCTATGCCCTTTCATCAAACCCCCTAGGCCACTAGGGTTTTCATTACATATAAGACTCAAAATGCACCAAACTATCATTAAGTACTCCACACTTGCCAACCCAGGTCTCATATTTTGCAAGGAGATCAAAGAAAATAGGATAGAACTTTTTTACAAAGTTTCATTGGTTGGTCATGGTGGAAACTCCAAATATGGCAATTTCATGGCTTATTTCAACCCTAGGTAGGGTTTGGAGCAAGTTTCAATAAATCAATGATATCTCCTTCAATACTTCATGAAATTTAACCAAACTAGAAGAAAAAAAAATCTATAACAATCCTTCACATCATACATCCATCATTCCTACTGTACAAAGAAATGTAAGTCCGTACAGATGTGACAAAGATCTACATAATGTAGGAAAACACAGAATTTTCACTGTGAAATGCAACGAACTATCATTCATAACTTTCACATAACACCAAATGAGGCCATTTTCTCTGGTCAGATTGTAGATGACATAGTTATAGAATTTTCCTCAATTTTTTATAAATATCTAACGATGGAAACAAAATTTATGCCATTTTTTTCCAAAATAGATAACCCTAGGTACAGAGTCAAGTGAGTTCTAGTAAATTTGCAATAACTTTCAAAATACTCATTGAAAAGACACCAAAAAAAATGAAAATGAAATTTTTTTCATCCCTCTATCAAAAAAAACCAATCTTAGGACCGTACCAATCCATACCAGTTCATACCATGCAATGGAGCAGCAATATTGCAGTCAAATTACATAGAAAAATACATAAAAATATGTCTAATTGGTGTCTTATTCCTCCAAACTACTCTCCAACTGTTGAATTCAAGTTGTGGGGACATTATATCATCAAGATAATCCAATCCAACTAATTTCAACTACCCAAAACCAAATAACCAACCTTTCAATGAACTTGACAACTTTTGTTAGCAACATGACAACTTTTGAGCAACTTTTCCATCTTTTATCCAAATGACCCCAAACTTACACAAATGACTCCAAATGATCATTAATGGTCCAAAATGACATTATTTACATAAAAAAAGACAAAAACCCAAATTTGATCATTTTGAGCATGAGGGTGCTCTTGCACAAACATTGAACCTTTTTCTTGTTTGCTTCCCAACCTGACATTCCTTGAAAACTACATTGATAGGATTTGTAATCTTTATTAGATATCTCATAGCTTGAGAAGAGATGATCCTCACTAGGTTTTCAAAATTTATGTGACACATTCTTCTATTCCATAGCCAACTTTTAGAGATTTGAGTCATAAATAATATACCATTAGCACCCTTAAGCTGATAAACATTGCCATCTATCCTTCTTCCTACAACAACTAGAGTTTCAGAGCCTTTCCTAATCTCACAACCACCATCCTAAACCACAAGATTATATCCTTTACTACACATTTTTCCTACACTTAGAATATTATGTCGGAGACCCTTAACATAAAGAACATTTATGCTTTCCATCAAAACTGATTGAACCTTTCCCACATATCTTAGTATATGTGTCATCACCAAACTTAACAAGACCACCTTAAAACTTCTCAAGTTTAAAAAATTTTCTTATCACCTGTCATGTGATTTGAGAATCTGTTGTCAATAATCCAGTAGTTTTTGTCCTCTCTAGCATGAAAAATAGTCACCATAGTTCCATTATGACCTACTTCTAGAGAAAATTCCTTCATACATCTCTCAAATTTAATAGAATTAGTTCTGACATTTAGAGCCATGAACAATCATTCAATGTTTTCATCATCTGAGTAATTAGATTCATTATTAGATATACTGGCATCTTCTTTAACATAACTTCTCTTAATTGATTTACCTTTATTCGACTTAAATTTTTCATTTGAAGCTTTGACAAGACATCTCGAAGCATAATGACCTATCTTTCCATAATTGGAACATTTGAAAGGTAACTTACCTCTATATTTCCAATGCCCTTTTTCAATCTCCTCACAAATTTTTCTTCTAACTTATCAAACTCATCCAAATCAGATTACTCATTCTTCTCTATTTTTTCAACTTTGAAAGTAGTTTCTTTTCTTGAATCACTTGGACCAAAATATCTTAATTCAAAAGTATTTAAAGCACCAAAAAATTGACCTCTAGAATAATGATCTAAATTTTGAGCTTCTTCAATAGAAGAAACCTTATGACTATAAGATTTAGTAAGAGTTCTTAATACATTCTTTACCACCTCATCTTCTTCAAGTTTTCCACCAAAGCCTTTGATGGAATTGACAACTCCATCCATGATATGCATGTATCCTGTAATATCTTCATCTTTTGTCATCCTTATGGTTTCAAACTTAGTCTCCATATTCTACATCTTTTCTTGCTTGACCTTATCATCTCCTTCATAAACACTTTCTAGCTTTTTCTACATTTCTTTAGCATATTTGTAGCTCATAATCTTCACAATTTTTGAATTAGAAAGACCACTAAAGAGAGAATACCTTGCTTTACCATTTTTCTTATAAGCCTTGATCTCATCATGAGTTGATGATCCATTAGTAGGCATTGTATATCCATAAAACCCTATGGAAATAAGGAAACCTTACATCTCACTCTTCCAAAAGGCATAATTAGATCCATCAAATAGAGGATCCTCCTTGTGCGCCACCAGATCTACCTCAAGCAGTTAATATTTATTCTAAGGAACCTTTCTCTTATACCAATTTTTGAATGCACAAGACAACTAAGATGGGAGTGAATTAGTTGTATATTAAAACATCAAAACCCTCATTAACGTTCATACCTGCATTAGTCTCTTAAACCCTTGACAACCATTAAATCCTTATCATGAATTAACAAAATATAAACATGAGAAACAATAATGAAAACACATATAAACACATGAGAACACCATATTTACATGGAAAAACCAAGAAGGGAAAAACCACAGTGAGGATTAGCTCATAATATAAATTAATCACAACACCAAATACAATAGGCTCACTATCGGAGGGCTCACGACCCAAAAGAAAGAATGGTTCATTGCCAAATTAGAAAGAAGAAGAAAGAATATTTTTACAATGATAAATCCATCTCAAAGCAATTGAAAAATATCCACCATTACATCAGTAGATAATTTGCACTCTCTCTAAAGAATGTAGACACCCTTTGCTCACTGGATCTGATAGTCCTAGACATTAAAGCTCATACTACATTTTTCACTTTCGCACTTCACATCTCAAAACTTTTCACTAGACACATCACACACATCCTCCATCAATTCATCACACATATATTACCATCCTCAACCTTTAAAATAATCTATAAGGTCGACTATGCACCTAAAGCGTGCAAATTCAAATTAGGTCAGCACCAAAACATGCCTACGATGTAGAGGAATAAATATGGACCTCATCACACCTTAACTTGGACCTAAATCCACATACACACACCATGCCATGCTTCCACAAACATCGAAGCATATTCACAATTTGTGTAAACACCCAAGGTCAGTTGAACCTATGTTAACACCATTAAACATTTAAGTACATGCTTTCTCAACTCTAAAGATGAATTTCAAACCACACACAAAACTTTTAAAAAAATCTAGAATATTCCATGAACACCTAAAATCCAACAAATCCTTTGCAACATCCTACACCTGAAGAACATAATCATTATGTACACCCAAATAACCTTCCACACACTATAACACATGAATCCAACCTTGTGGAGCAACAAAACTCAAATAACTGAGACTAAAGATAGATATGAACAACATAAGCATACTCCTAGATCTGCAAGACTAGAAACCATAATGCAGAGAAATACGAAGAAAAACCATCTCTCCCAGATAGCACTACTTCACAGTTCACACACTAGTGAACACAAATTCTTCTGTTAAACAATTCAGAACATGAAGCTCGAGATATAACACCTTTGATCAACATATCCAAACCACACAAGTAGATCTTCAACCATGAAGAACTGTGATGCAAAACACTAAATACTACTCTACCATATTGAACTCTCTTTACCATACTAAACTTTCTTTTAATCAATTTTTCTCAAAAGCACTTGTAATCCAAGCACCACAAACACCATCTCAACATCTTCAACACCTTCTCAAAATCTCAACCACACAAGAGGTTGAACATCCACAAACATATGCTCATCAAACAAAAACTAGAGGTTGGCATTAGTGAGACTACTAATGACAACATAATGTAACTAATCAATGCATCTCCATAGGTTGACATCAATGAAAACACAAACATCCAAAAAAAAATTGGATAAATGCCAATAACAAGTTTTAAATACCTAACCATTCCACCATTAACGTTTACTAGTATGAACTAGTGAGGAGAAATTAAGGTTCATGTGGAGTATTTCAAGTTTGTGGGACATCTAGAACCATAAAAATTAAAATAACAAAAAGCTTTAGAGAAGTCATACAAGTTTAATTAGATGAAATTAGTGATTAAAAGTTACATATTTGGTCAAATTGTCCCTAAAATGGTTTTGTGAGTGGCCTCAATCATTCATGTTGGACTTGGTAAAATTGACTCATGGACCAAACTTGATGAAAGCATAAGACAAAATGTTGGATAAATTCCAATAATGAGTTTAAAATACCTAACCATTCTACCATTATTTTTTACTAGTGTGAACCAGTGAGGAGAGAATTAAGTAAGGTTCATGTGGAGTATTTCAAGTTTGTGGAACATCTAAAACCTTAGGGATATATCTTCATACCCAATGGAATTCCACAATATCCTATTGACCAAGTGAATGCCTCCTTTATTCAAAATTAACCACATCCCTATGCACTTGAAGGTTTTATATATTGTCTAAAGAAATACTCACATAATTTTCCTAACAACATACCAAAAACAATTACCATGGTGATTTAGCCTAGCTCAAACTCAACTAAAAAATGGACCTTCCAAAATCCCTAAAAAATCACTCTCTCAAAATACAAAGATAAAGAATGATGATACTAAGACCTAACAACTAAATAAAAAAAGAAGGGGCCCACATTTAAAAACAAGGTGTGTGTACCAGGCACAAAACCACTCATCATTGCAAGATCCTAAAACCCAACTTCTTGATAACATATATGAATCCTCTTTCTTTTAAAATGAAGAGGTATTTATTTTCTTGGAACTATGAAACAACTTACTAATACACATTACGCAACCTCCTAAACCTCTTCATACTTAGTAACCATGCATAGGGTACCTTGACACCTAATTATCACTTAATTTATATTTTTATATCCATGTTAGGTTTTAGAATTCTAATTTCTTACTTTTTTAATTTGGGTCTCACCAACACAGAATCTTAAAACTCTACTTTCAAATAATATATGTGAAGCTTCTATATTTTAAAGAAAAGAGGTATGTATTTCCTAAAGTCTTGACCAACCTTAATAGGACACATTAGGAAAACTCCTAGATGGGTCATCCCATAATAATGGATCCCAAACTTGGGACATCCTGATTTTTGCTTGAAATCACATAATTTTTAGAAAAACTAATGATTTGAGCCTCGAGGGATTTCATCTAAAGGGTTTTATTGAAGAGTGTTAGATAAGACTCCCTTAGATCAAACCCCCTTGGGTAAAACCCCTCTAGTATTATATCATTCCCACAATGGAGTCTCCCTCACACCTATCAAAATGATGGCAAAAAACACTTTTTTCTTTACCTTTTGAGGGATTAAATAAATTTATTTAGAAATTATGTTTTCTAAGTATGTATCTCTTATTATAAGCTTTAAAAAAGTGTAATTTTAAATATTTTTAATGTTATTATTATATTTATATTTTATTTCTTGTGAATGTTTTTTTTTTACTAAACATCAAGGTATTTGTTTCAAACACATGAAAAAATAGAAAAATAGAGAAAAAAAATCTAAAAAATATGTGTGCACTAGGTATTGATGTTTTTATTTCAAAAAAAAAAAATCAATATATACAAAACAAGTTATGCATAAAATGTGCAAAAGGTTTCAACACGGGTGCCTAAAAAAATTCATTAATAGAATTAACAATCCAAAAAATCAATTGAGCTCTCTGCGCGCACTCCTTTTTTCAAATTTTTGAGCTTCTACATTTCTTGATGAATCAGCCCAAAGGGGGGCCCATCAGGGCTCGCCCACCCATGAACTTTTCTCCTTCCCAGAATGTCACTTCCTTCCCTTCACCTTCTGGGGGGACTAAAAGTATGCCTAGTGCTTCACATGTTTCCTGTCCTGGGGATTCGAATGGCTTAGCCTCTTCTCCTGGGGGTAAGGACACTTTGCTTGTTGGTGAGAAAATTGTTTCCTATGTTGAAAAGATTATTGGCGGTAAGGCTTCGACAAAGGTGCCTCAAGATTCTCTGTTTTCTTTCTTCACTGTGGAATGGGATGAAGTAGACATCCCAGATGTAATCTTGAATGATGCTTTGGAAGGTCTAAAGTTTTCCTTGGTTGGAAAGTTCTTTGTTGGCTGTCCCAATATTGACTAGGTACATAAGTGGGCTTCTAACACTTGGAACCTCAAAGGTAGTGTTTCCATAAGTGTTATGCCTAAAGGTCTTTTTTTATTCACCTTTGTAATTCTTGAGGATATGATAAGGGTTCTCATGAGAGGCCCTTGGGCTTTTGATAGAATTTTTAAGAATATTTTGTCCCTATGTAAGTGGAAACCAAGATTTAATGCCTCCATTGATCTGGGTAAAGTTTCCCCTACCTGGGTTAGACTCCCTAGTTTTCCTTTAGAATTATGGCATCAAAATTCCTTTAAAGGCATTTTTGATTCATTTGGCACCCTTGTTATGGTGGATAAAGTAACCCTTCTCAAAACTAGACTAGTTTATGCTAGAATGTGTGTGAATGTTGTGGTTAATACAGTTCTTCCTACCTCTATGACCTTAAAATCAAGATTTGGAAGATGGGTTCAACCATTGGAGTATGAAAAAGCATTGGTTTTCTACCAAGGTTGTAATAAGTTTGGTCTTTTACATGATGTTCATAAAAAAGCCCCACTTGAACCTAAAAATTATCATCAGAGAATCCTAGAGAGCTCTCCCTTAAAAAATGTGGTTCCAATGAATGTGATAAAGGATCCTATTACACTATCTTTTCATAATGTGATGAAGCCTTCTCAAATGTTATGTGAAGAAGAAGGTCAGATCCTAAATGAGGGTGCTCCTTTGGTCAATACTAAAATGGCTCTTTCTAAGGGGGTTGTTGGGGTTAATACTTCACCTTCCTTAGAGAAGTATCTAGAACCAAAAAATAGTAATAAAAATATGGATAACCAAATATAATCTTCACATGAAATGGAGGGTGGTGCTTCTAAACCTTAGGAACAAAAAAAGAACCTATGGAGGATAGTGAGTTTGTTAGTCAGATGGAAAAATTATTGACCTTATCTTCCTGAGCTCCCTATGACTGATATGGTTTTTGGGGATGTTCATACTCCTGAAGATAAGATTGAGAAGGAGAGTAGAGACAGAAGTAAGAAAAGCTTGATGAATTCTAGCTCCCCACGAAAAGAGGGGGTGGTAGACAAGGAATGGATAAATACAAAATTGTGGAAAAAGAAGAAACTAGATGTAGGAGGAAATTAAAAAGTGGGTAGACCATAACTAAAAGAGTCAAGGATCAAAGAAACAACAAGAGATGTGCAGATGGTAAGCAGAGAACTCTTGACTTCCTGGTTGGGAGTAAATCCAAAAAGAAGTCAAGGGAGATCTTCTCCCACTATGTGTAGTATCATTGGGATACTATTTTTTTTTCATGTGTCCATTGTATTGGAATGTAAGGGGACTAAATGGCCCCTTTAAACAACATTTGTTAAAAGCCTGTGTGACTGATGTTAAACTAGATGTCATTTTAATTCAAGAAACCAAAATGAAAAAAATAAAATTTTGAGAAGGTGGTAAAGTGGCTTTGGCCTTGTGCTAGTTTTGAAGTTAGTGACATTGAAGGGGCTTCTGGGGGGATTGCTACTTGTTGGAACCCCTCTAGGATTCCTAGAGAGTTAATTTTTTGTAATAATAATTGTCTCATAGTTTCTATGGAAGATAATATAACATCAATCAAGTGGAATATGGTAAATATATATGGTCTAAAGTCAAGATTGGATAGGATCGATCTATGGAATTTGCTAGAGGGTATAATTGTTAATAGGAAGGATGAGTTTTGGATGCTTGGTGAGGATTTTAATTTCCCTTTGTATCCCTCATAAAAGAGTTGAGTTCTTACTGATTTCTCAGATATCATCATGGACTTATCAGGGTTTCTCAACTTTGTAGGGTTAATGGAAATTCCTCTGAATGGATCTCTTTATACTTGGACAAATAGGAGGTAGGGATGCAATCTGATCCAGGTGAAGTTGGATAGGTTTCTTGTTTCCTCCAATTGGAATATTTTGCAGAATCTCTCCCTTTCTGCTTTCCCAAGAATAGGTTTTGATCATAGTGCTCTCCTTCAAGAGTGGGATGACAAAATGGTTAAAGGACCATTTCCTTTTAGATATAAAATAAAGTGGTATCTTCATTCGAACTTCAAGTCCTTGGTGGAAGAGTGGTGGAAAGCTCCTTGTGATGGTACTCCTATGTATAGATTGGCTCGGAAGCTGAAAAAGATTAAAGAGAGGGTCAAGAGGTGGAATAAGTATTCGTTTGGGAATGTTTTTACCCAAAAAAAAAATTGAGCTTGAAGCTCAAGGAGATCCAAGATCTTATGGAGCTAGAAATTATGAATGAAGAGACTTGTAACCAATAAAGGAACCTCAAAACTCAATGGTATAAAATAAATAAAAAGGAAAAAATCTTTTGGAAACAGAAAATGAGAATCCAATGGTTGAGGGAAGGGGACAAAAATGCAATTTTTTTCCACCAATCCACCTTAAAACATAGAGGAAGAAATAGGATTATATTTCTAGTGACTTCTAATGGGACTAGACTTGACAAATAGGAGGACATTGAGAAGGAGATTGTTTCCTTTTTTCAAATTTTCCTTAATCGCCAAAGGTTCACAATAATGAATTGGATGAATTCTTGCAGGTGATCCCTAATGTTATTACGGAGCAGGATTTAAATGAAATGTCTAAAGTTGTTTCAATGATTAAAGGTAAGGAGGTTGTTTTCTCTTTTGGAGCCTTCAAAGCGCCAGGGTCGGATGGCTTCCCTCCAAGTTTCTTCCAGGTCTATTGGGACACTGTTTCTTCTGACTTGTTCATGGTGTTCAGGGATTTCTTCAGGTCGAGAAGGATTTTAAATTAGATGAACACCACTTTTATTGAACTTATCCCTAAAACTAATGAAGCTACTTCTATGAATGACTATAGACCAATCAATTTGTGTAACACAACTTATCAGATCTACTCTAAGATTATGGTTAATAGACTGAAATTAGTGTTGAACAAAATGATTGTTGTTAACTAGAAAGGGTTTGTCCAGGGAAGACAAATATTGGATGCAACTATGTATACTCATGAGGTGCTACATTCTATGGATTATAGCAAAAAATAGGGTATGGCTTTAAAATTGGATATCTCTAAAGCTTATGACCGGGTCTCTTGGAATTTCCTATTTGTTGTTCTTGAAAATTTTGGTTTCAAAGGAAAAATTTTAAACCTAATTAGATCATGTGTCACTTATCCTAAGTATTCAGTGTTGATTAATGGGTTTCCTCATGGCTTCTTCTCTGTTGGTCGTGGCCTAAGATAGGGGGACCCATTGTCACCTTATTTTTTGTCATTGTGGTTGAAGCCTTGAGTCGTAATATCCAGAAAAAAATTGTTAGGAAGACTTTAAAAGGTTTTTGTGTTGCTTCTTCCCTTTCCCTTGCTTCACATCAACAATTCATTGATGATACCATCCTCTTAGGGGAGGCCTCTATTTTAGAAGCGAAATAATGGAAAGCAATCCTTGAAAAATATGCAAAGGTTTATGATTAATATATTAACTACCAGAAAAATAAAATATATTTTTCAATACTAGCTAGATTATTAAGGACAAAGTGATAAGTATTCTAGGTTGCTAGGAGGATGACATTCCTTCCACCTACCTAGGGTTACCATTAATCTCAAGAAAACTTGATAATAATTACTGGAACTATATTGTGGAAAAGATTCATAAGAAGTTCGCAGGGTGGAAAGGAAAATCACTAAGTTTTGCTAGGAAGGTTTAGCTCTTAAAAGCTTCTTTACAAAACATACATGTCTATTATCTCTCTCTTTTCAATATTCCTACTAATATTGCTGAGAAAATTGAAATGGTTCAAAGGAGGTTCTTATGGTCAAGAGTGGAGGAAAGGAAAAGAATGGTGCTTCTTAGATGGGAAATTGTTTGTACTCCAAAGAGGGAAGGAGGATTGGGGATAAGAAGAATAAAAAAGTTCAATAAAGCTCTTGTGGCTGAAATGCGCTAGTTTCTTCTAGAAGGAGAAAAAGATTGGGTGCAAATTCTAAGGGCTAAATACTTAGGTAACAAGGATGTTAGTTGTTTCTTCAGGAACAAGGAACTTCCCTATGGTTCTGTCTTCTAGAATAACATGCTTAAGGTGAGATGCACTCTTACTAAAGGAGCAAAAATGAGAATTGGAAATGGAGTAAGAGCTGAATTTTGGGAGGATTCTTGGTCATCCAGTGCTCCTTTGTCTACTAGTGACAACCTACATCAAATTAGAATTAGATTGAAGAGAAGTGTTGGAAAAAATGTCTCAAATTCTTTAAATTGGGATGGTTCTAGACCAAAATGGATAGACTTAAAAAACTATTTGAACAATGTTGTTCTTAGGTGAGGAAGGCAACTAAATTGGGATGTTGATTTGGCCTCCCTTTTGAGGCAGATTGGGAATCCTAATCTTTTCTTGAGAAACAAAAAGGATGTATGGATTTGGACAAAAAATGCTTTTGGGCGATTTTCAGTTAAATCGAATTATGAATCTATGGATTTGCAGGATTTCTATCCAGGGATCTTCAATTGGAATAATATGTAGAGAAATAATTTAATCCCTAAGATCAACTATTTTTGGTGGACAGTGATGCATGAAAGGATTCTTACAATTGATAACCTTAAGAAAAGAGGATGGTACTTAGTTAATAAATGTTACTTATGTAATGAATAAGAAGAAACAATTATGCATATGCTCTTTCAATGCTCTTATGCTCAAGAAGTTTGGGTTTTCTTTCTTAAGATTCTTATGGTTGATTGGGTTTTCCCTCCTTTGGTTAAAATGTTTGCTAATTGTTGGAGTATGTGTCCCTATTCTCACAATATAATCTCTAACTTCTGGAGACATGTTCCCCTGTTCCTCACTTGGGGTTTGTGGAAAGAGAGGAATAATAGAGTTTTCATGGATGCAACTAAGAGTAGCAAAGCGATTTACTTGTCTATTAGGAAATAGATTCAAGAGAACATAGAAAGCTGCAAGTATGCTCCTTAAAACAAAGGACCTTCATATCAAGAAATGAGAATCAAGCAAAATGGGGTCTCTCTCAGGATCTTAATAATATTGATTAGGCTAAATAAATTGTTAGAAAAAGCACTATTTGGATCCTCCCAGACCCTGGGTGGATAAACTGTAACTTTGATGGATGTTTGAAAGGGAATCCTAGACTGGCAAGGGTTGGCGAGGTTGTTAGAAATGATCATGGTATCTATGTGGTTGGGTACAGCAAGGGACTGGGAACAACAACAAATAATTTGGCAAAGGCTTTTGCTGCATGGATAGGAATAGGTTATCTCAAAGACAATGGCTACACAAAGGTCATTATAGAGGGAGATTCCAAGCTAATAATTTATTATTTAAACAATAAGGCAAAGGCCCCTTGGGAGATAAAAGATTTGTTAGATGATTGCAAAAATATGATACAGACTTTCCAATGTTGCAAGATATGCCACACCTTTGGGGAAGGTAATAGGGAGTTTGATGCCTTAGTGAATTTTGGCTTTAGGCAAGGGGCTTTAATATATTGGGATTTCTCCAATTTATCAAACCCGATAAAGTAAATTATTGGTAAAGATAGAGGAGGGGATTTGATTTATCATGGGAAGAATTAATAAGAAAGGTTTGTAGTGTTGGCCAATTGTCAAGATGGTTGTTGTCATTCTTGTGTGGCAATTGGGTAGGCTGATAAGATGGATAGGGAGGTACAATATTAAAGGTGGTGGTACGTTGGATCTAAAATATTTAAAAATAAAGGGGTGGAAAGGATAGTTAGTTTTGGAAACCTCATGTGTTAAAAAGAAAGGAGTTAATGAGGATATAGAGATCATTATTTATACCTCGAAAAATATTTCGTTTGATTTTGGAAAAGACATTTTAACATGTATTTTCACCAATGTGAAGGAGGGGAATAAAAAAAGAGTAATCATAGCTCATAAAGGTGGTGGAGTTGTTAGAAATCATAATGACACAATCCAAAAATATGATAGTTGACTGTGTATTCCAATTGATTATTTTAAACAAACTGCGAGATGGTTTGAGTTGTTATTTGTGCAAATGAAAAATCGCCAAGTCTCCATAAAAAATGAGGTTTTTGAATTACCTGTTGCTACTGTTGTAAACAAGGAAGGCCGACATGACGAGTTCTTACTTCTTCCTAAGAACTATTCTACCAAAGAGAAAGCCATGGGAGGCCCTAGGAAGCGGATGGAGCTAAGAAAATATGACTCCCTAAGAAAGAATGTGGAGCTGTGGGGTTTGTTTTAGTGGGATGGGTTTACCCGTTACTTTTTTTCCATGGAAGGTCATAGTGAGTGGCTGAGCTACAAATTTGCAAACGCCTGGAAAGATGGGGAAGTTGAGTTGTGTGGCCTTCATTTTAAGGTTGATGCTAAGCTCATAGCCAAAGCGACGAGGCTAGCATATGAAAGGAAGAAGGTGGCTAAGGTAAGTAATGGAAAGTATCAAGATTATATCAAAATAAATATTGAGGATAAAGAAAAATCTAAAAGATTTCAAAATGGGTACTCTAGGATTCTTCTTCCTCCTCCGTATCATAATGTTTGCTTCTTCGTTATGAAATATTTCACATTGGAAGGTCATTTTCAATCTATCCATGGTTACCACTTTTCGATTCTGAACCATATCTACCATCTTAAGAAAATTAATCTTTCGTTCTTCCTTTTTTCTTCCTTAAACCAAAGTCTGACCAACGGCACAAACCCCCCACTTCACTAGGGCTTGATTCGTGCGATTTGAAAATGTGTCCTTGATACTTTACTGCAAAGAAATGTTTTCCTAAACTTGCTTGAAAACCCTACTCCCAAGAGCTTTGTTAAAATTGAGTTCATTGGAAGCAGGCCACATTCCCCGACCAAATACTCTGCTAAAAACCCCCCATCCCTATGGACACCCCTTGGTTGGACCTTCTCAAAGTCACCCCAGAAAAATGCAATGCTACTCCCATGGCTCCTATTGTAAACAAAAAGAGAAAATTGATGATTCGTGAGTTGGGGGCTGACCCCAATACTATAATGATACCGGATAACAATGAAAATAGCCCTGATTGTTCTACTTCGGTGGGCCGAAGATTGACTAGGCTTGCTTTGGCCACATCGAAGGGGTCTAACAACAATAAAAATTCTAAAATTTTGGAAAAGAAGAATCTATAGGAGTCTTTGGACAATAAGGGGAAGAAGGTGGCTAGGGTTGCTAAAGATACTTCTTTTGAGGAAGTCTCGAATAGCCTTGGGGGTGAGTCTCTTGAGGAGGAGGATTCGGTGGATGGGGAAGATTCTAGCCAAGAGGAGGAAGATGGTGTTTCGGAGCAAGAGGATAGGCGGGAAGTTGAAGAAGACACTAAAATGGTTGTCGATAAAAATGATGCTACCAATGACCCAGAGGTTATGGAGGTTTTATTTGGCCCCTTAATTTAGGAATGATATTCCTAATAGTCTCATAGAAAGGATTATATTAGTTTCCATGGATAAATC
This sequence comes from Sequoia sempervirens, assembly GCA_007258455.2. NCBI lineage: Eukaryota > Viridiplantae > Streptophyta > Pinopsida > Cupressales > Cupressaceae > Sequoia > Sequoia sempervirens. Next base: position 142,924,122 of record VDFB02281492.1, on the reverse strand, counting down.
ATAACCTTATTTGAAGGCTTGAAATAAGCAAAATAAATCCATGTTTATAGAGGATGGGGGGGTGGTCCCACCACACCCCCTCCTCTTTATCTCTTTCTCTTAAAAAGGGTATGTGTTTTATTTAAAGAGGGTTTCCCC
>VDFB02281492.1:142797141-142923884 GCA_007258455.2 Sequoia sempervirens | reverse complement strand
TAGCCCAAAGGATGCAAGAAGAAGGAATGTTGATGGGAAACAGTGGAGAAGATCACACAATGTATTTAACTTCAAGTACTTTTCACCATGTTGAGGAGAGGTACTCATCTTCAGAGGATGAAGGTTATGAGTACGATGTTTCAAATCATAGGTACAATGTCCACATGGCCAAACAATAGGTTTTTTCTGACCTTGAAGAAGATTATACAGAACCACATTCTGTTGAGGTGCCTACTCAGTGCAGTATGAGGAAACTCACCGAAGAGGAGATAGAGAGATTAACCATTGCTGCAGTTGAAGAAGCAAAGAATAAGTATTGGTTGAGAAATAGGACAGTGAATGAGAAGGAAGGTGTCCCTAGGCGAATATTTGTAAAAGATCAAATGGTGACACAAGGAATGGTGAAGAAAGCATAAAACAAACAACATGATAAAAAGAAATAGAAGCTTGTCCAAAAGGAGGAAATCAAAGGGCTACACAAAGAAATGCAAAAGACTAATCAAAAGGAAGAAAACAAAGAAGAAACATTAGAGCAGAAGAAAATGATTAAGGTAGAAGGTTCCTCTTTTGACTTCACTCAAGCTTTATCCCAGGTAAAAATGTTTGTTCCATTGCTTGAGATGATGAAAATTAAGGAATATAGAGACAGTGTTGTTCAATTGATAACAAATAAGAAAATAGGATGGCTACTAAAACAATTAATAAGAAAGAGAAAGTAAGTATCCCAGAAGTGTGCCTCAATAATGCATTGTTAAATCCCCCACAAGTTGATCCTTTTTTCACTACATTACTCATAAATAACAAGTTGTTGAGGAATTTCATGATAGACTCTAGCGCTAACATAAATATTATGCCAGTAGGAGTTATGAAGCAGCTTGGCATGTGGGTGGATACTAATGGAGGAAAGTGTTATGCAATGGATAACAGACATGTTCCTATGGTAGGTATTATGAAAGATATCGAAGCCAAACTGGCTGCTTATCCACAAGTGGCTTATAATATAGATATAACAGTAATTGATACCCCTCCTCATTTTGGGATGCTTCTATCAAGACAGTGGACAACAACAGTTGGGGGAAATGTCCATTTTGATTTGTCTTATGCAACTAGTCTAGTGAATGATCAGGAAGTTAAGTTGTATAGGGAGCCAAGGATGAGCCAAGTTGTTGACTGTGTACCTCAAGATCAAATCAATTGTTTCTATAATGTGGATCTTGGAAATTTCAAAATAGAACCAGCCCAACCAAAGTTAGTTAATACTAATCGAATTGAAAAGCATGTTGCACAAAACTGCAGTGGTGTATGGAAAATGTACTTTGATGGAGCATGTAGCTAGGAAGGTAATGGAGAAGGAATATTTTTTGTTTCACCTGGTGGTAGTACATTTAAGTATTCATTTTTGCTAGCCTTTGAATGTACTAACAACGCGGCAGAGTATGAAGCCTTATTAACAAGCTTGAATATAGTCGTGAAACATAAAATCAAGTTACTGGCTGTTGTGGGGGATTCTGAGTTAGTTGTTTTGCAAGTTAAATCAAAGTATGTAGCAAAACACAAAATATTGAAGAAATATAGGAATGTTGTATGGGACACAATAGAGCTATTTGATGCATTTTCTATTGAATGGGTAGATCGGTCAAAGAACATAATGGCAGATTTCTTAGCGAATGTAGCTCTAAGAAGGGATGATATTACACTGGCTAGGGTGTCACAGATTGAGTTCAAGATGAGGCCTATTGTGCCTGATAATATATATAGTTGGCAGGTTTTTAATGATGATATTGACCTTTTGAAATTTCTTCACTGTATAGATCAATATGAAGCCCAAGAAATTGATTTCAATTCCTTTGTTGAAGAAGTGGATGGTAAACATACAGTATTTGGGAAGGAGATCTTACAACTTAAAACTAATAAGCTTCCTAGAGGACTAGTGGCATTAGAGAGAGTGTATGATGGAAGTGATCGGTCCTTCATGAAGCAAACACCAGTCAAGAAGGAGGATATTTAAGAGATAAACTTGGGAACTAAGATGGCACCAAAAAAGGTGTACACAGGGAAGAAAATAAGTTCAACAATTAGAAGAATGCTGATAGCGTTACTGAGAAAATATAAACATGTGTTTGCATGGTCTTATGAAGATCTAAAAGCATATAGAGAAGACTTGTTTCAGCATGAAATACCATTCAATCCAGATGCAAAACCATTAAGACAAAAGAAAAGACCCACAAATCCAACATTGGAGCCAAAAATGCAGGAAGAATTGGCAAAGCTCAAAGATGGGGGAATCATCAAACCAATCAGGCACTCAACATGGGTTTCGAACCTGGTTCTTGTGAGAAAGAAGAATAGTGATATCAGATATGTGTGGATTTTAGAAATCTAAATGTGGCATCCCTCAAAGATAATTATCCTCTACCCAATATGGAGGCTATATTACATAAGGTCACAGGGTATGAGCTATTATCTATGATGGATGGGTTTTCAGGTTACAACTAGGTTAAAGTTAAAGAATCTAAGCAGTATAAAATAACTTTTACAACTCCGTGGGGGACATATGTATACATAAGAATGCCATTTGGTCTCACAAACGCAGGAGCAACCTTCCAAAGAGCTATGGATGTAGCATTTGCAGATTTGATCAATGCTATCATGGTGGTGTATCAGGATGACCTTACTGCTTATTCAAAGAAGGCTGAAGATCATGTACAACATTTGGAAAAGGTATTTGTTAAAGCCTTAGAATATGGTATTAGCATGAACCCTAAGAAGTGTCATTTTGCAATCATAGAAGGTAAGCTCTTGGGACATATTGTCTCAAAGGAGGGGATTAGAATAGATCCTGAGAGGGTTGAGGCTATAGATAAAATTCATGTTCCTAAAATTGTTAAGGCCATCCAGTCATTCTTTGGACAGATTAATTTTGTTAGGAGATTTGCATCTAATTTTGTTGAAATTGTGAAGCCCGTATCAAAGATGTTGAGGAAGGGATAAAAAATAGAATGGATTGCAAAGGCATTGGAAGCTTTTATATCTTTCAAAAGGGTTGTCAAGGAAGCTCCTATCCTTAAATCTCCAGATTTTGCAAAACCTTTTTAGATATTTTTATTCACTTCATTACACACCATAGCTACTGTCATGTTACAAAAGAATGAGGAAGGTCATGAACAGCCTGTGTCTTTCTTCAGTAAGTCATTATAGGGGTTAGAATTGAAGTATGATATAATGGAAAAATAAGCATTTGCATTAGTGAAAGCTACAAAGGCTTTCAGGCCATATCTTGTTGGATCAAAGGTGATTGCTTATGTACCTCATGTAGTTGTTAAGGATATTCTGACACAATTTGAGGTATTAGGGAAAAAATGTAGATGAGAGGCCAGGCTTTGGCTAGGTTAATGGCAGAGGAAAATATCGAAGAAAATAATATTTGTAATAAAGAGGAGGAAGAAAGAGCAATTGAAAGTATTGAGCATACTCCTTGGTATGCAGACGTCATGCATTACCTTAAATACATGAGGTGCCTAGAAGGATTGAGTGATAGCTAAAAAAGAACTTTGAAGCTGCAAGCATCTAAGTATGCATTTGTGGAAGGTGATTTATTCTGGAAGAACATGTATGGGATATTGTTGTTATGTCTGGATGAGTCACAAGAAAAGCATGTCTTAAGAGAAATGCATGAAGGATTTTGTGGAGGGAATTACTCTACAAAGACAACTGCACATAAAATTCTCAGGGCAGGTTATTACTAGCCAAAGGTTTTTAATGACTCCTTTTCATATGTAAGAAAATGTGAATCCTGCCATAAATTCTCTGGGAAAATGAAGCATCAGGGAGCTTTAACACTTCGACCCTTGCAGGCTAATGCCCCTTTCCATTAGTGGGGAATTGATTTCATTGGGGAGATACAAGAGAAATGTAGTGGAGGACATGAGTGGATACCGATGGCTACTGATTATTTTACTAAATGGGTAGAAGCATTCCTAACCAAGTAGGCTAGAAGTAATGTTGTGACAAATTTCCTAATGGATAACATCATTACCAGATTTGGTACACCATTACGACTGATTACTAATAATGGGATGTGTTTCAGATCTGATGAATTCAAAAACTTTTGTAGCACATATGGCATTACCATTTCTTATGCAGATCCTTACCATCCACAAGCTAATGGTCAAGCAGAGTCAAGCAATAAAATTCTTCTTAAAATCATAAGGAGAATGTTAGGTCAGAATAAGAAGGCTTGGGATTCAAAACTAAAATTGGAAGTCCGGGCTAATAGGATAACTGTAAAGAAGGAAATTGGAAAATTCCCATTTGAATTGGTATATGGAACACAAGCCAGGATTCATTTACAAAATTTGTTACCATTCTACAAGTTTATTCTTCAAGAGGATATATATATTCTAGAACCTATGGAGGAGAGAATGGAACAACTCATTGAACTTGATGAGATAAGAGGAGTAGCTCAAAATCAGAACATAAAGTTGCAGGCACAGATGAAGTATTTGTTTGATTAAAAAAAAAGATAGAAAATTTGAGGAGAATGATCTAGTACTAATGTGAATGCAAGGTGTCAGGAGAAGGGCAAGCATGGGAAATTTGAAGCCTTGTGGCTGGGACCTTTTGTGATCGTTAGTAAGAAAGGCAAAGATTCATATTATCTATAAAACATGACTAGTGAAGATCAAGAGTTTCTTCTACATGGGAAATTATTGAAGCATTTTTTCTCTTGAGCAAAAAAGAGGATTAAGGGTTGCCAGTGCATGGACAAATCTTGATAATCCTCTTAAAATTTCTTTTCCATGCACAGTAGTTTAGGGTTTTGTTCATCTCCATTTTCATTCATTCCATCTTGCTCACTGGTCCATCACCTCGAGTTTGGTCTGCTCACCTAGAAATTTGGATCCTTACAATGATTTTACAACCATTCATCCCCAGACGGAGCCACTATTAGAACTATAAAATTCTGACAGTTTTACAAGTTATTTCATACCCCTGATTTTCCAAACAAGGCCTCATCATAAGCACTAAAGCCTCTCTTCATAATATTTTGCAAATATTTTCTCATATGGTCCCGTAGAATCTATCAGGTCTTGATTTTTTCACATTATATTTCCTATCGGCATGAGATGGTTAGGGTCTCCCTGACCCATTATGCAATTTTTGCTAATATACATCTGTTGTGGTCTATCGGCAAGAAATCATGAAGGTCACAGTGATTTGAATTCATTTGCAGGCACCTATCAGCAGGACACATTTGTTGTCTCGGCAACAGAATGATCATTTCAACAAGAGAGATCTCATCAAGATAAGTCATAACGAAACCACATATGTCTTACCGACTAGCACATTGAACGATGTATCATCCAAACTAAAGGGTCTCAGAGTGATGTCTTACTAAGCACTTCATGTCTTATCGACCGGTGATAGAAGGAACGTATTGGTGAGAAAATTTTGATTAGGATAAGTCATAGCGACCCATATGTCACACCGATGAAGATATACATATCGTTAAGAGTCAAAGCATCAGAGTGAAGTATTATTGAGTTCACCGAGTCTTTCCAATAAAGCGCATGGATTCTATCGAAAGGTTATCAAGGTAAGGTTATGTTGTATGGCCGACCCATATGTCTCAACAACCAAAAAATACACTAAAAGAACACCTCTCAGTGAGACACAATGTAACCTATGAGACATCACCCCGACCCCAAGAGTCATGGTGAAGGGAATGAGATGAAAGGATATTTTTTGGTGAGACGTCAAACGTCGATAAGATGGCGAGACGTTATAGCGATGCACATTTTTTGACTATCGGTGAGACATTGGATATTGGTGTGACTACAGGATGTCTCGAAAAATGTTTAGCGAGTGTTAGTAGAGGCTCGAGCACAATCCATCACTGACGTTTGAATGTGAAGCGATGTGTCTTTTCAAATACTGATGTATAAATATTCATTTTCAACTGTAAGAAGAGAGATAGTAGATAGAATAGAATATAGGATAAGAAAAGATACTGTAGAATACAATTTTTTACAGAATAGAGACTACGATGCATGATTACAAAATGGATATATTTGTGAAAATTAGTTGATGTGGCAACTTAGTTCTGGTGTCAATTGTCTATTGTGTTCATTGAAAGTATTACTAAGTTGTCTCCAAGATTGATGCTTTCTAGTTATTTAAATTGATGTAACAAGTTTATATTTAGTTTATCAGTGCACATTTTTTGTATCTGTGTGGTTGATTGATCAGTTCTTTCAAGGAAAGATTAAATCCTTTTAATTGATCACAGTAATCAGGGAAAATCATCTAGATCATTAAGAAGAACTTGGTAGTCACAGTCTTGCATGTTTATACTAGTTATAAACTAAAACATATGCCAAACAATTTGAATTTTTTCCAAAAAGAGGTTGCTCATCTAGATTTCATTTGACTCCGCATACCCAATAAGGCACTAGTCTCTGCATTTTTCACCATTTAGTTTCATTCATTTGTTACATTTGTTAACTGAGCATATTAGGATTTAGCTTTGAATATTGCTATACAATTTATACCAAATTTAGTTTTATTTGTCCACTCCCATCTGCCATTGTGGGAAAAACATTCCAAGAGAGAGGACATTAAGTCTGCTTCATTCATATAGGTACACCTGCCTAGGTCTAGCAGCACCTGAAGAGTAGAAGGTCTAAATCTTTTGACCTTGTCTGTTACCCTGAAATGTATGAAGAAATTGGCAACCTCTTGAGGCATTCTGCCTACATTTTTGAGAGCTAACAGATCCAAGATGTTTTTTTGGGTCTTGGTTAAGTGTTGGTTTAGTTTGTTTTCATTCTTATCCATCATGGGAATGTTGAGTTACCGACCTAATTTGAATTTGGAAAAGGAAGAGTGTGTTCTAACCTTGGAGAAAGTTTGTAAAATTAAAGATGGTATAAATACAAGACAATATGTTAAGGACTGAATGCCACAAGTGTGAGAAGCAAGGTAGTTGCTAGAGATTGTGTAAAAGTGAACTAAGGTAGCAAGGACTTCAATGTGTTAAACTCCTAAAATCAATGAGTTGACGGTGTTCGCAATTCTCTGATCAAGGTTGCAGATGTGTGGAAGTTGTTGTGGTGGATCTTATGTTACATTGAGATAATATTCTTTGTGTAACATTATTCTTTCTATCTTTTTGTATCTATAGGCAGTGAGCCTCCCATTTGGACAGTGAGTCCTATCTTAGGCAGTGAGCCCTCTAGAAGTGAGCCTCTTTGTAAATAGTTTTTCAATTACTCTTATATTGTGAGTTAATCCTTACCGTGGTTTTTCCCTTATTGGGTTTTCCACGTAAATCTATTGTTTCTTGTGTTTTCTTACTATTATCTACACTTTGTTCTCATACTTAGTAACAGATTAAAGTGGATGTGAAATTGTTTAAGATCTGTGGTGAATGTGATTATATACAACTAATTCACCCCCCCTCTCAATTGTCTTTTGAATTTCAACAAAAAGATAAAGGATTCATGACATAGAGAAGAATGAAGGTACAAATAAAGGAATTTCACAAAGAGAGAGACACATCAAATAGAACATTACAAGGGATCACCTTATGCACATGTAATCATAAAAAGAAGAAAAATGAAACAGAAATAATATAAAAGACTATTAAGGAACATGGAGTCAACCTAAAGAAGCTCGTTCACATCCCAATCATGTTCATTGTATACCAAAGGCGAGAAACTACCTAAAGGGACAATATCAAGTGTTGAACTAGGGCTATTACTAAGTTCAACTCTCTTCTTAGGAGAACTTTTTTTTTAGCTCATGGAAGAGGAAAACAATGTATTCAATTCATTATGTACCTCTTCATAAATTTTAGCAACCTCGTCATCATCATCTAAATTAATCACAATAGGAGGTTGAATGATAATGTCCAAGGAAGGGTTCAACTGTTGTTGTGGTTGTTGTATTGGATATTTTTTGTTTCGGGATGGGAGTAGAGTCATCATGCATTGCTTCAGTCAAGTTTGGATTTGATTTTCTTTGTTTATTTCTTCAGCTGCAAGAAAGGGCATGACATCTATTCCTAAGCTCTCTAGCACATCTATTTATTTTAGTTCTATTTTCAAGTTGTGTTTGTGTAGGAGCGGGTTGATCAACCATAGATTTATTTTCTTCCTCAAGGGGATGAACGAAAGGAACCACAAGAGGTTTTTCAACCACTTTCTCTTTGACTTTTTAAACTTGTTTTATTCTAGGAGGCATGAAAGGATTGTTTTTGTTATCTCTTGGTCTTTTGTAGGAAGTAGGTGAAGGTTTTGTCTTAGATTGGTCTTGGTTGTTTGGAATTTATTTAGGCTCAATCATGGTTTCATCTAGGATGGTAGGGTCAGTGGTGGGTGGGGACATGTTTCGAAGGGATAGTTATGCTATTTTCTTCACCTTGAAATTTTGATAGGATAGGAAAAAGAGGTCTTCTCATGTTTTATAGGTTCTATAGGACTGGGAAAAAAGAAATCTAAGGAAAATTTTCCTTTGGAGAACAACGGGTTAAAGCCGCTATGATGGATTGTGAAAACTTCATTGTCAAAGGGAAACTTTGAGAATTTATGCACAATTGAAGGGACAACTTTCATGGAGCAAAGCCATGGATAGCCTAGCTTCGGACAAAATTGGTCTGACTGCAGGATGATGAAGAATGAGATATCTAATGTTTTCGGTTATATTTATAAGGGAAGAGTGATTGATCCCATTGTGGGGTAAGGAAAACAATTATGTGTCTTGATCCATGATTTCATTTTATCATATATATCTTGATAGAGTTCATACAGAAGTAAGAATTCCCTAGTGATCACATTTTCTCCACAGATGAGATCTATTAGTATCCCATTAGTGGGCTTGTCATAGATTCATCCGGCTATGTAAAGAGGACCATTAGGTGCATGTTTAAGTATATCTTTAGAGGAGAAAGAAATGCCAAGAGGATTCTTATTTCAGCCCTTATGAGGAATGACATCTATCACTTCTACCATGTCATCCATAGTATCATTATGTATAGAATCATGTTGAATAGAGTCATTATTATCATCATCCGTATCAAAATTCATCGCATCATTCTTTGTAGTTTTGCTAGTTTTGAAAAATGAAATGTTGTGATTAGGCATGGGGTTGGTAAAATTTTGCAAGTTTTGGTTAGGAGGGGCAATGGACTTATTTCCTTGATCACTAACACCTCCAATGGAAAGATGACTTGAATCAATGAGGTCTTGCACAAGACATTTAAGAGGCTTGCAATGTTCCATTTCATGTCAATTTGTAGGTGATAATAGTAGTAAGAATTTTTTCTATAACTTGTGGGTAATGGTTTACTAGGATCAGGTGTTTTAATGGGTGGTAGGGTAATCATATTTTGTTCTATGAGTTATGGAATTGTGTTATGAAGGGTATTGAGTAAGGGAGTGAATTTTATTTTTCAGGTCCCCATAGCTAAAGCTTATTATGGATTTAACAATAGCTACTTGGTTATTGACATTTTGAGTTGTTTTTTGAGGGGGATTGAATTGAAGGAAACCTTTGTTCTATTTTCTAAAAGGTTAGGAATTATTTTGTTTTGCAGACTTAGATTTCTCAATACTGCTAGAGGTGGATTTTGTATGTTGACTACTAACCGAATTTTGATAATCATGAAGGGAAGTACACAAATGCATAAAGGAGGGAAATTTCATCATGGTAATCTTATCTTGTATCTTACTTTGCAAATTTTATATGAACATCTTTTGAAGGTGAGGATCGAAAACCTTAACATCAATTTTGGAATAAAGTAATTGATAGTGTGAGATAAAGTCAGTTATCTTCTTTTTTTTTCTTTCTTACATCTCATCAAATCAGCCAAGGTCATCTTAGGGGTCATATGCACTTGGAAATGGTTGACAAATGCCTCAACAAGTTCATTGAATGAATGAATTGAGTTGTTCGGTAATGAAGAAAACCATTCCAAGGAAGTATCTTTCAAGGACCTATGGAAAAGCTTAGCCAAGAGTTTATCATCAAGGAAAAAGTCACTAAATAAGGTGGTATAAGCATTAACATGGTTAGAAGGATCTCTATTTCATCCATATTTCTTCAATCTAGGCATCTCTACACCTTCTGGCATCAATGTTCGCAATATCTCTAAGGAAAATGGACTTCTTTTGACATAATATGTGGGTGGGTCATTCTAATTTTGGTTGATGGTAGAAATTTTATTTTGAAGGGATGAAACAGTTTGGAGGAGTTGATTTATGAGGGGATCATTGTTTGTTTTATGAGATGGAGGTGAAAAAGGTGAAGGGGTGTATGTGTTTGAAGGACAAGTGAATGGAATGCTTATAGGTGGTAAAGTGGTAGGAGATATGATGTGTGATGCCACAAAGGTACTAGGGATGCTAGCAGAAATACCTAATGAAGGAATCACATTACTAGTTGGTTTTATTATTGTTGTGACTTGAGGGTTGGTATAGGTAGGTATTGAAACAATTGTTATGGGAGGAGGAATTTGAGTTCCACCTTGGCTTGTGACATTGCTTGTAGGTAAAGGACAACTAAGGGTTGAGGTGAGGTGTTTTCCAAAGATTTAAAGTATGTTTTGCATAAGGTCAAGTCCATCTTCACTTTCAAGCATGCGGTGAATGTTATCTATAGTAGGGATGGTAGTGGTTGAAATGTTGACATTTTACACTTGATGTAGAAGGTTTGCTAAATATTCATGAATGTGAATTATGTTTTATTGTGGAATACTATTAATCTTCATTTCAACATGCATCACACTACTTGAAGGTAAAGAGTTGTTAAGGGTACGATCCATACTTAGTGTGCTAGTGTCAATACTAGGAGTGAAAGAGCTAGACAACCTAAGATCCACAATGATTGTGCTATCGCGAGATGAAATTCAAGTCTTAAACTTTGCCTCACTATAGTATTAGCAATAGGACACCAAATACTCAAACAAGGGCTACTAAGTGTAGGATGGATGCAAATGCAATATAAGCTAAGAACAATGAAATGACTATAACAAAAATTATATAAACTAAAATAGAAATCTACAAGCAGTAAACAAAAGCTCAGAAACAGTGCTTAAAATTCCAAAAAATGCATTGTAGGATCTGCATAGGGACTTATTCGCCCAAGGTGGCGAATGAGTCTTAGTAGGGAGTTTTTTCAAAATTTTCATAACTTTTCAATTGGATTTTATGTTTTTTATGTTGTATGATTTGAAATGTAAGTGTTAATGTAGATTTTGTTTGATTTTTAGTGAAATGAGATGCACAAATGTAAGCTATATGATCCTTCACTAATGTAAAATTAGAAACCCTAGAAAGCTAATTAACCAATGCAAGATCTAATCCAATGTCAATGCAAGCCAAATATAGGATGATAATGCACTCCAAATTAGAAATTTAATGCTCTAAATGCAGGTTCACCAAAAATGAAATGATGAAAAAGTGGTACAATGTTATCATATGGTTTTAGGACATACAACACACCCACTTCCCAATTTCATTCAAAGATAACCCTAGAGATCTCAATGCAAAGGAGAAAGAGATGTTGCAATAGGGTTGTCCTAGAGGTTGATTGTAAGATAATAAGGGGTTCTCCACCAAGATAAGACTTGGAAGGACAAATGCAATGTAAATTATAATGCAAGATGAAATATAAAGCCCTAATTCAATGCAAACCTTCACTAAATGACCTAGAAATGCAAATGAAACAAAATAGAAAGCTACAAAATGAAATGTATGCACCTGAAAAATATGGAGATGGCTGGAAGGAGGCCTAAAATGCTAGAAAATCTAATTTTAGTGCTGAGTGGGACTCATTCACCAAGCTGGGTGAATCAGTCAAAAATCTAGGATTATGTGTGAGAATAGGAATCTGCCAAATGGGTATTTGAATATGCAAAAATCTAAATTTTGACCAAAATTGGGACTCATTCGCCAGAAGTGGTGAATTAGTCCAGTTAGGGTTTTTTGAAAATTTAGGATATGAATTTTCTCTTCTTAGTCTGCTCAATCTGCTTCTTCAATTTTCTAAATCTGAATATCTGTAAATCAGCCTGTAGGTTTTCTCCCATGTTCTCCAAGGCTTGATGACAACTTTGAAAAATTTATGCACTTTAACAATTTCTTCCAATCTTGCTCTTCAATGCTTTTTCAATCTAAACCTACAAATCACACACAAAAGAGAGGGAACTTTTTTTTTTGGGTAGTTGGATAGGGATTTTCCTTGGTCAAACCTTTTTTTGGTAATCAAACCTTTAAATAAAATGAAATAGGAATGGAGAATGATGAATGAAACAAATATGATGTTGCAACTCACCAAACCCTATCAATGAAGTGTTGCAAACATGTATGAAGTGGCTCCAATTGATGTAGATCTCGAATTGAACACTTGCTTGAGTCATAAAACCCTACATCACAATTATTAGCTCAAAAAAAAACATGATGCATGAAATCCTTGACATGATGCTTGATGCTTGAAGAATGCTCTAGAATGCTTGATAATATGCTCTTGTAAACACTTGAATGCACTTGTGAACTCCAATTTGCTATAAGGATGAATACATGAATGCTTGGTTGTAAAAATGAGTGAAAGAACCTTGTATGTATAGTCAATTATGCAAGAATTTCAAAAATTACGACACTACAAGCTGACATCAAATCTAGGAGGATTAAATCCCACCAAAAATTTGAATTAATTTTGATTTTGGGCCACACAGGATTCATTTTCCCAAGGAGGCAAGTGAGTCCCACCAAGCATAATTTTGGGGACCATTTTAAAAATTCTTGGAAAGGTGTGAAACTAGGTTCGAGACCCAAAAACCTAGGTGGGCCTCATTCGTCCAAGGTGAAAAATGAGTCTTAGATCACTAAATATAGGCCACACAAGCTGGAAACACCTAAATTAGGATTGGGTATTGATTTGTGTTGGGATTATCCTCAAAAAGATGCATTATGAGGCTTTTGGATGCAAAATAAGGCCAATTAAAACATAAAGAAGCCCAATTATTAAATACAACCCTAGAAATGTGTGAAAGTGTGTTACAACACTTTACAACACTCCAAACAAAGCACCAATAATCTCATTTAGTTCACAAGGTCCTAAGAATTAATGTGAATATGTTGCACACATTGCAACACTAAATCTAGGCCAAGTTAGGGGGGCCTTTTTCGATCATTACAATATATATACATATATATACACACATATATATGTATATATCTATATGTATACATATGTATACATATGTATGTATATATATGTATATATATACATGTATTCATACATACATGTATACATATGTAACACATATACATATATATATATAGATAGATATACACATACATGTATAGTATATATGTATTATATATATATATGACACACATTGCTATATGCATTTCCACACATACATATGTATATATGTGTATGTATATTACATAACATATATATCTCACATTACATATATATATGTATATATATATATGTATATGTATATATATATACATATGTATATATATATATGCTGTATATATATATATATATATGTATATATATGTATATATACATACACATATATACATATATATGTGCATGTATGTATATATATATACATATACATATACATATACATATATGTATATGTATTATTCATATTACATATATATACATATAAATATTATACATGTATGTATATTCATACACATGTATATGTATATCCATACATATATGCCCACATATGTATACATATGTGTAGATATGTATAGATTACATATATATATATATATATAGAGTTATATATATATATATCTATACATATATACATATGTATACACATATATATATATATATGAGAGATATACATATATGAGGAGGAGTATATATATATATATATATATACTTGAAAAAGGAAAGGAAACAATTAAAAAAGTAAAGAGAAAAATCACACTTTGGTGGTGCATTAGACAAGTACTATAATGAAAACCTTATTGCATGTACCATGTGTATAGCTACACTCCATTATCCTTCAAGTCCTCTTGATAATGGTTCATTCAATTAACATACCTTTCTTGCCATCTCATAGCTTAGCCTCTCATCTTGTTATTCCTTACCACTTATATTGAATGTGTCATATATTGGTGGTAGACCATGGTGTCTTCCTTGAGCAAGTGTTTGGAATTCTTCCTCTCATTAATTCAACATCTTGGATGAGTACCTTTGTTTCTCTAGTGTATGCTTGATTGATAATCTTTATTAAATATGATGAGACATCATAAATTCTTGGAAGCAAGCCTTATTCTCAACAAGTGTGAAGAATATAATCCATTTTAAAGAGACCATTAGTGGAGTGGTTAGATTGAGAATTGGGAAGAGAAGTACCTTTAGCTTGACCTTATGTCATTATATGTGTAAGAAGATAGATAAAAGCATCCCAACCATGTTTCCTCAAGACAATAAGAGATTTCTCTAAGGTGATATGACCAACCATGTAAATTGTTAGACTATACGTCTTTTACCAATAATGAATAGAATTAACATCATTACTTTATCATAATTTATGAGGATAGGTTTATTCTCTCTTGAATGTCATGCTCTTCATCGTTTACAAAAATGATTATAAAAAGATAAAGAAGCATATTTAGAACTTTTATCTTTAATAAAAAGATATTTAATTGTAAAATCAATGTGAAAAGCCCCGAAATAATTGAAAAAGCAATATGACAACACTGTTAAGGCCAACCTAAAATTGTACATAAGGCAAGCTCTCACGTTTGGATGATACAAAGATGCAAACCATTTCCAAGAATTCGAAGGAAAAAAATTCTAAAACAATAAAGACTCAAATCTTTTATTGTAGCACGTTCAAAGAGATTGTCAAATACCCATAAATAGAAGTACAGACGCAACTTTGACAAGAGGCTCAATCTACCACTTTACGAAGATGGTCAGACTTGGTTTTATCTCTTGTTTCGTTTGAAAGTGCTCATCTATGGCAATTATAAGTTCCAAGGAAAAACCCTCAGTGCTCACATCGGTCATTTAAAACTAAGCATAAACAATGGGGAGCTGAACTCATATAGTGATATCTCAACTGCAGTAAGAAAACAGTACAATTCATTTGGTGAAAGTAAGCTTATCGTAAGAAAACAGTACAATTCATTTGGTGAAAGTAAGCTTATCATTTATTAAAAAAGAATCGGGCAAGGTTGAGAAGCTATATAGATGCGGATATCATCTTACAAGGTTGGATATCATTTTCGGGCACCATGGTCGACAAGATCAAACAGACGTTATGCTGATTCATAACAATCACCCCCTCGTATCCTATCAAAGTATAAGAAATTCAAAAGATGATAGCTAATATTGGAAAAGTAGAAATATTCTTCTTATATATTATAAAGAAGGAAAAATAATCAATTTCCTAAAAAACACTCTCTTTCTAGATGGCTAAATGTAGCGATGAATTTGCAGATTGACAATGTAAAATATACGGTAATCTAAATTTTTTTTGAACAGAGTCACTTGATTTGACAAAATTGCCCAGCTTAAATTTTATATATGCATCCGTGTCAAACGAGAGATCTGGATGGGAAGGAAGTGCAGTTAGCCCTAGGTAATATGGTTTTGTTCAACCGGCTGTTTAGGTAATATAGGAGCATCTCATTTTGGTCAAACACAGTGCCTACCAAATTCGCCACGCGGTGTGGCTTGCGTATTGACAAGGTATTCTCGAGCTGATCCAAGTGTAGCACAATGTTCACTATCATGGGTTACGATATATGACACTTCATGAGGAAACTAATTTAGGTCATGCAACTTCTGCAAATGCAAAGGAAACCTTTGATGATACTGAAAGCTCCATGGAATGAAACAACATTGCCTCTTTCTATTACGAACCTCTTCTACAAAAATTCCATATGCACCATTGACTAAACCCCTTAATATCCTAAATTAATCAATTGGGACTCACAAGGTTCCATGTATTTAGAAATGTTTCAGAATGATCATGTAGTTCTTGAATTCTAAGACTATGATGGTATTTCATAAGGAAATCATAATAATAGGTTTGAATCCAATCTTTATTCCACCATTTATTTTGGGGAACATGAAGAGTTCTTTAGTCATTAAAGGTAAAAAAAAATAAAAATAAAAATAAAAATCAAAGTCTTTTAGTTAAAACCTACCTAAAGTATTATTATACTCAGAAAAAGTAAAAGATAAAGACATTTTTGGTGATGAAAACCTTTTTAAGGTTTCACTATATTAGGAACATTGTCTTCCCCTTGCAATTCGAAAAATTACAAGAATTTTTTATAGTCTTTGTTGAAAAGACAAATTATGTAAATTTGGGGACAAAGGATAATCCAAAATTCACTTATATAGATTCAACTTTACATCCTATAGAATAATAGAGAATGTCATCAATCTTATGCAACACATTTGATATTTTTTATTAGTCCTATCTTGACATGCGTAAATTTGACCCCTCTCTTGTGGTTCACTACCTTATGGTTTCTCATGTTGCTAAACTAGTAAAGAAAAAAATTGTAAGATGTGTCGTATAATTTTCCTCTTAGTCAAAGAAGAATTACAAAAGGAAAAAAATGTTAGTTTCATACACCCAATTTATTATCATAAATGGACATCCAATGTGTTTCTTTTCAAACAATTACCAAAATAAATCTTTGGATAAACATAAATATTTTAATAAACCCTTTCTAAAATTCTTGGTTGAGAAATTGATAATACCTATGTATGATGTCCTTTATTTAGAATACATATGTGGTATTATTGGTCTTGATTTATCATATTATCATGATATTTATGCTTACCTTCATAATTAAACTTTGCCAACTAACATTTCATATAACCAATAGAACACTTCCATCTAACCAACAACTTGATTAAATCATTGATGATACTTTATATTGAACATGATTTGATGGTTCCTTACTAAGGTGTCTAACTATAACAAAGGTCAATCTTCTCTTACGTGAATTAAAAATAGTATCTATGGTGCCCACACTAGTGGTGTGATCTAAACTAATAAGATTCTATTAACAAGTAATTCTTGGCTACTCTAGATTGTTAAATACTTGATGAACCTTTGAATATCATTCATTTAAAATGATTGCATGCTTAGTTTGCGATTGCATGCTTAGTTTGCAAAGTATACCAACCAAAAATTAAAAAAAATTAAAAATAAAAATTATTAAATAAAGATAACTCAAAAAATAAAAGGAAAAAAAAAATTAAAAAGTAAAGGGAAAAATCATCCTTTGGTGAAAGATACTTTGTTCATGCATTGGACAAGTACCACAGTGAAAACCTTATTGCATGTGTCATGTGTATAACTAGGCCCTATTATCCTTAAAGTACTCTTCATGATGGTTCATTCAATTAGCATCCCTTTCTTTCCATCTCATAGCTTAGCCTTTCATCTTGTTTCTCCTTACCACTTCTATTGAATGCGTCCTATATTGAGGGTAGACCATGGTGTCTTCCTTGGGAGAAAGTGTTTGAAATTATCTATCTTACTTATTCAACATCTTGGATGAGTCCCTTTATTTATCCACTATATTTTTTATTGATAATCTTTGTTAAATATGATGTGACACACACAAATTCTTGGAAGGAATCCTTAGTCTCAATAATTGTGAGGAAATAATCCTTTGCAAAGAAACCATTAGTGAAGTGGTTAGATTGAGAATTGGGAAGAGAAGTACCTTTAGCTTGACCTTGTGTCATTTTATGCGTAAGAAGATAGATAAACTCCTCTAATTCTAAATATTGTATAGAAGGAACATAAGGAAAGAATTGTCTAATAAACAAGAACAACCAAAATCAATCTAATTTTTCCTCATTAATAGAGAAACAAATAGATGCATTAATACAATGGTTTTTAACAATAAAGATGAAGTTTTCTTTGAACCCTAACACTTTAAGCATGGATAGATTGTAACTCCAATCCATGTGATCATTAGATTTTTATTTTGAAAAATAGAATGAAGTATCAAAAGGACTTAGCCTATTTCATGCCCTCCCAAATGATGATGTCATATCAAGAACATAGTGGTTCTTTATTAACCTGATTTTCTTCGGTATCATAATTATGGGAAGAAGTTGATGTAAATAAATACTATGGTATTTTGGCATGGTAGAAAACCTAGTAGGATAGAGTTTCTTGCACCCACGCTCTCCCCTTTGTGAATTGTCATCATCATGAGGCATACTATGAGAACACCTAAAGGATTGATCAACCACTAAGGAAGTAAGAAATTTAAAAATCTAGGTTAGAAATGATAAACTTGAGTTGTTTTGATTTGAAGCTCTATATTTTTTTGAATTGACTCATTTTTTAAAACATATTGATGTACTTTAGCATTAGTCTTTCATTCACTTTGTTTACTAGGTTTCAGAGCTAGCATCTATTTTTTACCTCCAACAATGGTTTAAACCTTGTGCATATTGTTTAGTGTAGGATTTTAAGAGGGAAAACACTTATCTTTTTATCTAGAAGCTTGACATATGAGACATTTATTGAGTAGGTATACATAAGCTACCTTGTGTCTAAAGTAGAGGGAGCTCACCTAAATCTCTAAAAATCTCTCCAAGTGAGCAGTGAGGTTCTCCTCTAATTAAATCTATATTTTAAAACTAATAGAAAATATATTCCCCACTCGTGAAAAATGAAACAACCTATTGCTTGAATAATATTTTTAAGAAGAAGATCAAAAGTGAATGGACAATACTAGGAGCTCAACCCATATAGGGAATTCAAGAAATCCCTCTTCATAAACCTTAAAGTTGTAAGTACAATAATATAACATTAAAAGGGTGTTAGGAGAGATCTAATAACTAGATCAATTCAAGAGCAAAAAAAATTGGTATGGCTCCTTGAATGTAGATAGAAATCACAAGCCTTACTAAAGTTTTTAATACTTGTAAGTTTCATGACATTGGTTTCCAAACATATTTCCTTGAAGCAATAAGAAATTTCTATAAGGTGATATGACCAACAAGGTAAATTATTAGACAATAAGCCTTTTACCAATATTAAATAGAATTAACAACATTATTCCTCATCGGAATTTTGGAAGACAAGTTTATTCTCAGTTGAATTCCATGCTTTTTATTGTTTACAATTAAAATTATAAAAAGATAAACAAGAATTATATTTAAATTTTTTATCTTTTTACTTAATGTTAAAATCCGTGTGAAAAACCCCAAAATATTTGAAAAAGCAATATGACAACACTGTTGAAGGCCAACCTGAAAAGCCTAAAATTGTACATAACGCAAGCTCTCACGTTTGGATCAAACAAAGATGAAAACCGTTTGGATGAAACAAAGATGAAAACCATTTCCAAGAGTTTGAAGAAATTTTTTTTCTAAAACATTAAAGACTCAAATCTTATATGGTAGCACGTTCA
This sequence comes from Sequoia sempervirens, assembly GCA_007258455.2. Lineage (NCBI taxonomy): Eukaryota > Viridiplantae > Streptophyta > Pinopsida > Cupressales > Cupressaceae > Sequoia > Sequoia sempervirens. Next base: position 142,904,439 of record VDFB02281492.1, on the reverse strand, counting down.
AAGAGATTGTCAAACACCCATTAATAAAAGTATAGAGCTGCAACATTGACAAGAGGCTTAACTACCACTTTACGAAGATTGCCAGACTTGGTTTTATCTCTTGTTTCGTTTGAAAAGACTTCATCTATGGCAGTTATAAGTTCCAATGAAAAACCCTCACTGCTAACACTGGCTATTTAAAACTAAGCATAAACAATGAGGAGCTCAGATAGTGATATCTTAACTGCAGTAAGAAAATAATACAATTCATTTGGTGAAAGTAAGCTTATCATTTATTAAAAAAGAATTGGGCAAGGTTGATAAGCGATATATATGCGGGTATCATTTTACAAGGTTGGATATCATTTTCAGGCACCATGGTTGACAAGATCAAACACACGTTATCCTGATTCATAATAATCGCCCCCTCGTATCCCATCAAATTTAAAAAATTCAAAAGATGATAGGTAATATTGTAAAAGTAGCAATATTATTCTTATATATTATAAAGAAGGAAAAATAATCAATTTCTTACAAGAAAACTCTCTCTTTCTAGATGGCTAAGTGTAGCGATGAATTTGCAGATTCACAATATAAAATATACGGTAATCTAAACTTTTGTTTGAACAGAGTCACTTGATTTGACAAAATTGCCCATCTTAAATTTTATATATGCATCTGTATCGAACGAGAAATCTGGATGAGAAGGAAGTGCAGTTAGCCATAGGTAATATAGCTTTGTTCAACCGGCTGTTTAGGTAATATAGGAGCATCTCATTTTGGTCAAACACAGTGCCTACTAAATTTATTCTTAAAGATAAAAGTCTTAAGCCCACGTGTCTTGAAGACGTAAAAGTCAATCAGTGCAAGCTTAAAGAAGCCGTTAACAATTAGTTTTCTAAGTAGTTGGCTTGATTGACCTATCAAAACTAACCAGGCAATCAATGTTTACCAAGCACATGGTTCTTTAAATCCCTCCCGATTGTGGATTTAGAAGAGGTTAGAGCAAAGGGCTGGTGCACAAGCTAGGAAGACATGGTGGGGAGCTTTAGAAAGAAGGTATGCAGGTTATTAGGGGCTATTAAAATGGACGCAGGCGGCAGCAAATATACCTTGCTGGGCAATGGAAATAAGCAAGATCGAGGTAAGAATGTCATTCCCAAAGGCTGTTTTTCTGTGTGTGTTGGGATGGAGAAACAACATTTTTTTGTGCCCATACATTATTTGAAGCATCCGATGATACGCTCTCTTCTGGCCATGTCTGCGGACGAATATGGATTTAGTCAGATGGGGGTGCTCAACATTCCTTGTGACGTGGACAGCTTTCGGCTTGTGTTATCTATCGTTCATTCTGATCAGTTTTAACACATTATCGTTGCAGCCTATAAATAACAATGCAACTCTGCTGCTGCTATTTGGTTGGAACAGTGTACAAAAATTATGGACACACGACTTGCGTACAGTAGATAGATCATCTTTTTTGCCATATATATAATGTTAGTTTTGTTTTCTTTCATCAAAATTATAATATACTTGTTTCTATTTTTGAGTTTAAGTTTGTTTTAATAATTCTAACTATTGAGCCATGATGCGAAATGCATATATATTGTTGATTGAGTCATAATTAATTAAGTTCACTTTAGCCCACAGATATAGTTTGAATCAAATGTAAATAGTATGTTCCATGATTTCAAGGTGTTAGATCACTTTTGATCTTGAAGACTGCACAAGTTATGAGAAGAGAGCATACATAATTTACTATTTTATTTTTGGAAGTATGATGTGAGTAATATTTTGAGGTCAATTACTTACTGTTCATTACACTGATCAAATTACTGATAGGTTCACTATATTAGGCTTGCACAAGGTTCAACTGGGAATTCTTTGATACACTTCAAGTTACATGAGGGTCAAATCCATGAAATTAGGGTATTTTTCTAGGGTATATGATTAGAATCATGTCCCCCGTCATTTCAATTTTTTCTCTAGAATAAAGTGTAGTGTCAAAAATTGCATACTTGTGCAATTTTACATTTATATTTTGAACTTGCCTTAGTCTATGTTTTAATGATAAATTTTGATATATCTATATGAAATACTTTATCTTGCATTCAAAGAAAACAAGATATTACTTGTTTGCATGCCTAATTTAAGAAAAATTCCCCTAAACATGAGCATGATGTGTCCAGTGAATTTTCAAAGTTAAATGTGTACTTTATGCATGGCTCATTTACGATACATGTTGTAACACTTGAACAATAAAGTAACGACTTTTCCTTCTCATTCAAGATAACTTCTTTGATACAAACATAAACCTATTTATCATTATCTTTAGTTTTATTTTACATATAAAGATCAAGCTTAACACCATTACCAAGCACACTATTTTAAATCATTTTTTCAAGCCTTAACGTGGAAAGGATTTGAAAGAATTTATCTCTCAGTCTTCTTGTGGTTGTCCATAGAGATCATAAAAAAGAAGAAAGAAAGGGGGTTTGATTGAGACAAACACTACAACTTTTTTTGTCTCTATATATGTAGGTTAGAATGATTTTGGTGTTTGAGCTGAACATTCTAGAAAGTTATAGAATTACTGGTAAAGGACAACAATGCTACCCGAGGATGTACGCACTACGTGCTAGCATCCTAGAAAAAGAGCTTCCACAGCTAGTACTACGAGGATGTTCAACCGACTGTTTAGGCAATATAGGAACATCTCATTTTGATCAAACACGGTGCCTACTAAATGTCGACACACCGTGTATTTTTCGTATTGAGTTTATTATTAAATACAAAAGTCTTAAGCCCACGTACCTTGAAAAGATAAAAGACATCTAGTCTTCTAAATCATGCTTACAGAAATTGTTACACTACGTTTTCTATATAATGTTCCTCATGGAAAGGTTGTTAGCTCGCTTAACTTACGAAAAGTCCCCAGGTAATCAATCTTTACCGAGTACATAGTCCTTTAAATCCCTCTGGATTGTGGCTATAAAAGATATTAGAGCAAAAATCATTGGTGCACAAGCTAGGAAGACATGTTGGGGAGCTTTAGAAAGAAGGTATGCAGGTTATTAGGGGCTCTTAAAATGGACGTAGGAAGGAGCAGATATGCCTTGCTGGGCAATGGATGTAGATTTGAAAATAAGCCTCACCTCTAAACCAGTTGATTCAAATGAATAGAACAATAAAAAATAATAGAAATAACAACTATAAAATAAAACAAACCATTCATTGATAAAATTTTGCTCTTTCAGAAATTTCTCTATTACTGCTCGAGAAAAAAAAAAACAGAGAGCTACATATATAGAGTTTTCTAAAGCTCTAAAAACAATACAAAGCAACTAAACTTAGCAAAAACTAACAAAAAAAACAGAGCATGCATTATTCGCTGAGGAATAAAGGAAAGTTTTAAAACTAAAAATCTGCTTTAAAGAAACTACAAGCTAAAAATAGCTAAAGATCTTGCTACATTGGAAAAACAGAATCTTTGCAGCATCAGTTATCTTCATACTCCCCCTTGATGCTAAGAGGGCTCACAATCTGATCTCGAAGTGACAAAAATTGATATTTTGCAACTGCTTTGGTGAAGATATTGCTAACTGATCCTGAGTGCTAATGTGTTTCAATTCAACTTCCTTCTTCTGTACTAAATCACAGAAGAAGTGATACTTCAAATCAAAATGCTTTGTTTTGTTGTGATGGACTGGATTCTTTGCTAACTTGATGGCACTTACATTGTCACAATAAATCACTGTAGGCTAAACCTGCTTCTCTCAAATTTCTTCTAAAACTTTTCTAAGCCAAAGAGCTTGTATACCTGCTGAGGTGACTCCAACATACTATGCTTCTGTGGATGAGAGAGTAGCCATGCTTTATTTTTTTGAACTCCAAGTAATCAAACTAGAACCAAAAGAGAAACAATTTCTAGATGTAGACTTATGATCATCCATACTACCTCCCCAATCTGAATCACTAAAGCCAACAAGATTGAATCTTTTAGAAGAGTAGTAATGAATACCAAAATCTAGAGTACCTTTCACATACCTCAAAATTCTTTTAGTTTCCTTCATGTATAATTCTGATGGATTTTTCATATACCTTGAAACAAGTGAAGCCAAATATGCAATATCAAGCCTTGTGTGGGTTAGAAACATCAAACTCCCAACTATACTTCTATAAGTTGTCCCATCAACTAATTTAACACCATCATTCCTACTCAACACAACTCCATGAGCACTAGGAGTGGAGTATGGTTTACAATCAACCATGTCAAACTTCTTCAACATATCTTTTGCATTTTTGGTTTGGCAAATAAAAATTTCATTCTTACATTGATAAACCTCCATTCCTAAAAAATATTCCATGATACCAAGATCTTTCATCTCAAATTATTTCATCATAGCAATTTTAAACTCATCTTTCATCTTAGAACTACTACCCATATACAACAAATCATCAACATACAAACTTATAATAAGAATATCATTACCTTCTTGTTTGTAGTACAGGGTAGGTTCACTCTTACTTCTCTTGAAGCCATTCTCCTGAAAGTATCCATCAATCTTGGCATACCATGCTCTCGGTGCTTGCTTGAGGCCATACATAGCCTTTTTCAATTTGTAGACATGATTCTCTTTTCCTTCCACTTGAAAACCTTGTGGTTGTTCCGCATATACTTCCTCTTCTAAGTACCCATTCAAGAAGACACTTTTCACATCCATATGATGTATGCTCCAATTCTTTCGAGCTGCTAATGAAATCAACATTCTGATGGTTTCTTATCTTGCAACTAGTGCAAATGTCTCTTCATAATCAATCCCATACTTCTATGTGAAGCCTTTCACAACTAATCTTTCCTTATGACTTTCAATACTTTCATCACTATTATGCTTAGTCTTGTAGATCCATTTGGTGCCAATCTTTTTCTTGTCATGTGGAAGCTTTGTAAGCTCCCAAGTATCATTCCTATGAATGGAATCCATCTCTTCTTGCATTGCTTGCATCCAAACCTCATTAGTACATGCTTCTTTAAAACATGATGGTTTAAAATCATCCTTGGTAAATAAAGAAAAATTAACTGTCTCACCTATTGGATTTTCTTCATGTGCTTGATTGACACTCCTTTGATAAATATCACTCAAACTTCTTACCTTCCTTCTAGAACTTGGAGTTGAAGTTGGACTTGAAGAATTAAATGAGAGGCTACTTGGTGGATTTATAGCACTTGGAATAGTAACATTAGTGGGTTGCTCATGATTAACATCATCATTCAAAATATATTTTGACTTCTCCATATGGCCTTTTTGATGACCATAAACTCCCCCTTCATTAAATCACATCTTTTGAAACAATAAGCTTGTTAGTGAGAGGATTATATAACTTGTAAGCTTCGCTTTCCTTGCTATACCCAACAAAAATACATGACTCACTTTTTGCATCTAACTTTTGTCTATTCTGATTAGGTACATGAACATAGGTTAAACAAACAAAGACTCTAAAATGATTAATATTAGGCCTTTTCTCATACCATGCTTCATAAGGAGTCATCTTCTCAAGTGCATTGGTGGGACTTCTATTGAGAATGTACACTATTTTAGCAACTACATCTCCCCAATAAGTGTTTCTCAATCCCTTGGTTTTTAACATGCTCCTTGCCATTTCAACCACTATATGGTTTTTCCTTTCAACTACCCCATTTTGTTGAGGTGTGTATACAGTGGTGAGTTGCCTCCTGATGCCATTCATATCACAATAATCTTTAAAGGTTTTTGAATAAAATTCACCTCCATGATCAGTCCTTAAACATTTGATTTTGCACCCTTTCTCATTTTCCACAAGTGCTTTAAACCTCTTGAATGTATCAAGGGATTCATCCTCAGCCTTCAAAAAATACACCCAACATTTTTGTGAGTAATCATCAATAAAAGTGATAAAATATGATGACTTACCAAAACTCTTTGTTTGCATAGGACCACAGATATTAGAATGAACTAGCTGAAGTGGGTGATGGGCCCTCCATGCATTTCCCTTTGAAAATTTTTCCCTTGCATGCTTTCCTTTAGCACATCGTTCACAACCTCCTTGTGCTCTTCAACCTTGGGAAAACCAGAAACTAATGCTTGTGAGGTTAGAAACTTCAAACTATGAAAATTTAAATGCCCATACCTCAGATGCTACAACCGAATTTTATCCTCATATGCCATATTGGCAAGGATGCTGGTATGTTCACTAAATCTAAATGGGAACATCTTATTTTTTTGTCATAGGCACAACTGTGACCACTCTATTGTCCAACACTTAACAAATTATGTTTTAACTCAGGAGTGTAATAAATGTCTTTAACACTCTTTATACCTTCTTTTGTGTGGACCTTCATAGCTCCTTTTGCAGCAACCTCCAATGAGTTATCATCACCAAGCTAAATCTTGGATTTGAAACTTTCATCGTTTGTTGAAAATAACTTCCCATTTCCTAACATATGGTTAGAGCATCCAAAATCTAGGTACCAAACATCTTTACTAGTATTTTCACCTTTAGCATAAGATAAAAATAAATGATCTAGAGTATTTCCATCACCTTCTTGAGCATAATTAACACTTTTACCTTATTTTAATCTACATTCTCTTTCAAAATAGCCATACCTATTACAATGGTAACATTGAACATTCCTTTTATCAAATCTTCCTCTACCTCTTCCTTTGGAACCACCTCTTCCTCTTGAGCCACCTCTACCTCTACCCCTTGAATTATTTTGATTTTGACCTTTACCTTGGCCTTGATTGCTTTTTATACTACTACTGCAATCTTCATTCTTTGTGATTTGTACTTTGGAGGAAAATTCTTTCTCAACACTTTCTCCAAAAAAATCTTTTAGTCTTTCTTCATGTGACATAAAAAATTCAATGAGGTGATCGAACTGAAGGGTTGTCAAATCCTTGATTTCTTCTATGATAATGGAAACATGATTCCATCTTGGTGTGAGGGTCCTCAACACATTTTTCATCATAACCTCATTATTCACAATTTCACCAAGTGTAGCCATCTTATTGACCACATCTTTAACTCTGACACAATATTTACTCATACTTTTAGCTTCTTGCATCTTGAAATTCTCAAATTCTCTCTTCAATGTCTACAACTTGACAACTTTGACTTGATCACTACCTTGGTAAACTTCTTTTAGAGTCTTTCAAGCATCCTCAGTTGTCATTGCACCTACAATTCTTAGAAATAGACTCTTATCTAGAGCTATTTGAATATGAAACAAGGCTTGAAAATTCTTCTTCTTAGCCTCCTTTCTAGCTATTCTTTCATTTTCTATGAGGGAATTTCAATCAACTAGCTCTACATAACCTAATTCAACCATCTCCCACAAATATTTTTCTATAAAAAATTATCATTTTAATGCTCTAATAATCATTCTCAAGGTATGTGCAGGATCATGATGAGCCAAAAAGTGGCAATATGATGGGTATGTGGCTGAAGAAAATTTTTTTACCCAAAATTGATGAAACGGAAAGGGTTTTTAAAGGAGATTCTCAGCTTTCCACCAATATAAATTATTTTTTACTTTAAATTTAATAAGTAATTATATTATTCATTTTCTATTTGAATTACTACAAAAGTTTTGATTGATAGGCTGATTGAAAAACATCTATAGCTTTCAAATGGTATCATATTTTTTGAATCCAAAACATGTGTCACATTCTATGCTTCGCATACTATAAAACTAAAAAAATAAAAATTGAATTTCATGAAGTTTTGACCTAGTTAAGGTGGTCAGACATATGAGTTTTTTTATATTTTTTAAAAGTTGTAATAAAAAAATCATAATTAATTATTTACTTGGGAAAAATTATAAAAAATATGCATCACATTGGGACATGAGTCCTCTACTTATATCTAAAATATTATAAAAAAATATTATCATTTTATTGTGGTTAGGTGGTCAAACAAACACCTACTTCTTATTTTTTCCCAAAAATTAAGTACTACCCATTGAAATTTCAAATTTTCACCAAATAGATTTAAAAAAAAAAACTAGTAGTTTAGAAACTACATTCAATTTGCTATAGATTCTATTTCTTACATATTTTTGAAATAATATAGGTAACTTATTCAAATTTCTATGTCAAGTTTCCTAACTCTGATTTTTCTGAATTTTTTGCCACTTAAGGGCCTATTTTTTCTTTGATGATCTTGCATATACCCCTCATTTCCATCAAATTCTAGAATGGGCAAGGTTTTAGAATTCAACATGATAATATTTAGAAAAATTCCAACTACATGATCTTAAACCCAAAAGAAAATACCTGCTCTGATACCAATTGTAGATTTGAAAATAGGCCTCACCTCTAAACTAGCTGATTCAAATGAATAGAACATCAAAAATAATAGAAATAACAACTATAAAATAAAACAAAGCATTCATTGATAAAATTCTGCTCTTTCAAAAAAAATTCTATTACTACTTGAGAAAAAATAAAATAGAGAGCTACATATATAGGTTTTCTAAAGCTCTAAAAACAATACAAAGCAACTAAACTTAGCAAAACCTAACAAAAAAGTAGAGCATGCATAGCATGCATTATTCATTGAGGAATAAAGAAAAGTTTTAAAACTAAAAAACTACTTTAAAGAAACTACAAGCTAAAAATAGCTAAAGATCTTGCTACATTGGAAAAACCAAATCTCTGGAGCATCAATTATCTTCAATGGAAGTAAGCAAGATCAAGATAAGAATGTCACTTCCAATGGATTTTTCTCTATTTGTGTTGGTATAGAGAAACAACATTTTTTTGTGCCCATACATTATCTGAAGCATCTGATGATACACTCTCTTCTAGCCATGTCTACAAAAGAATATGGATTTAGGCAGATGGTGGTACTCAACATTCCCTCTGACGTGGACAAATTTTGGCTTGTGTTATCTATCGTTCATTCTGATCAATTGTAATGCACTATCATTACAACTTATAAATAGCTATGCAACTCTGCTACTACTATTTGGTTACAACACTCTACAAAATTATGAACGCACAACTTGTGGACAATTGATAGATAATCTTTGGTGCCATCTATATATGAATTAGTTTGGTGTCTTTTTTTTCATTTTTCATCAATACTATGATAATTAACTTTGTTTCTATTTTTTAGTTTAAGGTTGATTTCATAATACTAACTATTGAGCCATATTGTTAATTGAGTTGTACTCAAGTAAATTCCTTTTAGTTCATAAATATACTTTGACCTAATTGTAAATATTATGTTTTATTTTGATGGTGTTGATTAATTTTCATCTTATAAGGTCACACAAGGCATGAGATAAGACGACTCGTAGCTTATTATTTTATTTTTGGAATTTTAATGGGAGTAAATTTTTTATGCTAACTACTTATTGGTGCACTACAAGAATAAAATGGCCAATAAGTTCACTATATTAGGTTTGCACAAGGTTCAACTAGGAATTCCTGGATATACTTGAAGGTATGTGAGGCCCAAATCCATGAAATTAAGGCATTTTTCAAAGGCATATGATCCAAGTCAAGTCCCTCATCACTTCAATTTTCCCTCTAAAACAAGGATGCACCAAAAATTATAAATCCACCCTATTGATAATCTTTCAATCTTCATTCCCTAAATTTACATATACCACTAGAGCACATGAGTTCAAGTAAAATCTTGGTGATAAAATTCTATCTAGGACTATGTATAAAAGGATAATAAAAGAAGCAACATTTGGTTTTGATCTTCAAGGTCACACAAAGTGCAAGAGAGAATACATGAACTACTTTTAGGATACACAAGTGAAGAGAATTATTTAGATCTTGAAATTCATACTAAGGCATAAGAGGAAAAAATACACAATAAAATCACATCAAATATTGTGAACAAGATTGATTTATTTCTTAAATGCAATAACAAGGCTTGATTGTAAACTGAATCTTGGACAAGTGATCCTACATGCAAGTGTTAGTAATTTAAAAAATAATTCTTTGATATACAATGGTTGATGCACACAAAGAATATTAACAATAAAAAGGATTCCAACAACATTAAAGAAGAGATTCTAATGGAAAATAAAAAGAATAAATAACCTACACCATTGCATAGTACTTGAAAAAATTATTTAATTTCAAAAAATAGAACTCAAATTTGATTCAAAATTTACAAGGATTTGAACTTCTAAAAATTATGACACAACAAAAATTAAAGAAAACATGATTTATAAAATAATGAGTCATGACAAAAGAATTGGTTATATCACCACAAACAATATAAAATTTTACCATATTACAATAAAGAAAAAGTAAAAATTCCTCTATATGATTGAGTTATGGTTGTTTGAAAATAGTATCCTTCATTGAATCTTACAATGGAGAGAGAGGTATGGGGTTGGTGGTTGGTTGGAAACACCACAAATAGATATGGAAACAAAGTGGTACATGGGGGATTAATTATCTAAGTGTTGCTAGGGTGGAAAATGGGTAGAGACACAAATGGCGAGTGATGGGATGGATGTGTGATGGGATGTTGGAGATGTGGAAAGAGGACTAGTGATAGGGGTTTAATGGCCACCATCCAATTATACAAACTAGTGAGGCATGGTTCAATAAGTTTGACAACCTCATCACTACCCTATAGTGGTGGAAAAAGGTCAATATGTGTGTGTGTGTGAGAGAGAGAAAGAATAAATAAAAAATTAAAAAAATAAATATTTTGTTAAACCATATTGTACACATGTGTAACTATAGTATAACCTATCCAAGATTTTTTTCTCACTATAATTTTATCTAAATTGGGAAATTTTTATATGTGTTTACAAGTTCTCAAGCCTTCCAAATACAATGACAAATATAGTAGTGTTATTTTTTGTTCCAAAGTGCCCTAAAATGTAGGTAACCTATAAAAATTAACTAAATCCTACTTGTAAAATATTTCAATATTAAGCTAACAAACTTACAAAATTGAAATTATATTAGGACCAAGGGGTCCCATTGAGCATACAAAAATACATGCAATGACTTTGTAGTAAAACTATTAACTAAAAATAATAATTAAAATCCCTATTTTAAAGACAAAAAAACCTCAAATAGAGCATTCATTCATTTTTCTCATGCTTAAATGAAGGATTGTGGATGCTAAATGATTATACAATACTTCTATAGTATCTTGATGATTTTCTATAAATTTCTCTATATGTGGATTGAGAAATAAGAGGTATAATTATACGTTTTCAAATGAGTAGATGAATGGTTGTGATCAACTCACCTAATTTAGCACTCTGAGTTGTTTTCTTGTTTTTGTTTTAAAAGTGTTGTGCATGACCTTTTATTTATTTGATTTATTTAATTTAGGAGTGTGCAAGTATAAATTATGGAATCAAAAAAATGCATGATCTAAATGAGTGGAAGAGATTGACTTTTAAAAATGGCATGTTGAGAGGATAAGTAATTAAGTGGTTACAAGATTAATTAATTATGTGTGCATAAAGTTTATTGTATGATATTGGAAATATAAAAAATAACCCAAATGAAGTTGGCCTCACTTCAAAGGATCAACCAAGAAGAATACCATCCACATGAATAAGAAAGTGTTGAAGCATGAGCAAGAAGACAAATTGATCAAATGATGACCTTGAATATATTGAGATAAAACTCATGAGATGATTTAAAAATGTACAAGAGCCTTTCTTATATAGGAAATGTGAGAGGAGGTTGGATAACAACCTTGGTTGCAAAAACTAAATTCCCAATGCATAATTTTAAATGCATGAGTGAAATATTAAATGCCTAGATAACTACATGCCTATTAATGAGATATGGTCCCATTAAATACTAATTTCTAGAATGCCATCTAGGAAACTAACTCCTAAGTAAACTTATAATGATGTGAATAGGTCCTCACTAATATCTAGTTAGGAAATATTCCCATTCACACTAACATATGAAACTAATTAATTAATTAATTATGACATGGTGTTAGTGTCCATAGAGATGATAACTAATTAATTGATAAATTAATTAACCAAGAAATAATTAACTAACTAATTAATGACATTGAATTAGCAAATAGAATGTGATGTTATATTGTAACTAACTAATTAACTAATCAATCAATGTTATAATATTAAAGTAAATTAGCTAGAGTGAACTAATCTATATAATTAATGATAGAAATTGGTGAAATTTACGTGACTACACTTAGCTTCACATTGTTCATGGCTAATAATTATATAAATAATTTCTCTTTTCTTGCATAGGAGGCCTACAATTTGATGGCTTCCCTTCTAGTTGATGTAGCTTCAAAAATTGTCACCCTTGACAATTTCACACTAGGTTTTTCTCCTCCCTATGTTCTTGGACCTAATTATGTACCTAATTTTGTAATTATGTGTTTTATTTCCCATTATAAAACATTTATCAAAAAATAAAACATGGGAAGTCAAAGTAGGCATTTAATATTTTACCCCTAACACTTTTGATCCCTAAAAATGGTGGATCTAGTCTAAGGAACCCTACATCCTAGACCATCTATTTTGGCTCAAATTTTTAATATGTCAATGTCAATAATTTATTGTTTAAATTTTTATTTTCAATTGTTGGACATTGTTATTTGATTTTCGGTAAATTAGAATAAATGCATTTAAATACCTAGTCATTTTATCATTTCAAATCCTAAGATAAATTATTGAGAAAATTGAAGATCCTAAAATTAGTCAAAGCTAGTCAAGGATAGAATTATCAAAATTATTGCAACATTTTGTCATTCAAGCATGATGTCAAGTTTTATGTGAGTTTTATTCATCTTTTCGGTTTTTAGAAATAAAATTTGTAGGTCTTCAAATCCAATCAAATAAAGCAACAAGGGAGCCTTGAAGGTGATGAGCATGAATTCATTCCATCAAGGAGATCAGATCTGAGTGGTGAGTTGCAAAAATTTTTCAATTCATTAATTTTTTATCATTTAGCTTATATCCCTCAAAAGGATAAGATCTCTTTTATCATAAACTTTTCCATTATGGAGGTAGAAATACCAACATGAGGTTTGACTAAGTAAATCCCCCATATGGAACAACCCAAGTTCTCTCTTCTTATGTATGTATTTTGCATATATGAGGTGAATTGGAGGAATATTGAACACAATTTTCTCATTCATGCATCAAAACCCTATAAGTTGACAAGTCACATAATTTGCATTTTCTCACCAACAAATGAAGCTATGATAGCCTAATATGAAAGAGAGAAGCTACAAACCAAGGACCTCAAGCCTATGAAATAAGTTTCTAGATCCAAGTCCTTAGACTAGGGAATCTTTGTGCCCTAGACCACAGAGATCTTGGTCAGATTTAAACCCTAGGTGTATCAGTGTTTTTCTTCTAGTTTTATGGAACCCAAATTTATCTGTATTTTTAGTTTTTCATAATTCATAATATAACATTGCATTTTTATAGTTTACATAGTTACATCATTTCATCAAATCAAATCAAATATCTAAGTCCTTTAAATAAATAGATCCAGGGTTGGTTGACTCACCTTTTAGGTTGCAAGTCAATTTCATACCCTTGTCAATCTCAATTCCAATGTTTACTAGAAAAGGTTTGAGCCTAGTGATCTAGACATTCAATATAGGATCCCTTTTCCTATGAAATAGTTGATAAGTTCTCTTTTCCCAACCTTCCTCTCCTCCTCTCTTTAACCTTTCTCTTTCACCTACAATGTCATTTTTCCTTTTATCCCTTTGTTAGTTGATGCGTAGTTTAGTTTTAGACTAATGTTACCTTATGCTCCATTAATATAACATAATACTAGAGCATTCATCATTGTTGTATCTAGATCAAGGAATTTAACATTATAAATGGTTACTTTGGTATAAGATAAAGAACTAACTTGTGTCTAGTAAATTTCCAAAATATTAATTAGTCACCATAGGACCATTGTAAAATAGTGAAAGATCATTATCTATGTTATCTTATCATAGCCAAGACCTTAAGGAATAGAACCATGGCTAGATCATTCAATCTCACTTTAATAGAGGATGCACCTTAAAAGAATTGATGTTTGAATGCCATGTTGACTACCAAAACCTTCTTGTTTATACATTTTTCTTTCATTAACATACTTTTCACATCATGGAAATTATGCTTACCATGTTGAAAATCATTACCATAATTTACATCAAGGAAATGATGTCTTCCCCCACATATTACCATTTTCCATGTATATTAACTAGAGACTTATTATCTTATCTATACCATTGTATTCTCTCTCTCTCTCTCTCTCTCTCTCTCTCTCTCTCTCTCTCTCTTGGATGCCACATTGAGAGCATGTTCCTACCCTAATTTCTAACATAACTACATAATTGATTAATGTTATTGAATTTCCACAATCCATGAGATTGGAAATTTTGTTGTTTTTGGAAATTTGATTGTGTATTATTTTTTACATAACCAAATCTAGAAACAATAAAATTACATAGGTGATTTTAGCCAATGATGACCACATTATAATTTTTAATTTCCCATGTTATAGGCACCATTATATCCTTTTCCATATCTCAAGCCACATGTTCTTACCATGCATTTTCCATTTCTATAAGTATACATGCTACTACATAATACATTCATTAATATTATTAATTTACATGTGATTGCATGCTCAAGTACTTACTTACACAGTACATTTACTTTCATGTATAGATTTCCTTTTTTAAATCCTTTCATCCTATGCATGAAATTGAATGGGAGATATTGTGACTAATGTTGATATTTAGGTACTGATAAGTTTTATAAGGACACATCATTGTGGGTTGATCCCACTTTTTGTCATTCGTGGAACACTAAAATCAATATTTTTAGTGAAATGTTCATTGTTTATGAATTATAGCAACCAAATCATTAAGAATTTGAAAATGATGCGAACTATTGAGTTTTGAAATGTTATATTTAAACTATAAATATTTTCATTTTCAAATAATTTGTACCATTTTTAAATATTACTTAATAATTTATTTTTATACTTTATAGGTTTTTTAAGAAGTGATATTCTTCCATAATGCATAAAATTTCTTGAAATAAGATAAATTCATAATTTCTTAAATCAAATAATTAACACTAAGCATGTATATTTTGTTGTAATTGTTTGCTGCATAATTTATTTATTATTATTTTAATTCAAATTATTATAATTTAGAGTAATATTACTCCATAATGTATAAAAAAAATCATTTATATCCAAATTATTATTATTTTAAACATATGTATGTCAATATGAAGTAGATGCATATTGTTTAGTAAATTATTTCTAGTTTTTTCATTTTTCTAGGTGCATAAAATAGAGGCCTTTATGTTTGGTAAAAAACTTATGTTTACCAGAAAATAGAAAATAAATATATATTTAAATAAAATATATTATAAATTATACTAAATTTAGAAAGCTTATTGTGGGGACTACAATATTACAAAAGATCATTTCATGGTGACTATTTGATTATCCATTTGTTAAATCTATATATAAAATGTAATTATAGGTGTGTGAATTAATAATTACTAAATATTTAATGAATATATGGAATAAATAAATAATCAATACATATAAATAACACATAAATATAGAAGGAATGAATCAATGCGAGGAAAATCAAAAGATAAAAAAATTCATTCAAAAGTATGATATTTATGAGAAACATTATATTATTGTCTATACAATACATAGAAAAACCTAACGAGAAAGTACAAGAAGTTGGGTCCATGAAAATTGGAAGTTCTAGCCAAAAAAATGTTGAAATTAATGGGTACCCATTTAGAAATGGGATCTCGAGCCTTAGATCAGGATCTTGATCCCAAATGGGTACCCATTTTAAAAATAGAATAGGTACATATTTTAAAATGGGCACCTATTCTAAAAAATAGAACAAGTACCCAATTTAAAGCAGTTACCCATTCGAAAAGAAATTGAAATCCCAAGCCACTGATTTCTTGGGTTTTTGGCTCAAGAAAGGTTTGGTAACCTGACCCTCAACCTTTGACCTATAACTAAAAAACTAAGGAAATGTCAAGAGAAATGCCTAACTTTTGCAATATAGCTGATAAGTTTTTTTCAAAATTAATTTATAAAATTAAAACCCATTATAGATCATAATGTCTACTTTCAAACATGTAGTTTTTTCTATGATTGGATTGTGTTTTATATTTTTTAATTAATTTCTAAGCAAACTGGTCCATAAACTTGGAATATCAAGACTTTTTATTTTTAATAACTCTTAATTTGTTATTTTATTTTTGTAAAAAAATTAAATGACATTAATATTAAGAAAATTCTCTAAACAATGAAAAAAATAAAAAAATGATTAGTTTATGTCAAATTATGGTGCCCATACATGTTGGTTTTCAAAAACAACAATTATGTCTAATAAAAATAAATAAAATAATTATTCAAAAAAAATTATAAAAATATATGCTCATCAATATTAACTTTGTTATGGGGCAAGGGGCCTAGCTGGATTGACTAAATCATACTATTGTAGGCAAGAGGTGATGAGTTCTAGTCTCCCCACTATCCTCATGGTACCGGAGGGCATTTCACACCAATGCCACAGGTCACATGAAAAAGTTTACCAGGTGCACGACATTTTATAAGGGGATGGATACCCGACCAATTCCTGCAATCTAAAAATATATATTAACTTTGTTACACATCTTTCCCAAAAAATAATTATAAAAAAACTTTTATTTAGGTCAAATTATAGTTTTTGTATGTACATGCATGGTATGGTAAGAAAATAAGTCTTTTAAAAAGTGGTTTTATACATTCCTAAATAAAAATTAATTTGTATCATCTAGGTATTAGAAAAAAATTACATATTTGGAAACAAGACTCAAAATAATAATTTCATATTATAGAATTTTTTAAAGATTCAATGTCTAAGTGCTTTGAATTTCTAGTCCAATTATGACAAATTTTGAAAAATAGGGAAAACACTTCTAATTTTCAAGCTTTTTGTGAAACCAACTTCTTGCATCATCCCTAGAGATAAACCATTTTTGTGTCTTCCAAATGGCCTATGAAATACACCTTCTATGTAGAGTGAAAAATAATTCACCAACCCATAAACTCAAAATTCACACTATTCTTCCCTTGACGTAACTGGACCCTTAAATATAGGGAGAGAGGATAGGAAATACACATAGAGTAGTTTCCATACCTCCTCAAAAAAACCTATAAATAAGTAATGATTTAATAAATATTAAAGTTTTTAAAAATTATTAATTATTTCATCCGATAACGGGTTGGATAAATGGTGGCAAGTATTGAAGTAATAATGAGGGTGGCATGTGCAAGAAATAATGATGAATCGTGAAATCATATGTATTCATTGAAGGAGAGATCGACTAAGGTAGGTTCATCCATTTTGTATGTTGGTTATCAATTTTGTGGCTTTCTATTTTGGCTTTCAATGTTGGTGTGATACTTCTAGATATTTTAATGTGAGGATGGTGCTATGGGGAAGGAGAAAGTGTATGTCAAGCGTCTAGATAAAAAAGATATCTAGTCTTTAGTGAAGAGGCTATAGTGGACTTTATGGATTTCACGGATAAATAAATCTTGGACTATAATATTTTTTTTTTTATGGTTAGAGTTTGGGATTTGGAAAAATATGGGTGGGCCTCTTAGTGTTTACATAGATTTGGTGATTGCTAAGATTGTATTCCATCTTGGATACAAGCATGGAAGGTGGAATATCTTTTATTGTACATAATCGCTCTCATGTGCTGCTATGATATTAATGGCTTCCAATACCTATTTCATGATTAAGTAGGTGGAATGGTGCATTAGAATAAGGTCCATCTCAATTGCTTTATTTATCATCTCCATGGAATTAAGTAGCGATAGATATGGCCCAAGTGGGTAGTGAAGGAAATATCTCTTGAATTGAAGGAAACACTATCAATGGATGGTAACCTAATATTTTGTAACTATTGTGATGATGAGAAAGATGAATAATGCTTGGTAGTTATATTGGTTTAAAGTACCATGTGTTAATTGTAAGTTGATGCATAAGGCTATCCTGGGTCTATGTAATTTTCCCTAGCCCCTTCTTTGAAAGTCAATGTTTTAAAATTGGTTTATTGTGTTTTCCTAGGGACATAGTTACTATGTGGCTTTAGTAATTTTTTGGATTATGGTATTGTTTATAATTATATATATTATAGTTTCTATACTTCATGTCCTAATAATTCATCACACCTCTATGACATTGAAGGGATATTACCTAGTGATATGGGTTTCCCCATTTTTTTCATGATTTGTAGAACATAAACAATGTTCTTTAGAAAAAAAAATATTTAATCATGTTAATATATTTTTGTTAATACCATTTAAAATATTTATTTATTATATGACAAATATATCATATATTATATATTGTATAATTTATAAATGTTATATAAAGGTATATGAACTATAATAAGATTATGCTCTAACACTCCATCATAATGTTAATATGGGGAAAATATGTCATAATGTTTTTCAAAATAAAATATGAACTTCTTATGTGATGTAGGACATGGATAGACATAAAATGGAAAAAATGTATTATAGAATAAAGATCATGAATTCTAAACTAAATGATAGCAAAATTGTTATAATTGTAGCTTTATAACCCTTGATAATTTCACACTAGATTTTACTCCCTCCTATTTGTTTGGACCTAATCATGCACCTAATTTCCTAAAGTACATATCCCATGGCCCATCTTATCAATTATTGTAAAATCAAATATGCAAGACCAAATTTTACATTTAATATTTTGTTTACGACACTTTGGATCCCAAAAAAAGTGGGATCTAGATTGGGCACCTTGCACTCTTGTCCTTTTAAAATGGCCCCAAATTTAAATATTCCAATGTTTATAATTTATTATTTGAAATTAAAATTATAAGTGTCAGCTGTCGAGATTTAATTTTCAAAAAAATAGATTAATTGCATATAAATACATAGTATTTTCACAATTTTAAATTATAGGAAATCATAAGGAAATTCACAAACAATTATTATAATTCAAGAGCAATCAAGAGTATAATTTTTATTTGTTTACAAAATTTTATCATTCAAGCATCATGTCAAGTTTTATGTGAGTTTTTTCATGTTTATGCATGCATTTTGTTTGTGAGTACTAATGCTTCTAGGGCTTCAAGTAAAATTAAACAAAACTGTAATCAAACCTTGAAAGTAGTGAGCATGATTTCAGCTCAACAAGGAGATCATATCAGAGTAGTGAGTTGTAGCGAGTTGTTGATTCATCATTCATTTTTTATTTAGCCTCTATCCCTCAAAAGAATATTCTCTCTTTATCATCAATTTTTCCATTATGGAGGTAAAAATACCAACATGGGGTTTTATTGAGGCAATCCCCTATATGGCACAACCCTTCCCCTCATTTTGAATGTGTAGGTTACAAATATAAATAGGAATGGAAGGATATTGAAGACAATTTGTTAATTTATGCATTCAAGCCCTAAAACTTGAAAAGATATAGAAACTCCATTATCTTAGTGGTAGACAAAAATATGACAATGAGACTTTCAAGGAAGAGTCCACAAACTAGGACTTGAGGACTGTGAAGTCAATTTTTTGTTTTAGATCACTAGTCTAGGACACCATTGGCACTCTTGTCCACCCAAATCAAGCTCAAACTTAAATCATAGGTGCATTAATATCTATTATGTTCATTTTTGTTCTTCAATTTTGGTTATCAATTTCCAGTTTGTCTATATTCATCTCAAAATGCTATACTTTTATAATTTACTAGTTGCATCATTGCATTTCATCAAAAGTCATTTTCAAACCCCAAAAAGAATTTATATCCAAGGTTGATTGACTCACCTTTTAGGTTTTAATTCAATTTCATTCCCTTTCCCAATCTAAATTCTAATGTTATGTAAGCGAAAGGTAGCTAACCCTAGTTATACACTAGGTTCACTTTTCTTACATTACATACCTTCTAAAAATATGAAGAATATTATCCTATATCTGAGATTAATATTACATTGTTTTGCATTCATCATTTAGGCTTCCATTATTGCATAAAAAAAGCATCAATTGAAAAATTAGAAAATTGCATATCATATTGCATACAAAGTCAAAAAGGGTAACTTCATTTATCTTAGGTTAGATCTACATCTTAATTGCATTTACAAAATTGCATTAGGTAATATTAGATCTGAAATAAAATCCAAAAGTGTTCATTGCATTCATTTAGGCATTTTGCATATAGTCAAAAAGGTGAAAAAGTGCATTGTGTTGTTAAAAGACACCAAGATCTTTATTTTTAGATTTTTCAAATTAGGATTAGTAAATTGCTACACCTGAGATCTGAAAATTACATTTGGGATCTCATTTTATTCATTGAACATTTAAAAAAATACTTGTAGACTTTTATTTTGCATTGCATAATCATATATTAGTCTGGAATTCTCGAAAATTATTCATCATCAAACCTACACTATTAAAGATTAGAGTACTTAAATAGTATTACAAACATTGAAACATTAAAATTTACAAAAAAAAATTCCAGTCTAGGGCATCCTTGCACCCTTGACCAAGCTATTTTTTTAAAGATTTTTGTGACAGAACCCTCTCAGGATCTTCTATCTAGATTTGCATTTAGTTTTCTATTCATTGTATTATAACAATCTAAACTCTAGTGTATACATCTTATTGTCATTATGGATAAATGTTTTGGTAAAATGTAACTTTCCTCTTTGAGATCTTTGGTGGATGTTTCATGTTGTGTGTTTGGAAATGACCCTACCTCAAATGATGAAAATCATATTCCTAAACATCTCTTGCTATATATATATCTCCTAAATGTTCAAGATATCTTGAGCAAAGATGAAGAAATAATCAATGAATTCATAAACAATACATTACCTAACCTTGAATACAATGTGTTCCTTTATCCATCAATAGCATGGCCTACTCATCCATACCAAAAATCAACAACACCTACTATACCACCACTTGAAATGTTTTACACATCACATAGAGAAATTGATTTATAACTTATACCTCAACCTATGCACATGAGAGTACCCGTTGATAACAACCATGATGAACTTATACCACTTAGTGATCCCCTATCCTATGAAAACCAAGTCACTAATACACCCATTATCTTGGAATGATATTATGGGCAAGGATTTAAGCTTTTAAGTAAGCAACGTTGTGATATAAAGAATGAACATGAAATCCACACCCTCTTGAAACAAATACCATCAAAGGATACTGAAGGAATTGGTTATCATGGTCCTCCACCCCTACATATTGAAATAAACAAAAAAATGTGGATTCACCAAAATGTTTAATAAACAAGATGATGAATCACTATTTTTTAAATAGGTATTTCATTCAATTATGTGTAAAATAAGAAGCTAATAACAACCAAAAATGAAATCTAACTATTATAGAAACTATTGAGGATGTTTTTAGAGCATAAAAAGCTATGTACTTGGCCAAAAAGCTATTTTTGAGCTATCAAGGATTCATTTGATTTCAGTGGTGAATGGGTCCTTTTAGGGCCTTGGAAAACTAATTTCAGGATCCAGTTCCTTGATATCTACAGTCTCAAATTCCTTATTATCAAGTTCTGGAAGCTTGTATGTAATTTTGTAGAGTTCTTTCTATGATCTTGCACTTTGAATGGAAACTTTAGCAACTTTACAACTTTTACTCCAAATATTGCTCAACCTAATCTTCAACCTATAAATCTACAATCACACACTCAAGGGAACAAAAATACTATTTTTTGTTAGTGAATGGGGGTTTTCCTTAGCCAAACCCCTTGTAGGTAATTAAACCAATTGATGAAATGAAGCATGAACATGAAATATGTAAATGTTGTCACCTTGGATGTTGTCTTGTAAAATAAATCTACAAAATAACATGTAGTGGCCATGAAGAATGTAGATCTTGGATCCTTGGATATATATGAACAATGGTTGCAAGTAGATCTTCAATGCTATATCCACCTCTTAGTTCAACAACATGGAATGCATGCATCAAACCCTTGACATGATGATATGATCTTGAATTGCTACAATAAACTCTTGAAATATACCTTGTAATTCCTTTGAAAATGCTCTTGTAATGCTCTTGTGAACTCCAATTTGTTATAGTGCTTGAGTGCTTGAAATTTTAGGTGAAAACAATGTGAATTAACCCCTTATTTATACTAAATTAGGAGATTAATCCCAAAATTCAAAGAATTAAGGCTGACACTAGATCTGGAAAGAAACATTATTAAATTCCTACCAGAATGAAATTCAAAAAGTGTGGTCTCATTAAGGGATTCCACCCATTTTCCACCTTAGGTGAATGGGTCTTGGCTCAGGTTACTAGGACCTAACCCCAGGGGATTGAAAGAGGGATAAAAACCCATTCTAGATTAGCTAAGAAAGGGGAGTCCTATTAAGGGAGGACCTATTTTCCATCAAGGGTGAATGGGTCCTGGATCAACTTACCAAGACCAATTTTTTCCCAATGAAATAATTTGCTAATTAAATTATGATTGTTGAGAGAGATCTTCTAGAGGTGTCAAAATTAAGGCCTAAATTTGAATCAAAAGGGGATTAATTACTCAAATTAACCACAATTAATTGATACCACCTAGATAAGTGTGAAATTCATTTAATACACTTAACAACACGTAAACAAGGTACATATTATGTACATTTTATTCAAAAAGGGTCTCATTAGGCTTAATTAAGTAAATACATCCTAGAAAAGTGTGAAAGTGTGTTACAATATGCTTTACAACACCCTTGTAAAAAATTAATTAAGGCATGTTTTAGTCAAATAAAGGTCCTAAAATAGTGTGAATTTGTACAACACATTACAATGTACCACTCCAAGACATCATTAGTTCAAATTTAATGTCAATTATCAAACCAAGAAAGGGAAAAGGCTTAATTTTTCTATTACTACATTTTTCCCCCACTTTAGTGATAGGATGATCCCACGTCAAACTCACACTAAATTAGACATACAAGACACTTAAATATGCAGCAATAACAAAGACACATAATCATACACACAAAAAAGGATCAAGCACAACCATTTCAATGTGATGTGAGACGGGCCTATTTGTCCATAACACATGTTGCTCACCTGGGGTAGTGGAACCTTAGTTTATCCACTAGGTTAGTTATCAAAAAGTATGTATGTCCTCACTCTGGGGTAGTGGAACCTCAGTCTTTCCACTAGGTGAGTTATCCCAATGAGGTGGAAAATGAGAATCATATTAGCCTCTCATACCATACCGAAGTTATCCTCCTGACCACTTTGATAAGGCACCACAATGTAAATTCTCTTACAAATTCTTTGTCATGTAAAAAAATTCTTAAAGGGGATTTTGCTATATTTGTGTAATGGTCTTCCTCTTAGGGAGCATTGTGCCTAATGTTTCCAAGAGAGGAAAAGTCAAAAGTGTCAGATCATTGCCCATGAGATGCCTCATTTACATCATGCCATGATAGTCGATTGTAAGCTCTTGGATGGCATCAAACCCATTGAAACCACCAAGAAGAGGATACATCACATGAAAAAAGAAAAATCATGTCATGAAATTTTTCCAAAATATGTCATCTATGTATGCCCCCACTTTAAAGTGGTTGTTGCACCATTACTACGAGCAATTTCTTTAAAGTATCCAAATGTTTGTGTCCTAGGAAATAAGAGCTTTCCTTAGAAAACCCTATGCCAAGTCATAGTTTCTGAAGCAAGTTGTGTCATGAAATAGGAAGGGGGTATGTGCAGGATCATCATGAAAAAAATAGGCCCTTAAGTGGCAAAAAATTTAGAAAAATCAGAGTTAGGAAACTTGACATAAAAATTTGAATAAGTTATCTATATTATTTCAAAAATATGTAAGAATAGAATATGTAGAAAATTGAATGTAGTTTCTAAACTACTAGGTTTTTTTTTTTTAAATCTATTTGGTGAAAATTTGAAATTTCAATGCAGTAGTACTTAAATTTAAGGGAAAAAATAAGTAGGTGTTTTTCTAACCACCCTAACCACAATAAAATGATAAAAAAATTTATAATATTTTAGATATAAGTAGAGGACTCATTTCTCGATGCAATGCATAATTTTTTGTAATTTTTTCCCAAGTAAATAATTAATTATGATTTTTTTATTACAAATTTAAAAAAGTATAAAAAATCATATGTCTGACCACCTTAACTTTGTCAAAACTTCATGAAATTCAATTTTTCTTTTTTTAATCCTATAATAAGCGAAACATAGAATGTGACACATATTTCAAATTTAAAAAATGTGATACCGTTTGGAAGCTATAGATGTTTTTCAATCAACATATCAACTAGGACTTTAGTCATAATTCATATAGAAAATTAATAATAATTATTTATTAAATTCAAAGTAAAACATAGCTTATATTGGTGGAAAGCTGATAATCTCCTTTAAAAACCCTTTTTGTTTCATCAATTTTGGGTAAAGAAAAAGTAGTCAACCACATACCCTACACATACCCACCATATTGCCACTTTTTGGCCCATCATGATCCTGCACATACCCAAGGGTTGCCCCCAAAAATACATAAGGGATCTACGGATTTTGGGTCAGTATGTTTATGCTACAATGTTTTCATAGAGCATGTAACTTCCATCATTCCCCAAATACACATATAACTAGAAGAATGATACAAAAAGTGAAAACAAAGAAAAACCATTCAGGTCAAGATGGAAGGAACATAAATGTCTCGATGCCTTGCGTCATCCCCACAAGGAAAACACAAGACAAATGAAAAAGATAAAGGAAAAGATTTTGGGTCAACATGGAAGAGACATAAATTTCTCAATGCATTGCATCATCCCCAAAAGGAAAACACAAGACAAATGAAAAATGATTATGACATAGAGAAGAATGAAGGTACATATAGAACAATGCACAAAAGAGAGATTAACATCAAATGAAATGTCACGAGGGATCTCATTATGCACATGCAATCACATAAAGAGAAATGAAAAAGAAAAAGACTAGTCAGTCAACCTAAAGTGGGTCGTCCACCTCCCAATCTCAGTTGGTATAAACAAAAGGTGGGAAACTAGCCAAAGGGAAAATGAAAAATGAATTATTAGGACAAGGCCATAAAACTCTTGCCTTCACTTTGTGTAGGACAAGAATGAGTTGAGATAAGTAAGGAAAATGACCTCCTTCTATTAGAGAAAATGTCTTTTAATAGGTGTAAAACATGTAATAGTGAGAATGTTTTAAGATTCTACAACTATTGCATGTCAAGGAGCAGAAGTGTATGTTATGCAATCACTCAATGACAATCATTTCCATTGAATTGAAAGTTTCTCAATACCAATTTGAATGTGTGACACTGATCAGTACTGTGTCCAAGAGTTATGTCATATCGATAATGTGGAACATTTACATCTTTAGGATATAGTATTATCTTGTCTATTATAAGTTATTTGTTTAGAAGTAGTTGTAGTTGTTGGCAACACAAGGGAAGATTACTAAGACGGGGGGTGAATCAATTGTCCCAAAAATTTAAAAATTATTCAACTTATTAACCTTATTCTCAAATCTGATTAATAACAATGAAAGCATTTATCATCAACACATCATAAACACACATAACACCAAGATTTTTTATGTGGAAACCTTGTTATGGGAAAAAACATAGTGGAGGTTAGTCCACAAGATTATACCCTATTAAAGTATAAGGAAATGAAATGGGGAATGCACATGCATTCAGGCACACTACCTAGAGCTCATTGCTCAATTACAACAAGGCTCATTACCCAAAGGAAGACACACTATCTTACATAAATATTTGGATTACATCTATATGGATTTGAACTAACAAAATAGCATCTATTAATGCCTAATCATAGTTTTGGTTAAGCACATGAACACTTCTTCACTCTTCTTCACTCTTCTTCAGACTTATTCACACTCTACTCTACCTTTGAATGATTTAGAAAATTATTCGCACATACAAACATGAGCATTCTAGAGCATACATCCAAATCAAATAAATAATCGCTCTTATATATCCGCAACAAGAAATTAAATCGCTACATGTTGGCCTCAATAAAATAATAAGATGAATACAAACTGTCAACTCAAATAATAATAATTAAAAATGTGAATCAACCAAGGTTGGACACAACTTAGTGAAGACCCAAGCCAACATCCTCGAACACAAACCACCTTCAAAAATAATTCCTCAAAAAACCACAACATACTGCAAACACCATGCCCACCAAGAACATGAAAAACATGAACACGCAAGAGAAAATCGCCAACCATGAGCACAACGATCAATGTGAATGTGCAAGAAAGATAGAGAATGATCTAGAAACATCCACAAACATCATGAATCACCAAAGAAGCATATGAAAAAATTGAATTAACTGAAATCACATCATCTTCAATCAGGTACACCAATTGAAGCAACGGAAAAATAGTCATAATATAAATCTTCATAACTTGATCAAAAATTCATGCAGATCTCTGAAACTCAACATGGATAAACTAGATAAGTCTTAGCAACAACTCTTTAGTCCACAACCTATATTATCAATGTACTAAAATCACTGATAGACTAAACTTCACTTCACTACTAACAACCTACAACTCATTCCATTACAATTTTCCTATTATCCTCGACATATATAGCTTCTAATGAATCAATGCTAATAGTGTTTACATCAATGACAACCACATATCAACAACACAACCACAGTATCCAATAATAGTTTCCTTTCACTTTTAGGAGGTGGATAAGGTAAATTTAGTTTATAGGGCCTCTTGCACTTGATAGATTCACCAACTTCTGTAGATGATATTAGGGTAGGAGGGTCATAGATGATCTTGTCTTTATTATCCTTATCCTTAGGAGGTACAGGTTGCTCTTTAGGAAGGAGGACACTTATATTAGGAGAAGGATCTCAGTTGTACCATCCCTATGAAGCCTTAGGTATTCTTTAAGAGCACTTATGTTGAGAGGGGGATCTTGATATCCTATCCCTTTGGTTTCTTTAGTTGGTATTTTTTCTAAGAGTTGATGAATTGTATGTTCACTTGTATCACATCCTTGTTTGCATAAGATTGTGAATCCTTTCGGGCCATATGTCTCTTGAAGGTTGATTGATGTGTTGGTCACTTTTTTGACATAGCATGGTTGAATGTTTGCTTGTTTAGAGGTGCTAGGTTCACCTATGGTAGTGAACTTAGGTTCAACTTGTGACTCAGTTTCAAGATGTAAAATTCAAAACATATCAAATTGTGTGGGTTGTTTCATTGAAGGACAAAAGGATGCATTGGACTCAAGGTTGTTAGGGAAATCATTTATGAATTCATTCATGCTAGCATCATCTTCTCCAATGATTTCAACACCATGAGGAGGACGTGCATTAATATTTTTGTGAGCATGAGTAAGTTCAATTTCATTGGGGTCATTGTCAAAAGCACAATATGAAACATCAACTAAAGACAACAAGGACTTCCACACATTGCCTAAATAGTTATCCATTTTCAGAATTTCAAACCTAAACATGATAATTTACTGATTATGCGATGCAATAAGTTGAAAATGAAATGTTTTGATGCAATTTTGAACTTTTAACAATGCACTAAAATGAAGCAATTTAAGCTAAATGCAATGAAATTGATAAAACAACAAATTAGGAAACTAAAATAGCAAGATAATAGCACCAAATAGAAAATTAAAATTGACATTTTAATGTCATGAAAATACAAATATGTAGCTAATAGGGACTCATTCACTAGTAAGGGGAAATGGGTCTTGATTAGGTGTTTCTGAGATTTTATGTGGATTTCAGAGTAAATTTTGATGCTTTTTTAGTTGCCAAAACCTATTCGATCAGACCTGATTAGAGACTTATTTGCCAGTAAAGGTGAATGGGTCCTAGTTAGGTGTTTTAAAACTATTTTTTAATGATTTTCAAGCTCTCATTTATGTATTTTAGTTCCAAGTTTGAAACAATAAGCTTCAACTTCAGATTTTCTATAAATTCAATTTAAAAATGCAATGAAAATATGAAGTGCAAGACCTAATTTAAAATGAATTTTTTTTTATTTTCAAATGAAATTGTATGAGGCCTAAATGAGATACAAAAAAAATTATTTGTGAACCAACAATTTTTTGGGGCTATGGACTCTCTTGTGCTCTTAGAATTTTTCACCTAAAAGGAGAGAGGCCAAAAAATGTGGTGGCACTCAAAATAATGCAAGTATGATTGAAATATGTCTAAATTAAATGTCTTAAATGTAGAAAATTGATAAAATAGATCAATTATTGAATGAAAACTAAAGAAATGCAAAGTGTTTGAAAACATAGTGTAGTATGCAAACATATGTTAAATGACCTAGAAACCCAAACAAACTATAACAAAAACTGATGAAACTGAAGGTGTACACTTGTAAACTCTGAAGAAACTAGAAAAAGCTTTGAAAATTTGGAAATACTATTTTTTAGGCTTGGTGGGACTCATTTTCCATTCTAGGTGAATTAGTCCCAGTTTTGGAAAATTGCACCAAGGCCCGCTTTAGCGAAATAGGTATCCAAATCTACAAAAATCTTTGTGAAATAGGTACAATGGGACTCATTCACCAATAATGGTGAATTATTCCACTTTGGTTTTTCTAAAAACTCAAAAATGGAATCTAAAGCTCTCGATCTTCTCAATCTGTACCTCTAGGTGTCTGGATCCAAAACCCTAATTTTAGGAGCCATAAATGAATTTTTTGTGTAGATTTTGACCTTGCAAAAGTGGAGATGACTTCAAAAAGTTTTCAACCTAATATTCAATCATGTCCAAGTGATCCAAGTACCTAGATTTGCAATCACACAAAGGAAGAGAGAGAAAATGTTGATTATTAGGGATTGGGGGCTTGCCTTGGTTAAATATCATTTAGGTAATTAAACCAAAATGATGAAATAAAATAATGAAGCATGAAACATGAAACGATGAAATTAGAGACTTTCCATGATGATGGATCTTGAATTGCTACAACAATTGATGAAGAATCTTACTCTTGAATGCCTTAGAATTGAACATGAATGCTATCTTGAATGCTTGATTCTTGCTTGGTTGACTTGAGATGGATAATGAATGATGAATGAATTTGGGTTTAAAGGTATCCTTTTATAGAGAATACTGAACAATAAGGATCATGATCAAGGGCCAAGATTAAATTAGAAAATAACTTAATCAAGGGTAGAGGTTAATTGAGAGAAGAAAGACATGGATAGATAAAGACTCAAGGTGGAAGATAAGATTGGCACAAATAAATAGGTGATAGGAGAAATTAATTAATAAAGAATATTTAATTTAGGTGTCTAACATAGGAGAAATAAATAAAATATTAATTTTATTTATTTCAAGAGAAAGGTGAGAACAAATAATGATATAATTAAAAATAATTATTTAATTATAGAGGAAAGGTGGAGTGTTAAACATTAAATAATTAAAAAATAGTTATTTAATGGAGAGGGAAGGGATAATTAAATAATTAAAATAATTATTTAATTGGGGAGATAAAGAAAGGATAAATATTTATTTAATTATAGAGACAAAAGGCTAATGAATAATTAAATAATTGAAATAATTATTTAATTATAGAAGAAGAGGGAAAATATAACTTTTGAATTAAAATAATATTTACTTCAAAAGTAGGGAGGAAAACACCATTAGACTTAGTTGCTTAATAAAAGTCTAGAAAAGTGTGAAAGTCATTTACAACACCTTTGCAAGACATGCATTTTATTCAATTTTCTCAAGACCTAATGTGGATGTGTAAAATACCTCAAAACACTAGATTAAGGTGATATTAAGTTCAATTTATCATTAATTATTCCAATATCAAGCAAGAAATACTTTTTTCTATGATACAATTTATTTTTGTAATTTTCAGATTTAAGAAGTACAAAACAATGCAAATCTAAACCCTATATGATATGCAAGATTTCAATGCAAAACAAATAACCCTAAATGATATCTTAATTCAATGAAAATCTAAATGCAATGAATGCAAAATTTTAACTTAAGATGCAATGAAAAACTCCACAAATCAGAAAATTGTAATGTTGAATATGTTGCGTTCGCCAAAATGAAATAAAGAAAAAAATGTGGATTCACCAAAATGTTTAATAAACAAGATGATGAATCACTATTTTTCTAAGAGGTATTTCACTCAATTATGTGTAAAATAAGATTCTAATAAAAACTAGAAATGTAACCTAACTATTACAACAACTATGGGGGATATTTTTAGAGGATAAAATTCCATAATGTACTTGACCATAAAGTTGTTGGTTTTAAGCTATGGAGGACTCATTCTCCTTCAGTGGTGAATGGGTCCTTTTAGGGTTTTAGAAAATTGATTTTAGGATCTTGTTCCTTGATGTTTGCACTCTCAAATTCCCTATTATCAAGTTTTGGAAGCCTACATGCAATTCTCTAGATCTCTTTTTGTGATTTTGCACTTTGAATGGAAACTTTAGCAACTTTTAAAAAAAATCTCCAAATCTTGCTCAACTTGGTCTTCAACCTATAAATCTGCAATCACACACTCAAGGGTAGAAAAAAAATTGGTTTGTTAGTGAATGGGGGTTTTCCTCAATCAAACCCCTTGTAGGTAATTAAACCAATTGATGAAATGAAGCATGAACATGAAATATGTAAATGATGTCACCTTAGATGTTGTCTTGTAAGAAAAATCTCCAAACTAACATGTTGTGGCCATGAATAATGTAGATCTTGGAACCTTAGATAGATATGAACAATGGTTAGAAGTAGATATTAACTGCTACATCCACCTCTTATCTCAAAAAGATGAATGTATGCATCAAACCCTTGACATGATGATATGATCTTGAAATGTTCTAATAAACTCTTGAAATATTCCTTGTAATGCCTTTGAAAATACTCTTGAAATGCTCTTGTGAACTCCAATTAGCTATAGTACTTGAGTTCTTGAAATTCTAGGTGAAAAAATGTGAATTAACCCCTTATTTATACTCAACTAGGAGATTAAGACCGAAATTCAAAGAATTAAGGCCAACACTAGATCTGGAAAGAAACATTATTAAATTCTAGCTAGAATGAAATTCAAAAAGGGGGGTCTCATTAAGGGAGGACCCATTCGCCACCTTGGGTGAATGGGTACTAGCTCAATTTACTAAAACCAAACCCCGAGGGATTGAAAGAGGGATAAAAACCCATTCCAGATCAGTTGAGAAAGGGGGATCCTATTAAGGGAGGAACCATTCACCATCAAGCGTGAATGGGTTCTAGCTCAACTTACCAGGACCAATTTTTTCCCAATGAAATAATTTGTTAATTAAATTATGATTGTTGAGATAGATCTTCAGGAGGTGTTAAAATTAATGCCTAAATTTGAATCAAAAGGATGTTAATTACTCCAATTAACCACAATTAATTGAGACCACCTATATAAGTGTGAAAGTTCTTTAAAACACTTGAAAACACTTAAACAAGGTACAAATTATGTACATTTTATTTAGGAAGGGGCCCATTAGGCTTGATTAAGCAATATATCCTAGAAAAGTGTGAAAGTTTGTTACAAAGCTTTACAACACCCTTGCAAAGGATCAATTAAGGCATGTTTTAGTCAAATAAAGGTCCTAGCCTAGTGTGAATGTGTACAAAACATTACAAAACCACTCCAAGACATCATTAGTTCATCTTTAATGTCAATTATCAAACCAAGCAAGGGAAAATGCTTACTTTTTCTATTACTACACACACAAAATTCTCTCCACCCACCAAGCCACACAAAATTCATGGTCCTATTAGAAAATGCTCATTACCCACTCCACATCCCTTGTCTAAGACTAAAAAACACTTTATTTACACTTTCAAAATTGGGATTCATTATATTACCTCCTATGAAAGAAAGACAAGATGTGCAATGCAAGAATAAGAATTCATCGTCTTATGCATATCATGTAGTTTTTATATATGCTACTAATAAATGGAATACTTAAAAGAATAAATTGGAAGAAATAGATCCTTACAATGATAGATTTGATAAGATAATAGATTAAATAGCATTTTTTTTTTCCTCCTTGCTAAGTGGTATTTGTATTATCATATGATACTCATTACCATGCATGGGGGCACAAGTAAAATATTGATGAGGGCGCAGCCTGAGACTTAGAAAATAACCCACAAACAAGAGAATAATTTTACTATTCAGAAAATGGAGCTTCTTACATGTAGAGGATCTCAAATCCCCAAGCTCTACAACACATGCAAGTTACAGCAAGCTACAGAATAACCCTTTCACAATATGTGAGTTTGTCCCCAAAAAGTTACCCAAAAATTAGAAACCCACCCATAAATAGAGCTCCTCTTTAGTTTGGAGCCAAAACAACATTCAAATTTCAGTTTAGGCGGTTTGGCGCCGAAAATTTACAACATGAAGTTCAAATTTACAAAGAGAATTTGCAATTGTATCTTCTAGAAAGTCTGCCAACTTGCCGAGGCCATAAATTTTGATTCGGGACTGATTCATGAACCGTTTGAACCGTTGGAAAGGTCACAAAGTCAACAATGCACTCGAAATCTGCTATGCCTATTTTAGCAAGTTTCGGGGCCGATCCGGGAACTCTACGTGCCTCAAATCTAACTCGGAAGATTTTCAGGTGCAAATCTAGGAAACTAAAGCTGCAATATCTTTCCACCCAGGAATAGAAAATAAAAGCCGTAAATTTGGAATTTCATTAGGATGAAAAGGGCATCCAAAAATGTAAAAACATGTAAAAACCAAGAAACTTGAAATTTAACTATTTTTGGGTGATGCAAGATT
The DNA here is from genome assembly GCA_007258455.2 of Sequoia sempervirens. NCBI lineage: Eukaryota > Viridiplantae > Streptophyta > Pinopsida > Cupressales > Cupressaceae > Sequoia > Sequoia sempervirens. The sequence continues at coordinate 142,871,563 of VDFB02281492.1, read as the reverse complement.
GCCCTTACACCATTGGATGCTCTTGCATCAAATATTATGAAATCATATTTCATCATGTAAGGAGCAATGTGATGTCATTCATCATGGATCATCTTTGTACCTACACTTGGAGGGAAATGGGTAAGGTAGCTTTTATGTTAGGTGTATTCCTTGATACAAGGGATTCCTTTATATCTCCTTAAAATATTAGTGTAGAAAGTACACTAAAATTTTAAGGGGAACATATATTACCTTGCATAATAAAATTATTATGTAAGGAATGGTCCCTTTTAATGGTGATATCATGCAACTTCTAGAAAGTGTGATCTTGTTAATAGTAATTTACAAAAGTATGGCCTCCTCAATCTATGTTAGTGTCTCCTATGTGGTGATATTAAGCTTGATATTTGTAGTGTAGAAAAATGTGCCCCTTTACATTTCCATACTTGTTTGGGCCCACCTTATTTGGTCCTATTTTGCATCCAAAAACCCAATCCTTTATTAATTAAATAATTTTTAATTATTTAATTAATCAATTTTTTCTCTTTATTCTTCCCTTGATTAATTAAATAAATTCTATTTATTTAATTGTGTCATTAAATAAGCCCCTTTTTCTCTATAATTAAATAATTATTTTTAATTATTTAATATTTTGTCATTTTCCCCCACTTTTGAATTGAGTATTATTTTAATTCAAAATTTAGCTTTTCCCTCTTCTTCTATAATCAAATAATTATTTCATTTATTTAATTATTAATTACCCTTTTCTTCTATAGTTAAATAAATCTTATTTATTTAATTATTCTCTCTAATATTAAATAATTATTTTTAATTATTTAATATTTTTTCTTTTCCCCAAGTTTTGAATTAAATATTATTTTAATTCAAAAGTTAGCTTTTCTATTTTCTTCTATAATTAAATAATTATTTCAATTATTTAATTATTCATTAGACTTTTCTCTCTATAATTAAATAAATGCTATATTTATTTAATTATTTATCATTCCTTCATCTCCCCAATTAAATAATTATTTTAATTATTTAATTATCCTTTCCCTCTCCATTAAATAATTATTTTTAACTATTTAATGTTTGACACTCCACCTTTCCTTTATAATTAAATAATTTATTTTTAATTATTTAATTATGTAATTATTTTTTCTCACCTTTCTTTTTAAATAAATAAAATCAATACTTTATTTATTTCTCCTATGTTGGTCACTAAAAATAAATACCTTTTATTTAATTTTAGCTCCTTGATCCATGTCTTTCTTCTCTTAATTAACCTCCACCCTTGATTAAATTATTTTCTAATTTAATCTTGGCCCATGATCGTGATCCTTATTCTAGCCACTCACTTAACTCTCCTCTATAAAAGGAGATCTTTCATCCCCATTTGAGAACACAACGACAAGAAGATGATCACACACAACAAGAAGACAATCTCACACCAAGAAGGTGATCTTACACACTAAGCACTCTAGATCAAGAGAGAATCTTCAAGATCATTATCAAGGCATTCAAGGGAAGATTATCAAAGTCTTATTGCAACAATCAAGGATCCAGTATCATGTTGAAGGCATGCATATTGATAGAGAAATCATGTTGATGTAGCATTCAAGATCACTTCAAGTATTTCAAGATATCAACTCAAATAAATATTATCATAAAGAATCACATCCATTGAGATTTCTACATGTTGATTTCATTCCAAGGTTTCAATATTGGTATGGTAAGTTGTGACATTGTTATGTTCACTTGTCATTCCTTCAATTACATGTTTCAATTCATTATCAAGTTTGATTACTAAATGGGGTTTGACCAAGGAAAATTTGTATCCCCTAACAATCAACATTTTCTTCTCTATGATGTGTGATTTGTAGGTCTTAGGTTGAAGATTTATGAAGAGGAAGATTTGAAAAAGAAACTTTGGTGACTGGTACACATCATTTTTACCTCTCAAAATCTATTTTTTGATTATATGTATGGTTATAATTTAGCTATGTACCGCATATTGCCCATATTTGAATGGAAAGTAGAGAATTAGTGATCTATATTTAAAAGATCCAAATTTTATATGTTTAATTTTGGTGAACCTGACATTTTGGACATTCATTTTTTTTATTTGGAGTTCATTAAGGCCCTAGATCTAGGATGACATTCATTTATGCATTGCATTTCCATTAGTGAAATTGCATCTAGGTTCTTAAATCTTGCATTAATGAAAGTGCATATAGGTTGCATTTTTTCTTTCTTCCATCATCTTATCTCATCTATAAAAAATAAAAAATTGCATTACTATTCATCATAATTGCATTTAGATTCATTCTTCATTCACTTGAGATTGGAAAATTGCACTCAAAATTGCAATTTAAGGGTAGTGATTTGAAACATTGCATAAGTTGGATAGATAAATTGTCACACAATGTTAGTATCATTCCTTTCCAAGTAGGCGAAGAAAAAGCTCATTAACAAGCATGATAGTCATCCTTCCAATATCTTTCATAGTTATGAGAGAATCTTAGTGCAAGAGAATGACAATGTTGACACACTGGACATAGTTCCACACCCTCTAATATCTCTTTTGTTTGTGGGAATAAAGTGATAGAAGAAGATGAAATCATAGACAATAATGATAATCATAGTTCCTTTTCTCCCAATATATCTCCTACATATGATGAAGATATTTTGATGCTAGAAGAAACACCCATTGAGAATCATGTCAATGTTGAAAGCTCCTCTTCTATAACCTCTTCTACTTTGGAAGATATTATGGCACAAGATAATGAGATCATAGACAAATTTATTAACATCACTCTACCTGGTCTACATTCATCTCCAAACTCCTCCCCTATTTGTAAGAATATTTGTGTGAGCAATCATGATAATCACATTATTTGTGAGGAGGATATGCTGGCATTAGATGATAAAATAATTAAGACCTATGACAATCCTATTTATTTATCTTCCCCTATTTTGGAAGACATTATTGGACAAAGGGATGTAATCATAGATAATCATGATAATCATACTTGTTCTTCTCCTAATTTCTTTCCTACTTGTGAAGAAGATATTTTGGATTAGAAGAACTATTCATTGAAAGTCATGAGAATCTTCTTGCTCCCTTTCCTAATGTTCTCCCCATCCAAGAATACATAATTGATCAAAAGAATCCAATCATTGAAAAACAAGAATGTGATGCTTTTCCTTATCTTGATGTCTCTCCTCCTTGTGATGAAGCTACTCAAAAAAACCTATTCATGGGATGTGATCAACATATTATTTGCTTCTCTCTTGAAAACTCTCTTACTAGTGGTCTTGGTTATTGCCCCTCAAAAGAAACAAAGAAGACTTCACTCAATATTAGCAGTATTAGACAGAGCTCTACTAGGGTTTTATGGTTTCTATAGTCACTCTTGGCCCCTCTTGTGTCATACTACACATTCTATGTAGGAAACCCCTCTTTTCTTGTGTCTACAATCACATTTACTGCAATTTTTGTGTTTTAATATGCCTTCAACCAGTTCTAACCTAGTAGTTCATGCTGGTGTAATCAGTTCGACGGTGCTGCTCAATGGCTCCTCCTCCAAACAAATGACCGTAGAAATTTGTTCTAAAAGTCTTTCACGAGGTATGTATCCTAACTCTCCAGCTGATGTGGTTTTTCCTTTACCAGATTTTGATTCCACTTATTAATGGCTTGAGTAACATACCCTTGTGGGATATTTTGTTCAGAGAACTCCCTTCAAAGTGTGCTTAAGGAATGGGTCAACAAGGCCTGGGTCCCTCATGGGGTCCACCTTGATATGGTCCAAAATTTAACCAATGGTTTATTTTTGTTTCGCTTTGTGGAGGTCAATCATGTCCAAGCTAGCCATGCTCCCTGGTATGTCAAGTCTTCTTTGTTGGTTTTCTAGGCATGTACCCAAGATTTGGCTATCTCAGATGACACCAAGTTACAAGTCTCGATTTGGATTGAATTCCCTCATTTACCTTTTCCTTATGCTCCTTTTTTGAATCATATTTCATCCTCACTGGGGAGGGTCATTTATATTGATTCTAATAGGTTTTTCTAGGCCCAAACATAGAAATAGGTTTGTGTGGACATGGACCTCTCCAAGGATTTGAAAGAATCCATTGATATTCAAATTGGAGCTCTCTGGCATACCTAGAAGGTCACTTATCTTAATTTTCTCAACATGTGTTATAGGCATCAGTCTACAAACCATGAGATTAAGGAATAGCCTTTGGAAGTACCTTGTACACCATCTCTACAATGAGATATTGAAAAGCGTCATCAGGCAGATACTTCTACTACCAAATTTGATGAAAAATGGACCACGGTTGCAAGCTAAAAAAATAAATCCAGTGGTTTTGGGTTGGCCTCTAAGGCCTCTGAACCTTTGAAGGTAATTTTAAACCCTTCAGTGAAGGGGATGAAAGCTCCCATTGGAGTTGATAATGTTTTAGTGCAGCCTAGGACAAAGGCAACACCTCAACCTACTTCCATTATGATTGCTTGGTCGAACATTTATCCTCTCGTGTTGGGAGCTCAAAGGTAGTCTTGCAGTCCTTCTCCACTGGTTGAAGCAGGTGAATATGTGCAAGAAAAGAGGATATTTTCCTCTCCTTCTATTCAGATTGGGTCAATTCCACTAGATTTTTTGCATAAATTTTTCTCTTCTCTGAATGAAGAGGAACTGAACTTTGATAATATGGAGGAGTTTCATTCATGAATTTCCTCTCATGGAATGTTTGAGGTCTGACAAACCTCTCCAAAAAGTATTATGTTAGGGATACTTTAAGAAAATATTTTGGTATTGAAGTGCTTTGTCTCCAAGAGGTTAAATTTTTTGGATTCTTGCTTGCTTCTGTTTGTCATTCTATTTGGCTAGCCTATAAAATGTTTTGCACTACTCATGATGTTGGGCGTGCGGAGCTATCACCATTTTGTCTCCATGGTGGCATGCTTGTGTGGTCGACCACATGTTTGATCCTACTCATTGGCTCGTTTGGATGCTTCTTAACATTGATAATCATTCCTTTGGGATTATTAATGTTTACACTTTTAATGATGCTATGGAACACTCTTTACTTTGGTGCTAGATTGTTGATTCATTTCCAATTGCTACTTGGTTATTATGTGGGGATTTCAATATGGTTGAGATGACATATGAAAAATATGGCACCTTTCCTTTTAGATGGGAAATTGGCAAATGGGAGGTGTGTTTTACATGCACAATGAATTGGAGCCTTTTGATCTCAATATTGGTTGTCACCACTCTCATTCTCTCTAGTACACTTGGTGTAATTTTAGGGATGGTTCTGAAAAAATATTTAAATGCCTAGATTGTGCCATGATCTTGGCTCAATCTTTTTTCTCTTTTGACAGTTCTTCTTTTCTAGTTAATCCATTAGTGGATGTGACTTTTTCCATCCACTTCCCCATTTCTTTTCACATTGAATGGGAGACATGACATCCTTGCATGTGTAAAACTTAATTATTTTTTAATACATATTTTCTTTTCCATAAGCCTACTTTGGCCCACATTTGTAGAGTGTATAATATGGAGTGTAGGCTAGCTCATCATATAGGCTAGATTACATGGTGGAATGATGCTATCACTTGCATAGCTTGATTTCTACACATTTATGGGTGCTAGCTAGCTATCTTTCACCAGTGGTCTTATGAGGCTACCACCTCTAACCTATGTTCAACTACTGAGGCTTTGGTAGCCAACCCATTTTCCCAATCATTACAACTCAGGGTGGTAGAATTAAGGCACAAAAAGTAAGATGTAGATAATTATGTTGCCAAACGAGCTCAAATTAAAGCCAAGTTGAACTAGCTCAAAGTGGGTGACCGTGTTCTAAAGATTTTTTTTGGCCCTGTGTGCCAAGTACTCATCCCCAGACATTAAAAAAATGAAAGATGGAATCAAGGTACTCTCTTAGCTTCCAAAAATTCACCAAGCCTTTGTGTTCGATTATGTGTAGGCTTTCATTGCATAAGAATCCACACCTGTGTGACAACAAGCCCTCTAATATTTCCTTGTTGTTGTACCAAATAGGCTTTCCTCAACCCAAAGCATTTTTTGTGATTAGTTGTTAACACTAGATGACCTCAAGGAAGCTATTCATTCCATGGTTGATAACAAAGCCCTAGGGATCGATGGGTTTCCTTGCAATTTTTACAAGGCCCTTTGGGATTGTGTTGGGAAAGATCTATATCATGTTTACTTAGAGGTGTTTCATGCTAATTCTCTAGGTAATATAATAAACAAAGGAAATATTAAATTCATACCTAAGTCTAGAGATCCCAAGGATATTTGCAACTGGAGGCTTATTACACATTTCAATGTCTCCTACAAAATCATTTCCAAAACTTTAGCTTTGAAAATCTGCCATCTTTTACCTCAGATTGTGCACCTAGAGAAAACAAGATTTATGAAATCTAGGTTCATTCTAGATAATATTATTTCCATGTGGGAAGGTATGGAATGGGCCAGATGATCAAACCAGAAGACTATTTTTCTCAAAATTGATTTTGCTAAGGCCTATGACTACATTGAATGGCATTTTACTCTTGTGATGTTGCAAGCTTTGGGGTTTGGGCCCAATTTCATTTAGATTGTTTGCATGCTCTTTGTGGATTCTTCTGCTTGTATCACCATTAATGGCTACCAATCCTCTACCTTTGGGCTCTTTTGTTCCATCTTGTAAGGATTCTTGCTTGCCCCTTCTCTGTATCTGCTCACCACTAAAGGGTTTGGTTACCTCTTGGCCAACGTGGTTTCTCAACATCATGTCAAGGGAATTTCACTTCCTAACTCTCAAGACTAACTAGTTAATGGCCATTTTTTTGGTGACTTTTTCCTCATTCTTCTTAAGGAAAAAGATAATATCAAAGCGGCCTTGGAATGTCTCAATAATTTTTTCCTCACTTCTAGTTCTACCATTCAATGACACAAAACTTTATGCTACAGATAGTCTATTCTGCTCACTCCACCCTAGTTTCAGTAGTATGGTTGGAAGTGGATTGGGCTAAGAGAAATATTCTGATTCTTGGGAATTCCCTTCACCTTCAAGGCATCTCCAGCCAAGCTATGACAAGTTTTTCTTTCTAGAGTTGAGCATAAGCTCACTTACTAGATTACTAAGCCCCTTTCTTTGGCAGGGAAATTTTAGGTGTGCTCCAAAGTTCTTGTGCCCACTCATGTTTATTATTCTTCCTGTTGGGCCCCTCTAAAGTTTCCTGAGGAAAACTTAAACAGTTGCTCATGGAAAACTTGAATAGTTGCTCCTAGACTTCCTTTGGGCCTCTGCTAAATCACCTAGAGGGTTTCATCATCTTGCCTAAGAATTTTGTTGTCTTCCAAGAGACTCTGGAGGTCTTGGGCTACTCTCCACTCAATGACAAGGAACTTCCTTATGTGTGAAGTGGATTATTTAGGCCCTTATGGGAGATGAGGCCTAGAAAATTCTCTTCAGGCATTGTATTCACTCAAGCTTTCCTACACACAAACCCACCTAGAAGGGGATTGGCTTTCAAACCCTTTTGGTTACAGAGGAACCAGTTCAAATTGTGGGAAATTTTGTTGCTAAAAGTATTTGGAAAGCTTGGGAGGTAGTTAAACCCTAGCTCCACTGGGCTGGTTCTGGTTTTCAAGATGGGCTTTTGCTCAACTAGTAGGATTTTTGGTGGTCTCCTCTTTTTTCTAGCAATGGTCAGCCTCTAGCTAAATTTCCATGGCTTAAGGCACTCAAATTCCATAAGAAAGGTATTCAAACTTTACAACAGATATTTCATAGACCCACAATGTATATTTTTCCCTGGGAGGACTTTTGTGCCTTGTACAGACTTCAAAACCAAGACTGTATAACTTGTGATGGTCTGGTGAATGCTATTCCTACAAAAATTCTTCACAAGGTGGGTATTCGTGGGTCCAAGCCCTGGTGGAAGGACTAGAAGTGGTACCTAGACACCCCTTTCAGAAATTACAAGCCGAGGCTTGGTTATAGGTGGCTCTCACCACATTTTCCTATGATTCATAGTCTAAACCAGAGGTGGCTTCTTCAATCTCCCACTCATGTTTGGTGTAAAAGATTTGCTACCACTTGGTCTACAAGTGTTGAGCCAAAACTTGCCCACTTTGCTTGGTGTATTCTTTTTGAAGGCTTGCTTGTAGGTTCTCAACTTATTCACCTGGGGTTCTAGGACCCTCATTACCCTTTTTTGTGGGAAAGTTGAGTCTTTTAAGCATCTCTTTTGGTTTTTCCCTAGAGACCAATAGTTTTGGATTTGGATTCATGACTTATTTTGGCCATTTTCACTAGAGCCCTTTTCCTAGCATATGGTTCTATTGGGAGACTCACTCAGACTTGCTATTAAGTATGCCTAGCTTTGGCACACTTTTAGAGTGGAAATCCTCTTCAATATCTGGAAAGAGAAAAATGCCTACATATTTGCTCACACTCAAATGGATAAAAATGTTTCTTTATATTCTAAAGTTATTATTTGTTCTAATGTACTCTTATAGATTTAGCTGCAGGGGAATAAAGTTCCACTTGAAGTTTCTCTCCTATAAGCAATTTTGGACCACTAGGGAAATGCCCTATGTACTATTGCTCAGGCACCCACTTCACCCACCTCCTCCCATGGTTGGTTTCCCTCTCAGGGATGGCAACGGAGTGGCTCTATGCACCCCCACTCATAGCCTCTTCGGTGGGGATGTCACCCTCCTCGGTGGATCTTCTCTCCTCCACCTCAGGCTAGCTAGGGGTGGCCTTCTAGCGGTGCTTCAAGCAGTAGCAGTGGTGGCTCTGGGTAGCCCTCTAATTACACTCCTACCTCTAGCTTCGGTTGGCCAGACTCTGGTAAAAAATTTATGTGGCTTGTGCTTGCAATCTCACCTCGACACGAGGAAGATAAAGATAAAGATAAAGAAGCTGATGATCATTGGGGTCCTCCTTCTAACGTCACTCTAGATGTCACTGATGTATAGGGGAAGAAATTGGATGACAAAGATCCTCCTAGCTTTGTTGGTACTTGTAGACATGAAAAATTAACATTATGCATTCAATCAGGTTCATTCATGAAGGTTCCACATTAGTTCCATTCATCAATTAATCAAGTTCACCTTCATTCATTTATCAGGTAATCTCATTAATTTCCATCTCCTAAGGTCGTTAATTTAAAATTAGATAAAAATTATCATCAACCTTTTAATCAAATGAATCAAACATTCATTTAATTAAATCATAATGCATACTTCATCCTTTTTCTAATTTAAATAAATCAAATATTTAAGTCATAAAAGTCAAACTTACCTAATCATCATTAATCTAATCTAAGAATGATTAAATACTAAACTTAACCACTTGGATTCTCTATATTTTTCCACTTGCACAAATAAATCAATTTATTGATTTATTAAAATCATCATTTTCACTCAACATGGCATTTATGGGGAATATCCCCTCAAGTTTGAAAACTATGACAAGTTGATTTCTCCCTCCAACATTGCATTTATTTATCATTTTCTTGTCCCCGTCTCAAAATTTATTGCCCAAATTTGAATTTGAAACTCCCTCTCATGGAAACACTTCCCAAATCTTGCACATCCCTTGGCCTATCACCACTTGACAAGTGGCCTCTTCTTATTGGTGGATTTTTAGTCCCATATTCACCCATTTGGCCAATCTCTCATCAAGAAAATCTATAAATGAAGGCCTTAATCTTCATCAATCCATCTACAACTTTTATGCAAAGTCCCTCTCTTGGTTTGAGAACTGATTTTTCTCTTCATCATATTTGCATTTGCATCATTTTAGCTTTTGAGCAAGGGTTGGGAAAGGGTCATTTGCATATTTGACACCAATCGGATATGGAATAGGTACTTGTTAATTGTTTTCATGATGCTTTTAGTCTTCTTTTATCATTTTTTGCATTTTGAATCATTTACAAGGTATTTCATAGGGGTATTCTTGAGGAATTTTTAGGTACTAACCCATGTTTGAAGTTAGTGTTTGCATATTTTAAAAGGATGCCTACATTTGGCGCTAGAAGGAGGGCTTTATGTTTTGGATACCCGAATGTCATTCAATATGATTCTAAGAGTCATTGCTATGCTAACATTCTGCTCTTATCTTCCATGTTATTTGTTTTTCATTATTTAATTTGAGAAACAGAATGCTGGTAAACTAATCCTAGCTCATAACTATTCTAACATTACTCTATTAAACTAAGAGACCAGATAAACTCATGTGAGTGGTCATCAAAATAATATGAAGATGGAGATCAAAGTGCATGCACACTCTAATCAGATTATTATGCATGAAACCCCCCTGAATGGAACTTTATCATAGTTCATTTATTACAATAACCCAATGATTGTGAAAGGAGAGCATACTAAAAATTCATAAATAGAAAATTAAAATAGACCTTAGATCTGTGTAGAGGACTGAATCAACTTTCCAATGCCGCAAGAATGACGAAAAATAGAGCACCGAGTCAAAAGATATGCCTTCCGAAGTGAAAAACACAAGATCTAAGTTCAAAGGCCTACAAAAAAAAATATGGAGCAATATCTGGTAAAAAAACTAGCACCATTGGATCGGTATCGAAATGAGCTTTCCAACGGTATCTCGTTTGTGAAATACAGAGATCGTATGCAAAAGATACGCCCGATTTGGTGAAAACAGCTCCAGAATGCCCAATAAGGGTTGTAGGGTGCCTAGGGGCTAAAAAAAAGCCCCTGGACTCATGCAAGACTAGGGGGCTGGGGTGGAGTCCCTGGTCACCCATACAACTGTCGATGTATACATACGGGGCTGGACGGCTGAGCGAGGGCTGGGTGCATAGCCCCTGGTCCCCCATGTGACCCCGACCTCCATGCTAGGTGCCCATGGGGGTTGAGCAGCCCGACGGCGCTTGGGCGGAGGGCACTAGCGGTGGTGGCAGGGCGGTGGCTGCCTGGTGGCCACCGGGTGGCGGGCTTCATTATAATTGGACGTGCAGCATAGTTTTCAAAATACATGTGGTTTTTTAGTTTTTTTGGATTTTTGAACCTCGGGGTGCATGCTGGGGAGGCCGTACTGCCCCCTAGGCAATTTTTTTTGCTTTCTGGACCAAATTCTTAGAAATCAACGAAACAAAGGGAAATATTAGGGTTTTTGGCTACTGCGAATGCAATGGTGACCTCCGTTTCTGCTCAAACTACTCCAAAAATTTGGCTACCCCCAGATCTTGCAAAAAAACTCCCAGACTGAAACTCTCACAGATCTAGCAAATGATGGCCAAAATTTGCAAAATAAAAGTTAATCCTAACTTTTTCCAGCACTCTAAATCCAATGGTGAAGCTTGATCTGATCCAAAATGCCACATAGATGAACTCAAGGCATGATACCCTTAAGGAATCCTGAACAAACCCTGCAATGATTTTCTCAAAAATCTGAGAAGGGGCTGCAAATCAAGGCTCTGATACCATGTTAGAAACCCATGATCAGATTTTCAAACCAGAATAACCTTCCATAGAAGAGAAAATCAAAAAAGCAAGATGGTTGCAAAAGATGTGCAAAAAATAATATTCGATAATTCAATTAATTACAAGATATGATTTGCTTTATAAAAGCAAAGATGCAAACCTAATCTTATCTTGAGCAACAAGATAGCTCAATAAGATAAAGATGAAAGCCTAAAACTTAGGAATTAAATAAAGCCTAAGTAAACTTATGCAAGCATAATTAAATATTAATTAGACTAACAACATTTACTTCTTTTCTTTTAAGGGTAAATGCCAAGATTGACTTTTAATGTAATCTGCCCATCTAAATGCTTTATATTTATGGACATCTTGCCATCTTATTTGGTGAATCTGCTTTATATTGCTGGATGTATAGTGACAGAAACAAGATTATGTGTGTGCTTTAATTAATTGGTTTGTTTGTGAATGCAAGTTTGAAGTCTCCGTCGAGGATATAACTATCATTATTCTATTATGTCTAATGTCACTTATGGAATTCTACAAAAACTCTACTTGTTTCTATTCATTATTTGAAAAGCACGTTTCTTTAAAACATTTTGAGCAGTCCATTTGCCACGCTCAAGCCTCTTATGATTGACTACAAGGTGGCATTTTCCTTTAAATAATTTATTGTCTAGACTGAGCAATTTGATATCATAGGTTCGATAAGATATAAATTAAATTCTCCAGTCTACCCATGCTTTCACCAAGATTGTGTAGCTGTGAAAGTGAGATTGTTTCTCCTCTAAGTCAAGCGCACTCTAAGTATTCAGTGATAGGTCTTCTTGTGAAGAAGGTAGCGTAGAGAAGCAATAAATAAATACACATTTAGTCTTTAAGGCATCTTCCCCATAAGAAATTTATGGCGTAGCTTTATACTTACCAAATACTACTGCTTAAAATATTTTAAACATTTTTTTTACTGCCTTTTAAACACCGGCCATTTACGTCAACTTGAAAGTTTCTTATTTAGCATTTATGATCGTTGGCTTTTCACCTATTATTTATAGTTACTTTGAAAGCATTCCCTAAAGGACATCTTGTGTAGGCTTAAGGCTAGCAAAAGCCATTAAATTTGACTTCACACCTGCCAAGTGCTTTAAAATTGGAAATACTTTGTTTGTTGTTTTTCTTCTATGCCGAGCCTTTTGCTTGAAGATTCCTAGCATGCAGGATTTCCTTAAGATTTTTTGTCAAAAATATTCCACGGGCCTTGTCTAAGCTTCCACCCTTTAATGCATTTGTAGTAGGAAAGGAGGGCCTACTATGGTGGTTATTTTAATTGATTTCCAAGAAACTTTTAAGTACTGTTTATCATTTGTATGAACTGGAAGCTTTAAGTCTGTCGGCATTTTGTTTTTGTTATTTCAAAATTTTACATAAGAATATTTTGACAAGGCTTGTCCTAAACTCATGTAAATATTTTTGTCTTTGGTTGGAACTTTTGTATGCGAATGTTGAAATAATTGTAAGATGTCTTTCCGTAATATTTATGAGTCTTTAACGGGTGATCAAGATATTGCATGCTTAGCTGTAGTTTGAATGCCAAAATCACTGTAAGGCTATGTACAACACTAACACATTTGTATTCCCATGTGTTCATTTGATGATTTTTGGTTCAAGTTCGGCTTCTTCTGGACAAGGACAATGCTAATTAAAGTACTAGGAAGATGCAGTATATGGAGATTAGCATGTATCCGGATAAACTAGGAAACTAAATGTTTTATACTGGATATTTGACAATAAGTGTGCAACTGACAAATTCAAGGTACAACCGACGTAAATTATTGTGAAGAGTTTGGAAAAAGTCTACTGCAGAGGCTGCTATGTAGCTGGCTAAGCTGGGAAGCTGAGTGATAGATGGTGGAAATTTGGCTTTTTGAAAGATCTTTTTCTTTAACCAGCTATTGGCTATCCTTTCAAGTTTTTATTAGTTTGAAGAATAAGCATTTATTCATAAGCAAAACATTGATTTGTTTCTTTAAAACACTTAAGGTTGTGTTTCCAAAATCTATTTATAAAGACCATGTACACATCTTTCGATAAAACATACTAGTGCCAAAATTTCAAGTTGAAGTGAATATTTGAAATTATTTGAATTCAAATGATAGTGATATTTATTAAAAAGTTGAATTTTTACTAATCTATCACTGTGATTATCATGATAGTCAACATTTGAAATAGGGAGGGTGCCTTTGAAGGATAAATTCCTTATGATTGATAGTCAACATTTGAAATTAAGGATAACATTTTTGAAAGACTTGTTCTTTTAAGTTGATTCATTGATACAATTCATTACACTTTGTATTATGAATCATTTACATCATTAGGATCATAGTTAAAATTTGAAATTTATGGTGATGCTTTCAAAAGGACTTATTCTTGGTGATTGATTCATTGGCTCAATTTTTCTAGTGATGAAGATTATGATAAGGGAGAGAGAAAGTTTAACAAGTGTGATGCCTTTTAAAATAGGATCATTAATGATTTACTTATAAATCTTCATTTTATTATCATCACTTAGGATCATGTTAGTGTTTGAAGTTAAATTAAAATAAATTGGATTCTCACATAATCATCTTTTTTTTTATAGGTACAACAAAAATGAGGAAAACGAGGTAAAGCAAAGAAAGATAATGAAAGACAATGAAGGTAGAAGAAGGAAAACAAAAGGAGGAGAAATGAAGATGATGTTTTGGGAGGATTTTTTTTTTTTAAACACTTTAGTGTTTTTTCTTAAACACTTTTTGCGAAATTGTTTATCTTTTCATTTTAGGACACTAATTTTCGTTTGGGTCTAAAAAGAACACTTTGATTTTTCATTTGCAAAGGGTTAAAATTGAAACTTAGACACCTACTAAATTTGGGCTAAAATTGAACAAGGTAATCTTCATCTTTCCTTTGGTGCTTAAAACAAATCAAATCATTGCTTTGAAGGATAAAATGAATGTGTGCCTTTATTGTTTTGTAATTATTTACACAAAGTAATATCATCAAAAGACGTATGCACTTCTCTTGCGCCTCATGGCGATCTTGAGAATCAAAAGGATTTTGGTGACATTAAGTTGCATAAATAATTGTCCATACACACTTTGATTTGGATTTAAAATTGAACATCTTGTGCGAGTGTGAGTAGAGCATCATCGCGTATATTCTCTTTCTTTGAGTCATCAACGATTGACCGAGTTACGAATTTTGTCTTTTCTTGCTTTTGTTTATCCTAAAGGGCCTACCTTGGGGAAAAAGTACTCACCCAAGGGAACGACTCAATCGGTAACACTCTAAAGCCAAGAGTATTCACAACCGAGATGTAAATGTGGGTATTGGAAGAAATTCCAATATCACGTGGTTGATTTTGACAAGATGGATCTGAAAGGGGACTCTTGCCATATGGATCAATCTCCACGAATGGAAACTCCTTACTAGAACCCATGTGCTAGAATTTTCCAAAATCCTTTAATCTATTTGTTGGTGCAAGAATGGTCATTCTGAAGCCACCCCACACTTTTACAGTCTTTCAGTAGAAATGGAAAACATGCCATGGGAGTTTCATGGGTGTTGATGGTTGGTTGCCCCGATTGACGTTAATGAATCATGGAGGTGAGCCAGTGGGATCAAGCATCTAACCATTCACTAAAGATAAGCGTAGCTGGACTTGTCCAAGTGGGGATTCAACAAATATTGTCTTAAACATCCATAGCCTTTGTACTTGTTCTTGGTTTGAAAACACAATGCTTTATTCAAAAACATTGGAAAACCAACATTCAACATGATCATCAAAATTTCAAACCCTTTAGGAGGCAAATACCATTGACCAAATTCTTGTGTTATTGCTTTCCCTTGGGATTACATCCTTAGAGGTTTCTCATGTTATTGTTTGCCCTTGGGATTACATCCTTAGAGGTTTCTAAGCACTTGAATTTACATCTCAATTTGCCCACTAAAGTTAAACAATAGGTAACCCTTGCCTTAAATTCATCAAAGTTTCACATAATATACCTTGTGAAATTAGACGAAGTTGAGACATTGGACATTCAGTTTGAAATCTAATCAAGAGTGTATTTGTGCTAAAAATAATTCATGAAGCAAGGATTAAAAACAATTGGACCCCACACATGTCTCTCCAATGATTTCACACAAAATCAAGATCAAGAAACAGAAGGTGAAAGCCCTTAGTGTAATTTCCCATCAAGAATGTCTCTCTATGTTATAAAAAGTTAGACAAAGACTTATTTTCAACTTTTACAAGAATGCTTCAAGGAACATTCCCAGTTTATATTCATTCTATTATTGCCAAAACCTAAATCTTTTCAGAGAATTTGAACATCTTGTTCAGAGAAAAGCTTGTTCTTCAATACCTAGGTCTAAGAAAACAATGTGTCTTTTTTAGGTTCATCTTAGGATCAAATCAAATCAAAATATTTTTCATCCATCTTTCAAAACATCAAAACAAACATCATCTCACAATCACCTTTTGGAAAATCTTGAAATCATCCTTAATACTAGGCTTTTTTGACAAAATCAAAAATCATCAAAATCATTGAGACTAAATCCTTGAAAACATTATCAAAATCACCTTTGGATAGGCATGTGTAGATGCATCCTTTTGCATATGCTTAGTCAAAATCACCTTGTTTAGCTTAGTATATGTAGATGAATCCTTCATCATATGCTTAGTGAAACTATCATCTTGTTTGGATAGGTGTGGATAGATGCATCCTTCTTCCTGCACATATTCAAATTATCATCCTTTGTTCAAGTCTATTCCTTAGATAATCATCCAAACATCTTAGGGTCTATTTGTTCAAAATCAAAATCAAAATCAAAATCAATCAAAGACAAATCCCAAAATCAAAATCTGAAACATATCCAAAAACCCCAAAAGCCTAGTATCTCCTTCAAGATTTACCAAAAGATCATAAACATCCACATCATTCATCTTTTACATCATCATCATATCATCTTTCAATCCGCAAGATATCCTAAAAAATTTCACTTTGGGGCATAAAATAAAGATCAATCCAAAGAATCAAGAGATTCATCTCCCATTCTTGAAAATTGATCCTTGTTTTATGGTTCAAACCAGATCTCAATACAAGAAGAGAATGGAAGCCAACAAAGAAACACCCACTTCAAGTGATTTGAGTCAAATCACTCCTGAAATGAATCCCATTAAGTCGGGAAATATCACAATTAACCTTTTGACATCATCGCAAAATCTGCAAGAGGAAAGCCAAGGAGAGGATCTTACCCTTGGAATGTCTCACAAAGAAATAACTGAAATGCTCCAAAATCTAGAAAACCATAGAATCATCAACATCATGATGAGGATCAACCCTTCGTTATACATGCTTGAACTAGAAAAACAAGGGGCCAAGTTACCTTTGAATTTCAATGTGAGTACCATAGTGGAGACATCATTTCCTCCAATCTCATCCACCATTCCCATCTCATCTACACCCCCATCCCAAAACATCACGCAAAAAATTCTGCAAATTATGACATCGTTTGCTCCAACACAACCCAATGTTAATAAGGGAAATGCATTTCTTAATGCTATTCAAACACACCCCCTTGTTAATAACCAAATCTTGGATACAAACACCACTTTGGAGAAAAACATACCCGAAAATCCACTACATAAAAATGTTCCTCTCACATTCCATCATGATCCATCATCATCATTTATTCACACAACACCTCAAACACCTCTTCTCACAAATTCATAAGAAGAGGAGATATGTTCGGAACAAGGGGCGTCTTTGACACCACAACATTTTCACAAGGACTCGTACCCCTTACATTTCCACCTCTACCACCATTACCACTATCATCTACACCACTCCTTGGTTTAGGGATTCCCCCTCTACCAAGTATCAATTAAAACAATATCCCAACCATCAATCAAATCATTACATCGAATGCCCAAAATTTGTCATTGATATTGCAACAAAAAATGATGAATACAAAAGCAATTGCAACATCATCAAATACCCCATTAACATCGCAAAGCATGGTCTCTCAAGGACCAATCACATCAACAGCACCATCCATCACAAAAAACACCCACACCACCTTCACGAACACTATTCCAAATCCACCACCACCTCCACCACCACCAATTTTCACCACATCAAGCCAATACGATGCAGCATTGCAAGCCGCTTTGCAAAGAGGATACCAACAAGTGCAGAAACAAAAAGTCGTATACCTAGCTACTCAACAAGTTGTCCAAGCTACATAAGCTGCACAAGTTGTCCAAGTTGCACAAGCCACATTGCAAGTGCAACAAGCAAAACAAGCCCAGGCATTATTGCAACAACAACAACAAGCCACTCAAGCTGCACAAGCCACACAAGCATTACAAGAACAAAGGGCCGCTCAAGAACAACTTTTATTGCAACAACAAGTAGGACAAGCACATGCAACACAAACACAAATAGCACAAGCACAAGCTCAAGTGCAAGCTCAATATCAAGCACAACAAGCACAAGCATAAGCACAACTTTTTGCACAAGAAACACAATTACAAGCATATCAACAAGCAATAAATGAATATCAAGAGCAACAAGAAGCAACAAAATTGGCAGCCCAACAACAAGCATTGTTGGAACAACAAGTACAACAACAAGCATTGTTGTAGCAACAACAAGTGCAACAACAAGAAAAAATGTTAGTGTAGCAACGACAAGATCAACAACAAGCATTGTTCATACAAAAACAAGTAGAAGCCTACTTCACCCGCCAAAACATACAGATACCATCAAACAATTGAAACACCCCAAAACACTTTCATGCCACCCCCTAATCCGTAAAGTGATGTGACGACACAACTTAGGTTTCTCTCGTAACAAGTGCTCAACCTTCAATCAGGGCGAACAACCAAAACAATGAGCAACTTGTGTCCCTATCCATTTGATAGGAGATTAGAGATGAAACCATTCCCCAAGGGATTTGAGATCCCTAAATTTGAAAAATATCAAGGGATGGGAAACCCTGAAGATCATATTAGGGAAATTCTAGGTTCATTGCATGGAGGTCACATATGATGATACTTATCTGATGTGGCTATTTCCTAGAAGCTTGGAAAGCCCCACTATAGAATGGTTCTCTCACTTACCTTCAGGCATTAGAACACTCCAAGAAATTAGGGATGCATTCATTAGGAACTATTCATGTAACATTGCAATGGATGTCAGTCTCGAAGAACTATACACTCTAAAACAAGGAAAGAATGAACCTTTTGCTTCATTCCTTCAATGATGGTGATCCAAGGCCAATCGGAGCAAGTGGACCATGCCAGAAGAACAACAAGTTTGCACCATCATAGCCAACCTTGAAAGCCACTTGGAATTTCATCTCAAGGTTTAGGGCATCACCACATATGATCAACTGATTTCCAAGGCGCTTAACATCGAAAGAGCCCTTGTGACCCAAACTACAGAATCAACATCATATCATGAACAACAAAACAACTTCCCACCATCCAATTACAATGATAAACCTCATACATGGGAAAGAATTAAAAATGTTACTAATGATGGTGTCGTAGATGCCAAGGTGGTCATTAGTGGTCCTCGCCAAAACACACCCACACAACAAATCCAAATGCAACACCAAAACACTCATCACACAACATAACAACCCAACAATAATCCAACCATCAATAACCTCAATGATCAAAGAGGACCACCCCAATGAAAAATTTATCCAAAATGAAAATACACCATTTTGGGGGAGGCATTGGAAGACATAATGAAAAAGTTGATCGATGAAAACTCATCAAGCCTCCTACATTTGAAAACTACCAAGAATCTGATGTCAAACCTCCTTGGTATAACAAGAATCAACTTTGTGAATTTCATAAAATCAAAGGCTACACCACAAACAGTTGCATGAGACTCAAAAATATCATCCAAGATCTCATTGACAGAAAATCATAAATGTGGAAGAACCTATAGGAAATTAGGATCTTAAGATATATATGAATCCGATGTTGAATCATGGTAACAAAGGAAATAAAAATGATAAAGGGAAAGGCAATGTAAATCATGTCTATGAATTCGTCATTGCCTCACTAAATGAAGACTGCATGGTCATCACCATCAAGGGCTCACATGCTGAAGATTGTGGAGTCACCACAAGAGGCGACAAAGTAATCATTGCAAGATCATCCCAACCAAATAGAGTCCCTTCATCTAGATCCGTTCCTAATGGCTATAATGTCCTAGACCAACTCAAGAGAACACCAACACACATCTCCATCATGGAGTTGTTAAAAATATCATTAGCCCATAAGAAGATCCTTGAGGAAGCATTAGCCTCATCCACTATCCCCACAGATATTGATGCGGAGAAATTCCAAGCTATGGTCGGAAATATCATTACGCCTAATCTTCTTACATTCTCTGACCAAGATTTTCCCACCCAACCATCTCACAACCGTGCACTTCACTTGGAAGCCATTGTACATAAGAGAAAAATCAAAAGAGTCCTGGTGGATGGAGGTGCAGACTTGAACATATGTTCACTAAGCCTCATCAAGCAGTTGAAAATATTAGAAGATTCCATCAACAAAGGAAAGGGCATCACGATAAGAGCATACAATGACCAAGAAAGAGTGTCTTAGGGAATGATTAAACTCCCTATTCAAGTAGGGCCAATGCTCATGGAAACCACCTATCAGGTCTTGGACCTCGACTTTCCATATAATATCCTCCTAGGATGCCCATGGATCCATGTGATGAAAGTTGTATCATCAACCTTCCACCAATGTGTGAAATTTACACATAATGGAAAAGAGGTTACTGTCCATGGAGATCCCAAACCTTTCTCATACTACAAGAATCTTGAAGAAAAATATTACAAAATCCCCCAGGTACCAAAAACTGATGAGGGCCCATGCACACAATACATTGATCCCGCCACCCTCACATCCACTTCTGTGACAAAGACACCTGCCAGTCCCACCATTCCCACCATCTCTGACATCAAGCTCATCATCCAGGATGACAGTTGTGGAAGCTACAAGCTCCCTAACAATGCTTTTGTGGTAGGAGAGTTACCACAATCTCCTAAATCACGAGGAAGCCCACAAGAAAATCAAGCTTCCACATCACAAACCTATCCTGAAAACTATCCCAAATTCACAAGATGGGGAGACCTTGGATATGAGGTTATTGAAGTAGATCCATCTCACATGTTGTATCAAAATGAAAGACTGGCAGCTAATTTACCAATGGATGAGACAAGCAATGGCCTACAAATGATGCTTGCGATGGGCTACGATAGAAATCAAAGACTGGGACAAAATGACAATGGGATCATAATACCTATCATGCCAGAGATGCGAACTATAACAAATTTTGGTCTTGGATGTAACCCTCTGAGAATAACCATACATGGCCAAAGTCCTCTGGTTAGAGTAGTTAATGTCTCTCTTCAGCCATTACTAGCACAAGTACACTCAACAATATTCATAGGTGGTGACACACATAATTTTATCATTGAGCCCTATATTAGTAGCGATGATGAAGACGCCATATCCAATCTACCTAGGTTATTTGAGGACACCACCTTGTGTATGATTAGCACCCTCTCCTTTGAAACAAACCATCCAAATCATGAGATTCGTTTAGTGTACCCCCAATTGATCGACTATGACCAATGAGGACCACCAGTTCTTGATACATTTGAAAATGATGAGGCACTCTCAGAATTCGTGGGATTGAGGGATAACATTCTAGATGGAGATCACAAGGCAAGGTTTATAATGGAGTTGGACACACATGCCTATTATGGGGAAACAATTGAATCCTTTAATTGCAAAAGTGAGAAACTAAGAATCATATCCAAGTCCTTGAGTGAAAACCACATTGTGGCACTCTTGGACAAGAAAAAAAGTATAAAAAAATGACATATCCAACGGTGAAAACCTCTCTGAGGCACCCAAGGATGAAGGATTCAATCTTCCTTTAAGAGCTATTCATTAGGAAAAGTTAGCAGTCTTGGCCGAAAAATGCAATCCTGTCAACCTAGGAACAGAGAAGACCCCACATATCACATTCTATGTGGAATCACTATTATCAGAAGAGCAAGAACTCCTAGCAGCATTCCTAAGGGAAAGACAAATAAACTTTCAATGGAGTTATGTTGATATGCAAGGACTTGATCCAAAGATTGTGATCCACCACTTAGCGGTGTATCTAGAAGCAAAACCTATCAGATAAAACCTCCGAAAAATGCATCCTCAAATCGCCTTATTGGTCAAAATGGAGCTCAAAAAGTTGTTAGATGTAGGATTCATCCGACCAATTGATTATCCAGAATGGGTGTCAAATTTAGTACCTGTTTCAAAGCCTGACAAAGCCATTAGAATCTATACAAACTTCAGAGATTTGAACAAAGCATGTCCAAAAGATGATTTCCTGCTTCCTAACATCGACATGATAGTAGACATGACAACATGATATGAGATGCTATCACTAATGGACAGATTTTCAAGATACAATCAAATCATGATAGCAAAAGAGGATCAACATAAGAAAGCCTTCACCTATCCATGGGGAACTTACTGTTGGAACATGATGCCAATCAGCCTAAAGAACGTAGGAGCAACATATCAAAGGGCCATGACATTGATATTCCATGATATGATCCATAAAACAGTCAAAGACTATGTTGACGACATCCTAGCTCAGTCAAGAAAGAGAAAAAATCATATAGCAACCCTAAGTGCTATCTTTGACAGAATGGAGGAATACAAAGTCAGACTAAATCCAAAGAAGTACGTCTTCGGCGTACAATCAAGTAAACTGCTAGGATACATAGTCTCCATGAGGGGTATCAAGGTGGATCTAGAAAAAGTAAAACCAATCCTTGAGATGGAAGCACCAAAGACATTAAAACAACCGAGAGGCCTCCAAGGCTGACTTCAATCCATCTGATGATTCATAGCACAACTCGTAGACAAGCAGAATCCATATTCTCACCTACTCCATAAGGGGGTAGCATTCAAATGTGATACAAAGTGCGAAGAGGCATTTAAAAGAATCAAGAAATACCAACTAACACCACTAGTGTTAATGCCACCTATCCCGAGGAAGCCATTGATCTTATATGTGTTAGCAACAATAGCAGCCCTTGGAGCTCTCCTAGCTCAACAAGATGAAAATGGAATGAAGAGGGCCATCTACTATATGAGCAGGACAATGGTCGGTCATGAGCTAAATTACTCATTCATTGAGAAAGCTTACCTCGCAGTAGTGTTTGCATCCCAAAAATTCAGACATTACATGTTGGCACACAAGATAAAGCTCATTGCAAAAATTGATCCCCTCAAGTATCTCCTATCAAAGGCAATGCTCACAGGCAGAATGGCAAAATGGGTAATGATATTATCTGAGTATGACATCGAGTATGTAGAGCGGAAAGCCATTAAGGGACAAGTTATTGCAGATCAACTAGCAAAAGCACCCATTTATTTTGAGAACCCTCTTGTCTCATAATTCCTAGATGAATCCATCTTTAATCTCAATGTAGCTGACCACTGGAAACTATACTTCGATGGTTCATACACACAACATGGATCAGGAGCTGGTGTCTTCTTCGTCACCCCACAAGGGGATTTCATATCAAAGTCATACAAATTGGAATTTCCTTGCACCAACAACATTGCAGAATACGAGGCTTTGACTATAGGCCTTAGGATAGCAGTGCAATGGAACATCATAGCTCTCAAGGTGTATGGGGACTCTCAGTTGATCATAAATCAGGTCAATAATGAATATCAGTCTAAGGATGATAAGCTCACTCCATACAAGAAATTGGTGGAGACTCTTAAAAAATCTTTCATTGACATAACATTTGAGCAGATTCCAAGAACCAACAACAGAGCAACAAATGCCATGGCTACAATCAGGTCCCTATTAGACATCCCTCATAACACGCTGAAATATGAATTTTTGATTGAGAAGCTTCTCGTTCCCACATTTGAGGTACTAGAATCAGAATATGTGTGTGAAATCATTGGTCCTGGTGATCCTTGGTACCATGACATCTACACATATCTTTGCATAGGAGTCATACCCTTTGAATTCCCATCAAACCTAAAATGAATCTTTATCAAAAAGGCATCTAGATTTATCATCCTAGGTGATACCTTATACCATAGAAGCATAGAAGGTACCTTGCTACACTATTTAAATGTTGAGGAGGAATTAACCTCTCTAACTAAGGTTCATAACGGTTTCTGTAGCTCACACTCGAGTGGAATGACCATTACCAAGAAATTGTTGAGGATGGGGTATTATTGGCCCACAATGGAAAGAGAAGGACATGATCATGCTAAAAGATGTTTACAATGTCAGTAGCATGGGGACCTCATCCATGCTCTAGCTCAAGAGATTCACCCAATCGTCACACCATGGTCCTTTTTGCAATGGGGACTCAATCTGATTGGAAAAATCACACCCACCTCATCCAATGGCCATAAGTTCATCATAACTGCAACTGAGTACTTCACAAAGTGGGTGGAAGCCTTACCTATGATGTATATCACTAGGAAGCAAATCTCAAAATTTATCCTGAACTATGTCATCTATCGTTACAGTGTCCCACAAGCCATTATCTCAGATAATGGGACACCATTCAAGAACTAGGAGGTTCGTGACTTGTGCAAGAAATTCAAAATCCACTATCGCTTCTCCACCCCGTACTATCCCCAAGGCAATGGCCAAGCAAAAGCTACAAACAAAACCATCCTCAAAATCCTCAAGAAAATAGTCAATGACGTAGGTCATGATTGGCATATGCAGCTTAATCCTGCCCTCTAGGCTTATCGAACCAGCATCCACACACCCACCAGTGCCACCCCCTTCCCCTTGGTCTACGGATTAGAAGTCGTACTCCCCATTGAGATCGAGCTCCAATCCCTCAGAATATCATTGCAAAATCTCATCACTAATGAGGAGTACCGGATGTCAAGCTTAAACGAGCTGGAGTTATTGGATCAGAGATGAATATATGCTTTAAATCACTTGCAAGTCTATTAGAATAGACTCAAATGGAGCTACAACAAGAAAATCGGAAGCAGAACTTTCCAAGTCGGAGAACTAGTCTTAAAAGAAAATCAAAAAAATGTCTCAAACCCCGGTACCAAAGGAAAGTTTGAACCTAATTGGATAGGACCTTTCGTCATCACATCAAGTTATAATTCGGGGGAATATCAGCTATCAACACCTGAAGGGGAACCTCTGCAGGAGCCCATGAATAGCTCCCATCTCAAAAAGTTTTATGCCTAAATCTTTCAAGGTATAGAACCAAAAAATCCAAACAAAATTAGAAAAACTCCTTAAAAAATTGTTACTTTGGCAAAAACCTAGTAAATAGGCATCTTGGTGACCAAAACAAAAAAATAAAAAAAAAGATAAAAAAAAATTGTCCTATAGTGAAAACCTCTTTGGTGGAACTTTGGTGGCACTTTGGGAAAGTACCTCGGTGAAAACCTAACAAACAGGTGCCTTGTGTAAATAAGCAATTTCTATCCACTAGGATCTTTACGGCTTGTTTGACATCACCCTCCATTTCACTTCCATCATCCATCGCATTCAGGTCTCCATCCATCACTCATCCACTCGCATCTGCACCATAGCTTGGTCCTATTTTCATATCATGATCCCTCCTAGTACTACTCAGCCCATCCTCAAGGTTAGTTTGTCCTACCTTTATTGTAGTCTATTGTATCACGTTGGGGGCACGTTCTCATCAGATCGATTCGTGTATATTCTTAAAGTCCTCAAATTAGAAAATCCAAAAACATCAAAACATATCAAAATCCAAAAATAGGTCAAAAAGTCAGTCAAAAATTAAAAAACAAAGTCGTCTTGTCAAACGACGTCATCTTTGAGCTTGAACATAGGAAAGGTTGATCTTTGATCATCCCCCAAGACATTTAGGTCAGTCCTATAGGAGTTTGTCATAATAAACTTGCATCTCATCGTGTATATCATCATTTGTAAATTGGTTGAGTCATCTGTCGAACTACGTGGTCTCTGCATGTATAATGTAGGCAAGGCTAATCTATTGATCAACCCCTGAGGCCTCTAGGATAGGTCTTTAGGTTAGTTTCTTGGTCAAAATCTCAGAAAATCCCAAAAACAATTGAAAATTTGAAAATCAAAACATTTGTAAAACCTCAAAAAATACCAAAAACAGCCTCAAAACATTGTAAAACATCAAAAACATCCAAATATTTGAAAAAATCCATCCACCTCATCTCGCTTGCACCAGCAATAAATACCACTCATAATAAACTGATTTTCATCCTCAACCTTTGGTGAAACAACTAGAAACAAGTCTAGCAGCTTAAGAAAAAAAGTAAAACTCAAAAGCATCAAGTCTCAAGTCTCAGTCAGTACGCAAACAAGTTGGTCAATTCTTTGTGTCGATAGTCCATCATCCAAATAGTCCCATATCAATCATCTGATAACATCATGTCCTAGGATGAATCCTTCCTACAAGGGGCATTATTTATTAGAAAGAACACTTTGGATAAATGAAATGGCATGTCGCCATCCACTAACATGTCCTAGGATGTATCCTTCCTACAATGGGAATTATCCTTTGGCAATAAGTTTCGATTCTTATACTTAAAAACACATTCCCTTTTGGTTAGCGGTATTGAAGAACATCAACTTGTTTTTGTGCTTTGTCTTTGTCTTTTGACTTATCTCATTGCACTTTGTCCAAGGACCTCGCGATGATATCCGAACGAAGGAATTAGAGAGATAGGAATGGGGAAACGATCATTATTCTTGTAAAATAACTTGGTGAATACTTGCTTTGTTAGGTATGTGTAGAGGATGTTTTGGATGGCTTGTTGAATATTGCATTGATTGGTTATACCTTTTCATGTTTTGGTCCAAGATGTTTGAAATTTCTAAAGTGCATCCTAGCAAGGTTTTCGTATGTCAAGTGTGAACAGGAATACTCCTATCTATTTGTCAAGTCAAAGTCCATCATACTAAGTACAATGCCATCCTAGTCCTTTATACCTTTATGCATCGTACTTATGCATGTTATCAAACATAAGGTAAGTGACTCTTTTAAAATCCCAATCCTTGATAGGAAAATCATCTATCTATCATCATCATTTCTTATCATCATTTCTCATCATCATCTCTCATAATATTGGCTTGTTGGATCCTCTTGTCATCATCTAATTTCTTCATTTTCCACACTAACATCATAGCATGAATAGTTAATCATCATCACCAATACATCCATCATGCATCCATCATCCATTGCATAATCACAACATATCACATCATCCATCTCATACATCAAATCATCATTTAAGTTGTTTAAGATAATATAGATTTGTTATTCTAAGCATCTTAAGATCAGCCCATTTGCATCATCATCCATAACCATCCATTTTGAACCTCTTTATCGTGAGATCGGCCCTCAAATCGAATCTTTTCACTCGATCTCTCGAGGGGGCAATGTACTAATGTACTTCTTTACGCTGGGGCATTCGAAAAAAAAATAAAAAATTGAATTTTGATCACGGCAAGTTTATTCTTTGAACCAACGTAGCAAGTACATTGCTTCAAAGGGGGGAAAAATGTAGACATGCAAAATTAACATTATGCATTCAATCAAGTTCATTCATCAAGTTTCCACATTAGGTCCATTCATCAATTAATCAAGTTCACCTTCATTCATTTATCAGGTAATCTCATTAATTTCCATCTCCTAAGGTCATTAATTTAAAATTAGATAAACATTATCATCAACCTTTTAATCAAATGAATCAAACATTCATTTAATTAAATCATAATGCATACTTCATCATTTTTTTGATTTAAATAAATCAAATATTTAAGTCATAAAAGTCAAACTCACCTAATCATCATTAATCTAATCTAACAATGATTAAATGCTAATCCTAACCACTTGGATTCTCTAGATTTTGCCACTTGCACAAATAAATCAATTTATTGATTTATTAAAATCATCATTTTCACTCAACATGGCATTTATGGGGAATATTCCCTCAAGTTTCAAAAATATGACAAGTTTATTTGTCCCTCCAACATTGCATTTATTTCTCATTTTCTTGTCCCCCTCTCAAAATTTATTGCCCAAATTTGAATTTGAAACTCCCTCTCATGGGCATACTTCCCAAATCTTGCACATCCCTTGGCCTATCACCACCTTACAAGTGGCCTCTTCTCATTCGTGGATCTTTAGTCCCATATTCACCCATTTGGCCAATCTCTCGTCAAGAAAATCTGTAAATGAAGGCCTTAATCTTCATCAATCCATCTACAACGTTTATCCAAAAATGTTCAAAATTAAGGTGTTTTCTTAGCTTAATACTCTTAAAACTTCAATATTTCTGTTATAAGTAAGTCTTTTCTTTGTTACATAAATTCTTTGTGGATGATTATCTTGATTAACTCATTTTACTATTGTAGAATGAAGAGAGAAGTTGATAGAAGAACTAGACAAGATATTAGAAGGATCACACAAGATATACCATGGAGAAACCCTTTCGGGAAAAAACTCCACCAAGAATTATTCTATTATTCAATCTTTGAATTACAATAGCTCCAATTCTTGCTTGAGAATGCTTCTTCTGTCTTTACCAATCTTCTTCACACCTGCAATAACAATTATGACAACTCTATTCAACTTGAACTGAACTAAACTAAACTGAACTGAATTGAACTATACTAAACTGATTCTGAACTGAACTAAACTAAACTAAACTAAACTTAACTAAACTTCAAGCATGCAAACATCAAATCCTAGCTCCTAGGATCTTTACATGCATTCAGAAGTGTTAATTGTTACTCCATATAGTTAACTGAACACAAGGTGAGTTTCACCTTACCATGTGAGTGTCCCATGTGTCCCTATTATTTAAGAATTCACTATGGATGCCCTCACATGATTCTTACATTTAGAATTAATTACAAATGTCAATAATCATGATTATTTCATCAAATATTAATCTCATCCTAATCTTAGTGTTATTGAACACATTCCAAGAATTTAGGAGATACATGAAATAATTAATGTTTAGGATTTGCAATTGAATGGCAACCTATTTCCAACATTCTCCCATTTGACATTATACATTGAAATTATTCTAAACAAGGAATAATAAATTTAAATCAAGTACAGGACTCAAGGCCAATGGCCTTCCTACACCATGAGAACTTATCTGTAGGAACTGGCTTCGTAAGATAATCTGCATCATTAATTAAAGTGTCAACTTTTTCAATTAATACTTTCCCACTCTCAACCATTTCTCGCACAAAGTGATACTAAACATCTACATGTTTAGTATGAGCATGATACATAGGATTTTTGGCTTAACAAATAGCACTCTAACTATCACATTCAAGCCTAACTTGCTTGCAATTAAAACCAATACTTGACCCAAGCCTCTGTAACCAAACTGCCTCTTTAGAGCCATGTGTGGCGGCCATGTACTCTACTTCTGTGGTGGACAAAGCAACCGTGGGCTGCCTCTTACTCATCCAACTAACCGCAGCTCCAAACAAAGTGTACACATAACCACTTGTCGACCTCCGACTGTCCAGATCTCTTGGTCAATCTGAATCAACAAACCCCTGTATGTCCAATTATCTAATCATAATATCAATATTATTAGAACCATGATAAACTAAACACTAATCTAAAGTCCCTCATAAATATCTAAATACCCTCTTAACATAAGTCCAATGTTCTTTACCAGGGTTAGACATAAACCTACTAAGAACTCCCACTACTTGTGCTATATCTAGTCTCGTACATACCATTGCATACATTAAACTACCAATTGCACTAGCATACAAAATTTTAAACATTTCCTCAAAATCAAAATCAGATTTAGGACTCATATCTAAACTTAACTTCGTGCCAACTGGTAAAGGAATATTAACTAGTTTACTATCCTGCATGTTAAATCTTTTCAAAATAGTATCAACATAGTTACTCTGACTTAAGCAAAGCTTTCTGTTACCTCTATCTCTACTTATCTCCATACCGAGGATATATTTTGCAGTCCCTAGATCTTTCATCTCAAATGTGCTCGAGAGTTGTGCTTTCAATTCTCTGATCATTACCTTGCTATTACCAATAAACAACATGTCGCCAACATACAAGATAATAATTAAAAGCTGATCATCAATAATTTTTATATAAACACAATGATCTTCCTCACTCCTAACAAAACCAATTTTTAATGCGAAAGCATCAAACTTCTGGTACCACATTCTCGGTGACTATTTCAATCCATATAAATATCTTTTTAAGCTACAAACCAATTATTCTTTTCCTTTTACAACAAAACCTTTAGGTTGCTTCATATAAATCTCCTCATCAAGATTCCCATGCAAAAAGGTAGTTTTCACATCCATTTGCTCAATTTCAAAATCATAAGCAATAGCAATAGACAAGAAGAATCTAATAGAAGTTAATTTAGCAATAGGAGAGAAGATTTCATTAAATTCAACTCCCTCTCTGTGGGAGTAGCACTTGGCTACTAATCTAGCCTTGTACCTTTTGAGATTACCATCTGCACCAATCTTCTTTTTAAAGATCCATTTACAACCAATGGCCTTTCTATCTTTGGGAAAACTCTCAAGATCCTATGTGTCACAAGTATCCAAGGATTCCATTTCCTCATTCATAGCTTGTGACCAAAGCTTACTCTCGCTTGAGGACAAAGCTTCCCTGTAAGAATTGGGTTCATCATTAGTACTCATTAAAGCAAAAATACAATGGAAATTAGGTGGGCTATACCTATCAATGGGATTTCGTTGTCTTGTGGATCTCCTTAAAGGAGTTTCTTCTGGTTCCTCAATATGCTCATCTTGAGCCTCTGTTTCAAAAGAACTCTCTGAACTCTCTTCTTGAGATTCATCCACTTATTCTTCAACATGTGCGTCTTGTTGCTTCTTAGTATTTGTCTCAAAATGCACTGTTTGAGAAGTATCCTTTTCCTTTGCTTGTTCTTCTCCTGAATAAGCTCTAAATTCCCTGAAAATAACATCTCTAGATAAAGAAACTTTTCTTGTTAGTGGATTCCAAAGCTTGTAACCTTTTACATTTTCACCATAACCTATGAATATGCATTTATGTGCTTTAGGATCCAATTTAGATCGCTTTTCTTGAGGCATGTGAACAAAATCCTCACAACCAAAGATCCTTAAATGTGCAACACTAGGTTTCTTACCTAACCACATCTCATAAGGAGTTTTATCTTCAATAGATGAACTAGGGGATCTATTGATTAAATAACAAGAAGTACATACTGCTTCAGCCCATAAGGACCATTCAAGCCTAGCACTACTTAACATACTCCTAGCTCTTTCCATTAAGGTTCAGTTCATCCATTCTACTACTCCATTTTGTTGAGGTGTATATGGAGTATTTTTCTATCTCACTATTCTTGCATGCTTACAATAATCATCAAATTCCTTAGAACAATTATCACCACCATTATCTGATCTCAACACTTTTATCTTATAATCTGATTGTTTCTCAACCAAAGCCTTAAATTCCTTAAACTTATTAAACACATCAGATTTGTTATGCATAAAATATATCCAAGTGTATCTTGAGACATCATCAATAAATGTGACATAGTATCTAGATTTTCCAATAGAGTCAATATCCACAGGACCCATTACATCTAAGTGAATAATCTCTAATAATCTTTTAGCTCTATTTGTACCACTAGGAAATTTAGATCTAGATTTCTTTCCAAACACAAAGTGCTCACAAAAGTCTTTTTTTCCAATATTATAATTAGGAATACCATCAACCAAGTTTTTATTAAGAATGGTCCTAAGACCTTTTTCACCTATATGGCCCAATCTATGGTGCCATAGCATACATGTATTTTCAGCTTCAGTTACGTTTGATAAAATATTTACATTGGTGGTATTCAGCTTAAACAAAGTCCCAATCCAAGATCCTTTAGCAACCACCATATTCCCTTTCACCAATCTACAACCACCTTTGTCAAATGTCGCATGCATTCCAGAATCATTAAACTTAGAGACAAAAAGTAGATTCCTTGCAAGTCCTAGAATATGTAAAACATCATTAAGGGTATTAACACTACCATCACTGAAACACAATTTTACCTCTCCTTTTCCAAGAACCTTTGTTGTGTTTTTGTCTCCAAATAAGACATCTCCTCCATCATATGCAATATATTTAGAGAACCACTCTTTTCTAGGAGTCATATGATAGGAGCAACCTGAATCAATAAGCCAAGAGTTATCAACAACAGTATTAGAAGAAATGACTAATGCATCATTACTGTCATCAGATTTTTCTGTAGAAGAATTAGTACTCTTCTTCTTGCTCTTACAATCCTTTTTAATATGCCCAAGTTTTCTACAATTCCAGCACTTTACCTTACTCTTACCAGGGGTTTTTGACCATCCTTTAGACTTACCCTTTCCTTTCTTTTTTTCTTTATATTCCTTCTCTTTAGGCCTACCTCTTACAAACAAGGCATCTTGGGAGCCAGTTTTAGATTTCCTCCTCATCTCCTCTGATAGGAGAGTAGGAATAATCTTGTCCATCTTTGGATCTCAACCAGTAACACTAATTGCAACTATTAGGTTTTCCCAAGAATCTGGTAAATAGCAAAGCAATAAAATGCACTTATCTTCATCCTCAAGCTTTACATCTACGAATGCTAACTGACTGAGAATTAAATTGAAAGCATTTAAATGTTGTGCTACAGAATCACCATCTTTCATTTTCAATGAATATAATTTCCTTTTCATATACAACTTATTTGTTGGACTCTTTGTTTGATAAATGTCTCCTATTCTTTTCCACAATTTATATGCACTAGTTTCCACTGAAACATTTAAAAGAACAGCATCAACAAGACACAATCTAATTGTTCCTCTTGCCTTTTTATCTAACTTATCCCAATCTTCATCTGACATAGTTGTAGGTGTCTTTGTCTCATTATTAACCGCTAACCATTGATCTCTTTCTTCAAGAAGATCTTCCATTTTTAATTTCCACATTTCATAGTTAGAACCATTGAACCTTTCAATATCTAACCTTGAATTCATTGTAATAAAAACTTAATTCTAAAATCAGCAAATTACTAAAATAATAAGAGCTCCCACTAAGCCAATAAATCCTTCAAACTTTAAGAGAAAGGCATCCCAATACTCTACCCAACCTCAGCTCTGATACCAAATGTTGAAAATTGAGGTGTTTTCTTAGCTTAATACTCTATAAAACTTCAATATTGCTGTTATAAGTAAGTATTTTCTTTGTTACATAAATTCTTTATGGATGATTATCTTGATTAACTCATTTTACTATTGTAGAATGAAGAGAGAAGTTGATATAAGAACTAGACAGGATATTAGAAGGATCACACAAGATATACTATGGAGAAACCCTTTCGGGAAAAAACTCCACCAAGAATTATTCTATTATTCAAACTCTGAATTACAATAGCTCCAATTCTTGCTTGAGAATGCTTCTTCTGTCCTTACCAATCTTCTTCACACTTGCAATAACAATTATGACAACTTAGAATTCAACTTGAATGAGATATAGATACAATATGCAACCTTGTAATAATCAAATGGTAATAATTACAATGGATAAGCTCAAGCCCTTGAAAAGGTATGCCATATTCCTTCAAGTTGAGTTATTCAATGAAGACTAAAGCTTATAACATGTGCTTCATGCATTTGAGTGTCCCAAACTGAAGCTACAACTTCTCCTACACTTCGGTGATAATTCCAAAGCTCTTCCTCAAAGTTGGCGCCCTTAAGTAAAGCTACTTAACTAAGCCTTCATAAATATCTTATCATGCATTAAAGGTAATTCCAATAAAGCATCTTGGGCGCCCAAGTTGGCTTCAAGTGCTTTATAGTTAATTGAAACATTTACTCAACACCATTCCTACAGAATGGTCATCCCTTGTTAACTGAAGGTAGTCCCTGTTATCTGTCATACAACTCAATGTTATTAGCCATGCATTACAAGTTAACTGAAGCTAACTACATGCAACTCAAAATAACCAACATGCATGCAACTAAAGATAACTAAACTGAATTGAACTAAACTGAACTAAACTAAACTAAACTGATTCTGAACTGAATTGAACTGAACTAAACTAAACTAATATGATCTGAACTAAACTTAACTAAACTTAACTAAACTTCAAGCATGCAAACATCAAATCCTAACTCCTAGGATCTTTACTTGCATTTAGAAGTGTTAATTGTTACTCCATATAGTTAACTGAACACAAGGTGAGTTTCATCTTACCATGTGAGTGTCCCATGTGTCCCTATTATTTAAGAACTCACTATGGATGCCCTCACATGCTTCTTACATTTAGAATTAATTACAAATGTCAATAAACATGATTATTTCATCAAATATTAATCTCATCCTAATCTTAGTGTTATTGAACACATTCCAACAATCTAGGAGATACATGAAATAATTAATGTTTAGGATTTGCAATTGAATGGCAACCTATTTCCAACAAAAGTCACTCTCTTGGTTTGAGAACTGATTTTTCTCTTCATCATATTTGCATTTGCATCATTTTGGATTTTGAGAAAGGATTGTGAAAGGGTCATTTGCATATTTGACACCAATCCAATATGGAATAGGTACTTGTTAATTGTTTTCATGATGCTTTTAGTCTTCTTTTATCATGTGTTGCATTTTGAAGCATTTACAAGGTATTTCCTAGGGGTATTCTTGAGGAATTTGTAGGTACTAACCCATGTTTGAAGTTAGTGTTTGCATATTTTAAAAGGATTCCTACAGTACTGCTTTGGCTGCTTAATGGATTTTTTATGTTATGTTTGTAATTATGGACTTTTGGGCTAGGCCCATGTGACTGGTCATTTTTTTTTGGCTTTTCTAGGAATTTCCCATATGACTCTCGAGGTGTGCCTTCTTACCACCCACTTTTTTTTGTGAATATTTATTTTAATCTTTGATTTAATATAAATTAATTCCTATTCATCAAAAAAAAAATCAACACTATTACCAAATTTCCTCTAAGAGAAATTTAACATTAGTGCATCTTGGATTGATAGACACTAGTGGTTTTGATTGTTATCCTTTGAAAGAAACATAGAAGTCCTCACTTAACATTAATGCTATCATGCAAAAAACTTATGATTCGAATTTGATAGATTTTACACCCTCCTATAAAGGAGAGTAAAATATTACAATCTAAAGAGTCTTATGTATGTATGACAAGTAATAATAAGCAAGAGATGTTTTTTCCACAAAATAACAAAGCATTCTCTACTTTTGATCAAGAAAGTATATTTTTGAGAATTCTCTAGGATCTTTTGATATCTATCCCTCTAAGAATACAAAATAAATTTTACTACAAGAGTTCATTTTGTGCGTATCATATAGTTCATGGTCATTCTACTAATGAATGTAAGGCTATAATAAACAAAATTCAATATCTTAAGGAATGTTGTGCTCTCCCTTGGGTTGAAGCACCTAATTCCTCTTTTTATTTTGGCTCATCCTTGTCCTGTACTAAGTGGGGGAAGGGGTTAAGTAGCCTTTTCCTCGTATGTCACTTTTCATTGTCTATTTTGGCTATTTGACCACCTTTCATGTACATAAAGAGCAAGCTTGGGATGTGTATGACATGAAACCTTAAGTTGACTCACATGTGACATACTTATTCATGATATAGTTTGATTTGGAAACATATGACTTGGCATAGGGATTTCTAAATAAGCTCTCATGTCTTCTTCTACTTTAAAGAAATTTCTCACAATAAAGGTGTTAGCAACCACTTTAAAGTGGGGGCATACATTGAAACTCGTGTTTCATTATACAATTTTATTTCTTCTTATGATGTGTTCCTTAATTGGTGGTGTTATTGGGTTTGATTTCCTCCAAGAGTGTGACATTTCTTTGACTTTTCCTCTCTTGGAAACATTAAGTAAAATATTCCCTAAGGTGAGACCTTGCATTTGTCCTCTCTTGGAGATATTAAGCACAATGCTCCCTAAGATGATACCTTGCACAAACTAAGAAAAATCCCTTCGAACATCCCTCTTTCTTGTTGTGTTGCATTTTTGTACCTTATCAAAGTCATCAAAGGTATGGCTTTGGTATGGTTCTCTCAGGTCTCACCTAGTGGACAACTAGTTTCACTAGCCCTTGTGAGTGTGCATTTGGTACCTTATCAAATTCATTGGAGGTATGGCTTTGTTATAGTCTCTTAGGTGCTCACCTAGTGCAAAAATAGCTTCAATAACCCTTGTGAGCATGTATTTTGTTTGCATAGTGTATGGCATAAGTTACTTGCAAGAATTTTTGGACAAACAACCTAGACCTGGTCCACGACACATTGGACAACCTATCGATGTTTGATTTTCTATCTTTTTGGATACTCACTACAAATGATGTAAATGTCTATGGCCCCAAAGTGGGTGTGTTTTGTCTTTTGTGTTTTTGTTTTTGTTGGGATACTCACCCCACAAACAACCTAAATATATGTGGTCCTAGAGTGAGTGCATTTTGTGTTTGGTTTTGTTTTTTTGGGGGTATACACCCCACGTATGACCTAAAGATCGGTGGCCCCAGAGTGAACATGGTTTAATGATGGTTAAGGCTTGATATGACTAAGGACAAACAACTGAGATCATTTTTGAGTCTTTTCTTTGATGTTGTATTGTGAATCTTTCTTATTGCTACATACATAAGAGTCTTGAATGTCTACTTTAGTGCGATTTTGAAGCAAGTTCATCCTCTCACTAAAGTGGGGGCTAAATTTAATGTAAAAAATGTATCCCTTTGCATTTTAACACTTGTTTGGGCCCACCTTATTTGGTCCTATTTTGCATCCACAAACCCAATCCTTTATTAATTAAATAATTTTTAATTATTATAATTAATTAATTTTTTTCTCTTTATTCTTCCCTTGATTAATTAAATAAATTCAATTTATTTAATTGTGTTAATAAATAAGCCCCTTTTCCTCTATAATTAAATAATTATTTTAAATATTTAATTATTCATTACCATTTTCTTCTATAATTAAATAAATCTTATTTATTTAATTATTTCCCACTTTCCCTCCAATATTAAATAATTATTTTGAATTATTTAATATTTTGTCTTTTTTCCCACTTTTGAATTAAATATTATTTTAATTCAAAATTTATCTTTTCCATCTTCTTCTATAACTAAATAATTATTATAATTATTTAATTATCCTTTCCCTCTCCATGAAATAAATATTTTTAATTATTAAATGTTTAACACTCTACCTTTCCTCTATAATTAAATAATTTATTTTTAATTATTTAATTATATAATTATTTGTTCTCACCTTTATTTTTAAATAAATAACATAAATATTTTATTTATTTCTCCTATGTTGGCCACTAAAATTAAATACCTTTTATTTAATTTTAGCTCCTTGATCCATGTCTTTCTTCTCTCAATTAACCTCCACCCTTGATTAAATCATTTTCTAATTTAATCTTGGCCCTTGATCGTGATCCTTATTCTAGCCACTCACTTAACTCTCCTCTATAAAAGGAGACCTTTCATCCTCATTTGAGAACACAACAACAAGAATATGATCACACACCAAGAAGGTGATCTTACACACTAAGCACTCAAGATCAAGGGAGTATCTTCAAGAGCATTATCAAGGCATTCAATGGAATATTATCAAAGTCTTATTACAACAGTCAAGGATCCACTATCATGTTGAAGGAATGCATGCTGATAGAGAAATCATGTTGATGTAGCATTCAAGATCACTTTATGTATTTCAAGATATCAACTCAAATCATGTTTATGATCAAGAATCACATCCATGGAGATTTATGCATGCTGATTTCATTCCAAGGTTTCAATATTGGTATGGTAAGTTGTGACATTATTATGTTCACTTGTCATTCCTTCAATTACATTTTTTAATTCATTATCAAGTTTTATTACTAAAATGGGTTTGACCAAGGTGAACCCCTATCCCCTAACAATCAACATTTGTTTCTCTATTATGTGTGATTTGTAGGTTTTAGGTTGAAGATTTATGAAGAGAAAGATTTGAAAAAGTAGCTTTGGTGACTGGTACACATCATTCTTACCTCTCAAAAATATGGTTTTTGATTATGTGTCTGGTTAGAATTTAGATATGTACCCCATATTTCTTATATTTGAATGTAAAATAGAGAATTATTTATCTCCACTTAAAAGATCCAATTTTTTTATGTTTCAATATCCTGTAAAAATGTGACTTTTCATGGCATGCCGTGTTCCCTTTAGTGGCAATACTATGATCAGTATCCTGTAAAGTGTGATCCTTCATTCCATGATTTGTTCTCTCTTAGTGGTGTTAACATGTGTGATACTTCCTAAGGTGTGACCTCCCATTTGTTGAGAAATTCCCCTTGATAATTTTAATGCCACCTTTTGTGGTGTTCTTTTTAATGCCCCCTAAGGTGTGGCTTTGTGACATTCATCCCCTATGTTTATATTTTGTGTACCTCCTAAGGTAATTTACATTCATCACCCATGATGTTAAATTTTGTACACCCCCT
Source organism: Sequoia sempervirens (assembly GCA_007258455.2). Classification (NCBI taxonomy): domain Eukaryota; kingdom Viridiplantae; phylum Streptophyta; class Pinopsida; order Cupressales; family Cupressaceae; genus Sequoia; species Sequoia sempervirens. Next base: position 142,833,438 of record VDFB02281492.1, on the reverse strand, counting down.
AATGTAATTGTTCCATCCTCTAGAACATTAAGCTTTATGTGCTCCCTGAAGCATGATTTGAAAGATAGTTCATAGATTTGGCATAATGCATCTTGTCGATCCATGAACTTCAACATCCTTTTTGAAATTTCCACCTAGCATAATACAATGTGCTTTCTAGTGGAGTTCTGTTCTCCATGAGTTTATTAGCATAACACAACCCGATAACCTTGTGAAACCCATCATATTGCATGGACACCTAGAATAGCACAACTTTCTAGTTAGTAGATCCATGTGGCTCATGAGTGACTTGGCATAACATAGCTTTCCAATCCTCATGAGATCATTCTCTTTTGACAAACATCATATTCAAGATATGACATTTAGTATTTGAGACAAATTTAAGATCGAGGTCTCTTTTCCTTACCTACTCAAATCCTTGTAGTACTAACCTCATGTTTGTGTTTGTGTTTGTTTTTGTCTTTTATATGTTTTCTTATGTTGGCATTATGTTACATTATGTTTGTATTATGTGTTTTATTTTTGTCATCTATGTTTTGTGTTGTCATGTTGCATTACATTTCATACATGTGTGTTCCCTTTCCCTTATGTTGGTTTTCTATGGGATCTTGAATCCTAGGTGCTTGCATGCTTCCCCCTAGATTTGTTGTCATCTTATATCTTTAAAATTTTAGATATAATTGAACCCATCTTGACATATTCTTACATTAGTGTGAGTTTGAGCATAAGTTCATACTCTCACTAAAGTGGAAGCTAAATATAGCATCGTAAATTTTCACCCTTGACAATTTCCCACTATATTTTTCTCCCTCCTGTGTGTTTAGACCTAATAATTCACCTAATTTCCTAAATTACGCATATTATGGTCCATCTTATTATTTATCAAAAAATAAAACATGCAAGAACCAAGTATACATTTAATATTTTTCCCTTGGTATTTTGCATCTCAAAAAATGTGGGATCTAGACTAGGGCACCTTATGCCCTTGTCCTCTTAAAATGGCCCCAAATTTAAATATATTGATGTTCATAATTTATTATTTAAAATTAAAATCCTAATTATTGGCTATCAAAATTTATTTTTTTGGAAAATAGATTAATTTCATATATAAATACATAGTATTTTCATAATTTTAATTAGCAGGAAATCATTAGGAAATTCATAAGCAATTATCATAATCTAAGAGTAGACAAGAGAAAAAAATTTAGAATTATTGTAGAATTCTATTATGCAATCATCATGTCAAGTTTTATGTGAGTTTTTTCATGCTTATACATGCATTTTTTTTCTAAGTACTAATGCTTGTAGGTCTTGAAGTAAAATCAAGCCAAATTGCAATCAATCCTTAAAGGTGATGAGCATAACTTTAGTCCATGAAGGAGATCAAATCTGAGTGGTGAGTTGCAGTGAGTTTTTTATTCATCATCCATTTATCATTTAGCCTCTATCCCTCAAAAGGATACATTGTCTTTATCATCAATTTTTCCATTGTGGAGGTAGAAATACCAACATATGGTTTGACTAAGGTAAGCCCCTATCTGGCACAACCCTTCCCCTCCTTTTGAATGTGCATGTTACAAATATAAAGAATATTGGAATGAGGTTGAGTGTAAATTTTTTCATTTATGCATTCAAGCCCTACAACTTGACAAGATACAAAAACTCCATAATCTCAATGATATCTACGAAGATCCAACAATGGGACTCAAAAGGAAGAAGCCACAAACTAGGGACTTGGGGATAGTGAAGTTAGATTTTTGTTTCATAACCCTAGTCTAGGGTGCCCTTGGTGCCATTTTCCACTTAGATTGGGATCAAAATTAAATCATAGGTGCATCAGTATATACTCTATTAATTTCTAGTCTTCAATTTGGGTTATCATTTTCTATTTTTTTTGTATTCATCTCAAAACATTGTATTTTCATAGTTAAGTAGTTGCATCATTGCATTTCATCAAAAAACAATTTCAAATTTCCAAAAGAAATTAGATATGGGGTTGATTGACTTAGATTCTAGGTTGTAAGTCAATCTCATGCCCTTACCCAATCTAAAATTCTAATATTATGTAAGTGGAAGGTAGCTAAACCTAGTTAAACATTAGGTTCACTTTTTCTTAGACCACAATAATTTAAAATTTCAATTGGCTTAATAAGGAGTATTTAATGAGGTCTTATAAATTTTCATTTGAGCTTGGGTCTCTTCTAAATAGATTCTCTCAAGTTCTCAACATATTTTCTATATCAAGAAAAATATTTTTCTAAGTGATGAGAAAAGCGTGAGCAAGCAAGAAGGCTAATGGGTGAGGAATTTTAAATTCCTAGACTAATGGAGGTGAGAAATTTGATGATGATGATGACAATTCAGCTATTGGGTGGGTTGATTGGGTTCCTCTGAGTGTGGGTTGTTGGAGGCAAGAGTTTTCTTCTTCTCATATGGCATTTGTATTTAGCCTTAGTATTGTCAAGGGAGCCTTTTCTCTCTATCTTGGTGAAGGCCTAGTGTAGTGTGGTCCCAAAGCATTTGTGTTACCTACTATGCCAAAGATCCCTTGGATTATGAAGCTTTGGTGATTGAGTTCAGACATTTTTTTGATACCTCTGTCTTGCGGGGGAGAGTTTGTATCCTTATTTTTTTCTTGGTAGTTTCTTGGTTTTATGATGAAGTATGCCAACTCTACAGTTGGGTCTGTGGGAACTCTTTTTCCTGCTTCAACATGGTGTCATTGTTGTTGCATGGTCTATGGTCATGGCCTTTCAGGGTTAATTTTTTTCTTTGATATTTTATGTTATGTGGATGTCTCCTCATGTGTTCCTAGAGGGTGGCCTGAGTGTTGTTTTGATTCTAGCTCTCGAGGTGAGTTTTCTATTGTCTTCTATTATGATAGTGGACTCTATGTTTCACCTGGTGTGGTTCGTGTTTGGTGGGTTCATCTCTTCTACCTTTTTGTTGTAGCATGGTTGGTTTTGGAAGTTTTCCCACCTAGCCTTGGCATATTCTTTCCTATCCTTGGTGTTCCTAGTCACTTTTTGTTCCTTTTTTGTTGCTCCACTTTGGTTATTCCTTTTTGTACCTTCCTTTCTAATGCTCAGAAGTACATTAGGTTTCATTATTCCTTTCCCTTGCCTTGTGTGATGTCAAGAAAGGGGATTTCAGTGTACCTCATGGTTTTTGAGGTGCTAGGTGATTTGGATCTTTTATGGCTCTACCAGCTTAGTGTGTTACCTATGGTGTTCTTCTGCTCTTACTATTACGTTAGCCCTCCATTTTGGTTGCGGTGGGGATTTTAGGCTAGTGATGATCTAATTTTCTCTATTGGTGTTGGGTCTCTTTTTCCTCTGCATGTTGGAGTTGTGTTTCAAGGTTTCCAAGGTTGTTTTTGGTTCCCCTTCAGAGATTGGTCACTTTTATAAGTGGTGGAGGGGGCTCTTCTATGCCTCAAAGTCCCATGTTTCAAATTTTTTGCCTTCAAGAATGGGTGATTTGCTAGTGTTTTAGTTGAGATGACCCAAATGCTCATTATGATGGATTAAGGAAGCCTATTTCCTCTCTTGGTTAAGGTTCTTTCTTTTTCTTTCTTCTTGTACTTGCTACTTCAGCTGCTAAGGGGTGTGGTGACAAATTTTTCTACCAGTGTGTTGGCTTCCTATTTGGTTCTATACTTGGGGTCTCCTATGGAGGTAGAGACAGCTCCTTCAAAGGTGGAGCCCTTTCCTTTTGAGGTAGATTTGGAGGTTGTAGTTGTGATGGGAATCTCTCTTTTCTTTTGTTGGTTCCTTTTGAGGTGGAGCCAATTTGTGTAGGAGATTGGTGGCACTAGTGGTTACGCTTCTCACTCCACTCTCTCTTTTTGAGGGGAGATCTCTCCTATAGAGGTGGAGTTTGAGTTTGTGCTTAGTTCTTGGTGGTGCTTTGGGTTGGTTGTTGCTCCTCAGATTTTTTCTGAGCTTTCTCACCTCTATATGGTGGTGGATAGTTTTAATGTGTTGATTTTGCTCATTACCAAGGGCTAGTGTTTTACAAATGTTGCTATTTGGGTGGTAATTATTTTGGGATATGCTCTCTCCTATAGAGATGGAAAGTCAAGAAGGTTGATGGGGGCTCTCTACCTCATCAACACTAAGGTTGTTCTAGTTCAAATTTTGTTTCTCTAAGTAACAGGCTCAATGTGGGATGACTCTATCAAAGAGTGTTGATGGGATTTTTTATTTTCTAGTGGTTTAGATTTAAGGACCCTCTTAAACTTGCTTGTATGAGTTGGAAGAATAGTTTGTTTTACCCACCCTTGGGGTGGTTGCTATTTTAGGCTATGGTTCTGTCTATTTGGAGGGTGGCCTAGCGGCCTATTTTGTTGGTTGTAAGGCTTGGTTTGAAATTTTATGACAACCCTACCTGGTGGAAGATTTTGTCCCAAATTAGCATAATTTGGTAGTTTCTTACTTGATCTTATGTCTACCCAAAATATTTTGTTGCTCAGTTTTACTACCCTTGATTGTTATTTCTTGATATCCTTGTTATCATTTCGTACCTATTGGACCTTGGTTGATCTCATAAATGGTCTATATTCTATTTCATGGACTATTTTGGGAATTATGTTTTTGATTATTCTTCTTATGGTTTCTTGGATGCAAGTTTGGTTACTTGGCCTACATGCCTTTCTTGGCTCGGGTTTGGACTATCTACTGTTGTTTGCTAGTGGTGGATGGTGTTGTTCTTCTTAGTCTATTTTGCTAGTTGTTGTCCTTTCTTTGTACCATGGGACCAAGGGCCTTCCCCTACTTATCTAATAAAAAAAAAATTCTATAGATATTACATAATATAATTCTTTCCAAGTGGAATAATTACTAAAAACATTGCACAAAGCAAGGACAACACCTAGCAATTATTCCACTTGGAAAGAATTATATTGTGTTTTTAGTAATTATTCCATGGGATCAAGGGTCTTCCCCTACTTATCTAATAAAAAAAATATTTTCTATAGATATTACATAGTATAATTCTTTCCAAGTGGAATAATTGAAGCTCTAAAACATTGGAAATTTAACTTTTTGACCAATTGGAACTCATTCACCAACTTGTGTGAATTAGTCCCAGTTCTGGGTTTCTACATAGGAACCTATTTTGGGAAAAAGGGTATCTAAATCTGTAAACAAATCTAAAGAAAACCTACAAATGGGACTCATTTTCCACTTGTGGAGAATCATTCCCATTCCACTTTTTTAGGAATCTAAAGTTTTGATCTACACTTCAACACCTGCTCTTTCCTTCCAACTTGAATTATGGATTTGAATATGTGAGAATACCTACAAAATAGAATATAAACTTTATTTTCTAATGGGAGGTTTTCCTTGGTCAAACCCCTAGTTTTTTAATTAAAACTTAAAGGGAATAATGAAATATGCATGAAAACCCTAGCCTCAAGTGTGTCTAAGACTAGGAAATCTAAAACATGATGCAATCTTATTCTAATGTGTAAGGATATGATACAAGAATGGAAATATGAAGATCAATGAATCACTTAGAGAGATCTCTAATCACCCTAAATAAGCCTTAATGATGCATGTACCTTCATTAGGCTGAATGTAGAATGATAATGGAGGATGAAACCACTTAGGAAACAAGTCTTTAGGCTTGGCTTGATGGCTAGTTTCATCTCCCCAACCTAGAATCCACCATGATTCACCATAGAAAGCCATTATCAACCCTTTACAATGCTAGATCTTGAATGAAACTGAGTTTGAAGATGTGGAAAAATACTTTAATGTTGCTCTAATGCTTCAAATTTACTTTCTTTTGAAACTTGAATTCTCTTATTTGAAGATTCTCAAAACTTGTCTCTTGAATTTTCTCTTGAAAATGCTTTCTCAAATGGCTTAGATGATAAAAATGACTTAGAAAATTTCTTAGATAGGCATCAATAGCTAATTGACCATTATTTAGATCTCAAAGGCCGACATCCACCAAAAATTTGAATTAAAATGATGAATTTCCCACTAAATTTTGAAAAGGTCCCCTAATGGGACTCATTCACCACCCCTAGAAAATTGTCATGCCTAAGGACATGGTAGAGCTTGTTGCACATATTCACCTATGAACCTTCTTTTAGATCTTGTGTTGTAGTCTTATTGTACTTATTGAGTACTAGTCATTGGAGCTTCATTCACAAATACAACATCTTCCTCCATCCATGAAAATAGTACTTGGTTGGGTGCAATATCTAGTTCTTACTCCAAGGAAACTCCATCCATTTGCGCTCTAAAGTGGGGATTTTCCATTTCGAAAGACTCATATTCATTCACATTCGAGAGCACGCCCTTGCTTCTTTGTTTAGATATCTTCTATTGCATATTTCTCCTTAGATAATTTTGAGGCATATGAATATCACTGCATAGGAAGCACTATACATTCTCATCTTTCACCAGATTGTTCTAGCCTAGGATTAACTCCTTACTCTAGTTTTCCTTCACTAGTTGAAGTGGCGTGGTGACCAAAACTATCTAGTTTGTAGACAAGATTTGTTGACCTCCTCCTCTAGAGGGTCCTTGGTACATATTTTGTTGATAGGATGGCCTAATTCCACCACAGGTTTGAGTGGTCTGCTTTGGAGGTGCTACTTTTTTTGTTTGATGAGAACCAACTCTTTAGTGGAAGTTTTCATGAGACTCTTCATGTCAATGATATCCACTACCACAAAAGAAGAGCCTGACATGCTAGGATGTGTGGTGTGGTACACATAAATGGACTGTGGCATAGCAGATGTCATCAGTTGTGTAGTGAAAGTGCTTCGAGTGGCTTCTTCTCAAGGACTACTAGATATTTCTACAAACATAGGTATCAAAGGCCATGGCAGAATCTTTCCATCATTGATCAAGCTATTTTTTGCATGCACTTGTACTATCTCATATGCATTGGGAAAGATATCCCCTCCCATAGAGTTTATCATCACAATGATATTTCAATTGAAAGCCTTCAGGTAGAACATAAACACCATCACAACTGGAGGTTGGGTAGTCACATAGATTCTTTGCTAGGTTTTATCAAACCTGGTGTTGAAGTTGCACATAACCTCTTGTGGGGCTCTTTTGATGGTGATTAGTTTATGTATCAATAAATAATGATCTCCCTTCTCTACGAAGCATTCAAACAACCTCTTTCTGAATTGATCTCAATCATGGATAGAATCGGAGGCCAAAGATCAATACCAATCTTGAGCCTTTCCCTTGAAAGAGGTGGCTAACAACCTAAGAGCAATATTTTCCTCCACTATGTTATGGACCCTACATACCTCCACTATATCTTGAAGGTGTTCGGAGGGGGTTCTGAATTCTTCTCTAGAAAACATTGGACTAGCCTTGAAGGCATTAGCAAGTATGGCAAGCCATACATCTGGGGGCATAGGTGGTTGTAGCAGGCTACCACTATCCCAGGTTATCAAATTTATAGGAGCAGGGGTAGCTATATGGGCCATGGAGAATATATTCCAATGAATCGGGTATACAGATATTTTGATTTAGAAATTTTGGCCTTTGGGTGGAGTAGATAAGGCTCTAGATTCTAGTATCTCACTCCTTGCTCTATTACTCCTTACAAGTGATGTAAAACCTATAAGTCTTCTTCTCCTAGGTACCGAGGTGAGTAACTAGGAATACTAGAAGTGGCCTATTAAGGATGCTCTTGTTTGGACTCTGAGCATGAAACTTCCAGCTTCTTTCCTTTGCTTGATTTAAGAAATATTTTTGACTTCTAATTAGGAATTTGAAGAAATTCATGTCCCACCAAGCGTGCTACAAAAAGAACTATTGATCATCAAATTTTGTGCCTCTCTGATAGTCTTATGGGAAATTCAATGAGAGAGGGACTGATTTGTGCCTCACTAAATACCTTTAGGATTTTTATAGAAAGTTGGCTCTTCTTTGAGTTTTGGAGAAAAGGGTAGAAGAAAATGTAAACATAAAACATAAAAATGACAATGCGCCAAAGGTTTTACAACATTTTAAACCCAGTATTTCCTATGAACGATATTTTAGACATAGAACACCACAACCCTTCATTGTTGGGAAGAGAACGAACAACAAAGGCTAAATACAAGCACATTGCAGTCTTTCAAATCTCCCTATAGGCAATGTTCATTAAGGTTCAATCAAACTTAAAGATTTCCAAGGTTAACAGAAAAACATTCAGAAATTGCATAAACCCTCTCTCTTATTATAGCATAATATAACAAAACAACCCTTAAGAAAACTAGAGAAGTTCACCAACATAATCTGATTTTCACAAGTTATTATCCTACCATATAAGCCCACAACATGAAAGTCAACTACTCAAACTACTTGAATTCAGCTTAACACATTGTTTCATTTTGAACGAAAACATAAAGAAAGAACTTGATAAAGGCCATAACATGCACAGTCTCAAAGATTTCTTCCAAATGGTTCATGCTTGAATATTAAATGAACTTTAAAATAGAGATTAGATGCCAATCTGATAATACTTTGAACATAAACAATACAGCATGTAGAGAAAATAAATTTTGCTAATTCTGCTTCTGAAAAATAGTTCTATAACTTCAGAAAACTAAAGAAATTTTTCTTGAGAAAATGAAACTGAAACATGGAACTTTTTTAGGAAAAAACTCCTTTTTGTAGTCACCTCCCATTTATAGCTAAAAAAGAGAAGACCACCACCACATTCCAGAAGTAACTTTTGATATATGTTGGCACTTCATACCTCATGATCTGATCATAGATATTTAATTAGGTCATTACAATCTTTGCTCATCAATTATCAACTATTGCATTAATGCACTTTCGATATTTAGCAAAGATGATTATTTGAAAATGATCATATCCTAGAAAAAATCCTAGAAAAAGTCTAGTTGACCAATCATGTGGCTTGACAACACCGACTCAAAGATTCCATCTTGAAAACGAAAAAGGACCTAGCAAGCTCCAACACACACCAAAAGAGATCACTTCATAAAAGTGCAAACTACTTGTAGTGAAGAGATGACGTGTCAAGCGGGTCACGGGTATTCTCAGACTTTGTGAAAATCATCCTTTAGAAAATCTCCATTGAGCTGACACATGTCCTGGCTCTTTCCCAAAAGGAAGGCGATAAATGAAAGTCGTGCATGCACCACATGGCACATTATGCACATTTCTAAACAACTTAAGTTTGAGCGCATACACATCCAAAGCCAAAAACATGTAAAAGTTGACAATAAAAAATTATTAAGGAAAAAATGCTTCACAATTACAACACTACAAGTAGACATCAGATCTAGGAAAATGAAATCCAAACAAGAATTGAATTGAAAATAGGTCCAACCTAAAGCAGGATGCATATGCCAATTGGGGCGTATGAGTCCTAGTAGCTTAAACTTGGGACACAAACTTCAAGAAATGTTAAGTTCAATGCAATATTTAGGATCAGGCACCAAAACCTATATGCCCAAGGTGGCATATGAATCCTAGATCACTAGATCTAGAACACACAACCCAAAAACATGAATTATGATTGGTCATTTTATAAATATCAGGATCATCCTTAGACAAATGCATTAAATTAGGCTTGTGGATACAAAATAGGACCAAATAAGGCATAATGAATCCTAACTAATTAATAAAGCATTAGATAGTGTGAAAATATAAAGATACACTTTACAACACCCTAGAAAAGGCACAATTATGTCCATTTACTTTTAAAGGGACCTAAACTTAATGTGAATGTGTAAAACACATTACAACACTAAATCAAGGAAACATTATACTCAATATGTTTTATTATCCTAAAACTCTTTATTATTTTATTAGAATAATTAAGTGAAAACAATCCAAAAAGTGAGACATGCATTTATCTTGTTACCATATATTATTTAAATTTATTGTGATATATATGCATTCAAAAAGTTGAAATAAATATGAAATGATAAAATAACATATTGAATTCATATTAGGTGTGAACATTGTATATTTATGACTAATATCATCATATCATCATCGGGCGTGGGGGGATTATGATTAAGGTACAATTAAATTTGTATTTCTATGTATATGTTATGTATCTCCAACACTCTTGGAATATGTACTTGAATAGTAAGGTGTAATTTGAAAAATATTTTATATTTAGATTCTCCTAGGAATGCTTGCATTAGTTTTCATATACTTTCATAGTGGAGGTTAAGAATAATTTTGGTGGCTACAATTAACTTTAAATTAATTTATAATGTTATCCTATTCATGTGCACTAGAGGAAGAAGTATAGAATAATGTCACAATATATGGGGCTCACATAAGTTACTCGACACCAAAATGAAGTACTATACTTGAGGATGTGAGTTTTCAAAGAGTTATTGATGGAATATGCCATTGTGATTATGTTTTCTATTTTAGGACTCATTTATCAAGCCTATGTAATGCACATGTGAAGTCATTGATGTATTTACTATTATTGAAATATGCTCTTCATGGTGTTTATGGTTATTTTTACATGATAACATATTTTTTCTATTCACTATTTTGGAAAAAATATTTATGGTTTTTGCCCTTCACTTTGTCTATATATTATACATATGAGATAAAGGTTTAATATCATCTTTTGTAGACACACAAGTGCTACCTAAATATTTCCATAATGTAGAGTCTTATGTGTTAATATTATATTATGTATATGAAAGATTAATATATACTTCTCCCCTTTCTCTAAACTATTTTTCCCTAAAGGGGTTCCCTACTTAAATGTACTATTTCATTATGTTTCAAATTTCAATTTTATTTTTATTCTTGATTTGTGCATCTATATATAATATTTATTGGTAATCTAGAATTAAAAAATATATTTTAGATTTACATACAATTTGAAGAATATTTTACCATAGTAGGCTCACCTTGTTTATTAATATTGGTATCAAAGTTAAAGGTTTTGTATAAAATATAATTCCTTTCTAATAAGTGTTTCAAAAGTTATTTTATCTCCAATGAGAGATTTTGCTTCATGTGGTTTTCCATATTAACCATGAGCTCTACCTCTTGTTTATATATTGATAAATTAAATGATACAATTTACATGATGTCAAATTTAAATATGGAAGATCTTATCATAGAAAGAAAACAATTTATACTAGTTGAAAATAAAACATAGTCATCTAGACTATTTGATTAAGATTGGTTAAATATGGACAAGAAGGGAAAGAGGACCATTAAATTATGTCATATATTTTATCCTACTGGATATCTTCAAATGGATCTTTACACATAATCTATGGAAGTAGATAGGTGTTATTAAACTAAAATTCTAGAAAATAAATTGTATCTAAGAATATAATTATATTATTTGAAAATGAAATATGGTGATTGAATTCTAGATCATGTGAATGAATTTAGTTTGAATTTGAGTCAAAATATTTTAATAGATGTTAATCTGCAAGAAGAATATAAATATATCTCATTAATTTGTTCTTTCCCCAAATATTATCAAACTTTAATTATTTTCATTATTAATTGTGGTGTAGAGATCAAGAAATGTGATCTCATTGATACTTTGTATTGGAGTAAATGGTTTTTACCATTTACCCACTTAAGCTTACTTAGGGGCATTGCATTTAGAATAGTTTGCATTTAATCTTTTTGGGTGGCTTTTTCCCATGTGGGTAATTTTATACCTCTCACCTACTTTTATGATTTTATAAGGCACTTTGTACAATATGTAAATCATCTCATTTTGAATACATTCTATCTCTGGTGAAGTAGCATAGTGCTTCTCTCTATCTCGTGAAGGTTTATTTTGCAATTGATTTTCGTGGGTGCTTTGCTCTAATATGGTGTCAAAGCCACCCAACTGCAACTCCTTCCTAAGATTTTTCATCATATTATTTGATATCATTTTTATGGCATTTGAATTTTTTTCAAATTTCAAAGATGCCTCATTTTTTATTTTTCCTATTGCTGGCATTTGATTATTCTTCCCGTGTTTGAGCATCTTTGGTTGTGCACAAGGTGTGATATATTTTTTGTCCATTTTAGAAGGTTGCGAATGATTTTTTTTTACAGTCCATGAATTTTCTGCATTCTCTATTGAATTCATTTGTTTGGAGGTGGTGAATTGATTTATTTTGGGGGTTGTCCTTGTTGAATGCTTCTATATTTTTCCAAAGGCTGAGTAGGGGAATTTTTTTTCCATTAAGAGGATAATTTACCTACTAAGAGGGCCTGATTTCTTGTTAGGAAGAGGAGAGGTGTTTGATTTGTCATTGTTGGTGTGATTCATCCCTTAGTGGGGCATCTACAGTCTAAAGGAATTTACATTTATTGTATAAGGTGCATCATTTGTTTTGCCTTGAAGGGCCCAATTTTTTGTTTTAGAGGCCACGTGTTGCAATTTGGAGGCATCCATTTTGATCTAGAGAGGCATTCTTTTCCCGAGGGAGGCAACGTTTTTCATTCTTCAACCTTGTTTTTTCATATTATTCTAAGCGTAATTAATAGATTGGGGGACGTTTTTGTGTTTGGTGAAGAGGAACAAATTATTAAGGCACGATTTTCCTTGTTGGAGGAATTTTTTTGCTGGTTGTGTTCTCTATCCTAAGGAGGTATTAATCTGCTTGAAGGCCCAATCCAACCTTGTGAAGGAGAAGGATGATTTCTTTCACATTTTGCAAGCCATTTTTTCTCCCAAACTGAATCCTTCTCTCAGGCATTGATTTTTTGCTAGGGCTATGCAAATTATAGGTAGGTAGATTTGGGAGGACCTTGATTGGCCAATTTTGCATCAAACTTTAGTTTTCTAAAGTTTTCCATCAAAAATTTGCTAGGGTTCATTAGAGGTGGTCTCATCTGTGGTTTTTTAGAATGCTATTTGGGAATTTAATCCCACATTGATCTTGTAGATGTATTTATTGGTCTTCATATACCTCGGTGCAAATAAGCATAGTGTGAGTAAAGGTTCACATGACTAGTGGAAGGTCCTTTCTCACACATGCATTATTTTCCTTGAAGTGTATATTTCTTGGTGGTGTGACTTGGTCCCTTGTGCTCAAACCTAGCAATTTGGAGTTCACTTGGCTTGAGAGGCTCAATTTTTAGCCCCTATGCATTCTATGGTTGTATGGTGTGACCAAGAGCTTGAGAAGATTCTGAAAGTGCCTCTATAGGCCTTTTTTTTCCCTTTGTGCATATCTTTTTCAAACAAAGGCTAATTTTTGCAAACCACATATCAACAAAAAGGTATTTTCATCACCTTTGTAGTGATTGAGGAATTTTTCTCATATTTTTCTATTTGGTGGTGGTTTTTAATCCGTTGAAGTTCAATATTGGTGTTGCTATGCTCTTTGGAGTTGCTTGATTCTTAGCCCTTGATTTTGCATTATTGCTTCCTAAAATATTTTAGGAAGGCTTCATTTGTAGTATTTGAGAGTTTCAAATTGTTGTTGAAGGTTAATGTCTTTGTACTTTTGGAGTTTTTTCATAGTTGACTATGGGGTTTTCATTGCATTTTGATATGATTATGTTGAAAAGGGGAAAATATAAACAATGAAGAGATGGTATCATAAAAAATCTCAAATGGATTATTTATTGCCACATTTATATAATCTTGTTCCCCTCCCTGGTACTGATAGTAAGAAAGTTGCATGGAATTGCAAAAGCAATCATCTCCTAGGAGTTATTGTAATGCCTACTGATGATGCCCCTTTGGATGTTATTGATCATTTTGAGTGTCCATATATTCTTTGGACTAAAATATGGGAAATTCATGGAGATCCTCATACTCAGCTATTCCTAGATTATCTTGTGCCTCTTCATTTTTCAGACATGGTACCCTATGATCATGCTACTATGCAGGAGTTTGAAGTTTTGGAATACTTTGAATCTTCAAATGAGGGTGATGAGGGTTCTTCAAATTCTCCTTCTTCTCCATTAGAGATAGTTGATGTACCTTCACCTTCACTAATTCATTGTGCAGAGTCATTGATTGAGGCTCCTACCATTTTTGTTCAATAGGACCATTCATTTTGTGTTGATCATTCATTGAGCACATCTAGTGATTCATCACAACCAATATCTTATTGTCTTCTTGATTGGGATTCTTTTTTTTTGGACATTGGTTCTGTTGGAATATGTTGTCATTGATGTCAAAAGGGGATTAGAGGAGAAGTTTTTTGATCCTATGCACAACCACATATAGTTGTCATTGATGTTAAAAGTACAAATCAGGCAAAGGATTTTGTTGGCATGATGACAGAAAATGGATGAGAGAGTAGTGGATCTGATGGAGAATTCAATGGAAAATTTATGATGGGTTTTTCAAGAGCTTTCAAGAAAGGTATTGTATAGTCCTAGAGGATGTATAGCATTCCCATAAATGTTTTTTTTCTCTTGGATAAAATTAGGGTTTACTGGTCAAACCTTAGATTTGCAGTCATCGTGTCCTTAATAGGTTCTTCTATTTTAAAGTTGATTGACAATAGTAGGTAACCAGTCACATAAGTTACAACTTATGTTATTGATATCGTAAGGGTGACTAGCCCCTCTGCCTAGTATGCAAGGTTACACATATATAGTGAGTCAAGGTGACAGTTCAATATTGACAAGAGTCAAGCTAGAGTCTCGTTGATGGCTCAACGATGGTTTGATGGTTCATCAGGGTGACTATAATTATCCAGTGGGACTTGCATTGAAGTCTCTATGATGGTCCAATGGTCTAATGGTCCTATAGCATATGGGACATCCAATTGGCCAATCCATTATGATTTTTAGCATTAAATTCTTTGATGCACAAAAAGGGCCCCATCCTTTGTGTTATCATAAAGTTTCCTTAGTTAGAGTTTTAGCCTATAATATCTTTTGGGATTTGAACCTAATTTTAACCTAATTCCTTAATCACTCTATAGTCCATCCTCTATTACTAGTTAGTCCTTTGGATTCTATCAAAGGGGTCCTCACAAGTCCATAATATCAGTCAATTGTAGTTTTAGGATAATAATGCACACACCTAAATGGTTCCATCCTTCAAAATTGTCGATCACTTGATCTTCCAATAGGAAAGAACGATCTATTCCAAAGTACACATTTGATGAAGGCAACATTCCATAGTGGGACCCAAGTATAATGATGTTACTAATAGTGATGATGTTGCTAGCACATGACATGGTGAGATTGGATGAACCATAATCCACATCCTTTTTGTGGATTACAAAGCATTGAGATGGATGACGATAGTGTAGACATGAGGATGAAAAGTGGAATGTGGACCCCAAGTGGATTATGGAAGCCTTATCAGTGTGAGTGAACATCATTAGTAGGATACTTAATGCTTTCCTCTCGATACAACAATGTCCTTCCTATTAGACAGACAAAGTGACATCACCAGGACCTTGAAGAAGGTCCCTCCGACAAGGCGATGGAAGAATGGACACCGATAATGGGACCTGGCTAGGTGAGATGATGTGCGTCAAGGGTATAGACAAAGATCAAATGACAGGATGGCACATGGCATAAAATGATAATTAAAAGATGACATGTGGTGACACGATGGTGTGGGGACCATACAATAGTGAAGGATATCGGTGTGACATAGGCACATCAATAGGATTAGGGATGGCGGCCCCCCAACGGAGTGATGAGGTTCTATGCGAGACTCAATAGGATGATGACAATGGAAAATTGTGATCGAAAAGCACAAGTGGCAAAGAGCAATTGTTTAGTGTGCTAATAAACATCATTGTTGTGAATTAGGAGGTGATGGCACATATGACATGTAGGATTGTGGGCATGATCATACAATAGTGCAAGCAATGTGGCAGTAGACGATTGATCTATCTAAAAATTCACATCCTTGTTTTGAATGGCATAGGTGTGATTGAATGGTATCACTAGGACCTTAAAGCATTTCCTAGTGACAAAGTGATGGGTGAGTGTATATGCTTCATCAGTGTTATAGTGATGCATCGACAGGACATTGATGGATGTCCTAGTGAAGAAGCGATAAGGTAATGTTGACATGTGAGAACAAAATAGAAGTACGACACATGGCATTGGTATGACAATTCAATATCAATGGCAGGTGATCTAGTGTCCCTCCAATAGACCGACAATATAGACAATGTCTAAGCATAATGACAATGAAGGTAGTATATTAGGTGGATGATAGCGATTGGTGGAATGTTGTCTATAGCATATGTTAGCGATATGTGGGACCCTCTACTCAAGCAAGTAATGTATGTAGAAGAGACTTGTAGGTATTGAAGGGAGATGTGAATGAGTCTCTCTAATGGAATGATTAAGACAGTGACCGACCATGTAAGAGACAAAGTGTTGACTAACGATGTGCATAGTGAAGACAAATATTTGTCAATTCATGATTCATTATTTTGCATCCTTGTTGCAAAACAACACTTGTTCAAGGTGAGTCTTCAATGATGTGACTAGCCCTAAGATTGATGAAAGAGATTTGAATGATCTCTTATCCAACAGTCAGGATTTAAAGACATGACAGTAAATGAGGATCATAGGATCAGGGTGCAAAAGGAGATCGACGACTAGAATTCAAAGGTAGAGATATGTAATGGCTCAATAGTGTGAACAAGTGTTTTTGACTATTAACCAACACAAAGAAAAGAATTAATTGGTCTAGTTGCACAAAGCAACCAACTGAATGAAGATCCGAGTTGTTAGGCAGTGGAATAGATTGTAGATGAGATAGAGATCAAAATTATATTGAATGATTAGGTGAAAGCATTAAATGCATATCAGATTGTACATAAGGTTTTCTAGAGAGCCATTTTGAGAAAATTCTCTATATAGAATTAAATATGAAATCGACTCGATGCAGTGAAAATATCAAATAGACTCTATTAGATGAGTTGGACAATGGTGCAAGGCTTGAGATGGACTAACAACTTACTAGTAAATATGGAAAGGAGGAGAACCCTAACTAATGAGCAACTAGATTGGACAATCTGGATGGTGATGAGGATCTCAAGGAGAGGGATTATAGATTGGACATGTTAGATAAAAAGAAGATAATCCTAGAATGGTCAATAGAGAAGAATCTACAATAGATGTGAGATGTCTATAGTTGTATATTGAATTGGAAAGAGTTACACCTTTGTGAGATAAACTATAGAGAGGGAGAGATGAGTTGGGAATGAAATCAGCAAGAAAGAGATAGATAAGCAAATTGTAGACGACAGAAAGTGTAGATAGAGAATACATATGTAAGATAGTCCTAGATTGTAATACAGATCATCGTCTAGGTATTTGCATTCATGATGAAGAGTGTGTGTAGAGTAGAGAGATAGAAGGGCATGTGTAGGATCATCATGGAAAAAATAGGCTCTTAAGTGGCAAAAAATTCAAAAAAATTAGAGTTAAGAAACTTCACATAAAAATTTGAATAAGTTATCTATATTATTTCAAAAATATGTAAGAATAGAATATGTAGCAAATTGAATGTAGTTTATAAACTACTAGGTTTATTTTTTTTAAAATTGTTTGGTGAAAATTTAAAATTTCAATGTAGTAGTACTTAAATTTTAGGGAAAAAAATAAGTAGGTGTCTGTTTAACCACCCTAACCAAAATAAAATGATAATATTTTTTTATAATATTTTAGATATAAGTAGAGTACTCATGTCCATATGTGATGCATATATTTTTGTATTTTTTTCCAAGTAAATAATTAACTATGATTTTTTTATTACAACGTTTCAAAAATATAAAAAATCATATGTCTCGCTACCTTAACTTGTTCAAAACTTCATGAAATTCATTTTTTTTATCCTAAAGTATGTGAAGCATAAAATGTCACACATGTTTTAGATTTTAAAAATGTGATACCATTTGAAAGCTATAGATGTTTTTCAATTATCCTATCAATTAGGACTTTAGTTGTAATTCAAATAGAAAAAGAATAATAATAATTTATTAAATTCAAAGTAAAGAATGGGTATGTGCTGGTTCATCATGGAAAAAATAAGCCCTTAAGTGGCAAACAATTCAAAAAAATCAGAGTTAGGAAATTTGATGTAAAAATTTGAATAAGTTGTCTATATTATTTCAAAAATATGTAAGAATAGAATCTATAGCGAATTTAATGTATTTTCTAAACTACTAGGTTTGTTTAAAAAAAAAAAACTATTTGGTGAAATTTGAAATTTCAATGCAGAGTACTTAAATTTCAGGGAAAAAATAAGAAGTAGGTGTTTGTCTGACCACCCTAACCACAATAAAATGAAAACATTTTTTTATAATATTTTAGATATAAGTAGAGGACTCATGTCCGATGTGATGAATATTTTTTTGTAATTTTCCCCAAGTAAATAATTAATTATGAATTTTTTATTACAAGTTTAAAAAATATATAAAACGCGTGTGTCTAACCACCTTAACTTAGTCAAAAAATTATGAAATTCAATTTTTCTATTTTTAATCCTATAGTATGTGAAATATAGAATGTGACGCATGTTTTGGATTAGAAAAATGTGATACCGTTTGAAAGCTATAGATGTTTTTCAATCAGTCTATCAATTAGGACTTTAGTTGTAATTTGAATAGAAAATGAATAATAATTACTTATTAAATTCAAAGTAAAGCATAATTTATATTGGTGGAAAGCTAAGAATCTCCTTTAAAAACCCTTTTTTTTTCATCAATTTTGGGTAAAAAAAAGTCATCAGCCACATAACCATCATATTGCCACTTTTTGGCCCATCATGATCCTGCACATACCCGCATAATTTATATTGGTGGAAAGCTGAGAATATCCTTTAAAAACCCTTTTTGTTGCATCAATTTTGGGTAAAAAAAAGTTGGAAGCCACATGCCCTACACATACCCATCTTATCGCCACTTTTTGGCCCATCATGATCCAACACATACCCAAAACATTGATTGTTCTATGTGCAGAAAAGCAGAGTGTAGAGCAAGGGTGTGTTGCTGAGAGTGTAGATTCAATAGTAAGATGTGAGTTGCAATATGTGCAACAAAGAACATAATGTAATGATGCATTTCAGGTTTATGAAGAACCATTTATATGCATACATGAACTTGTAATCCTTTAGAGGTTGTAGCCTCATTGTACTAAGTTGTAACTTAGCTTATGGGATAGTAGTCTCCTTGGAGTTGTTGCTCCTAAACTAGGGTGTTGTTGCATCCTTGAAGTGGATGCTTCTAAATTAGGTAGTTGATGGATCCTTGGGTTGTAGCCCTAAAAGCATTGTAACATTTATTTGGATTGTGACATTGGATCTGAGTAGTAGACTCAAGAAGTCTTTTATCATCGTAGTTTTTCCCATCTTGGGTTTTCCACATACATATGGTGTTATGTGATGTTCTTGTGTGTGTGTGTGTGTGTTTATGTCTCTTCATATTAGTATCTGCACATTAAGGGTTAAAGAGAGTACTTTGCAAAAAAAAAATTAAGAGCTAAATTTTTAATATCTACTGATTCACCCTCCTCTCAATAGATCATTTTATTCCAACAATTGGTATCAAAGCCATAATTTCCCTAGGATAATCTTAATCAGCTCGAGTAGATCTTGGTAGAGTGAACACAATGGTTAGTCAAGAAAGTTTACTTGCATATTATGGAACTATCTTTGATGGATCATGATATATTTAGGATCCATGGGATTTGATATTTGGATGTCAGTTCAAAATGGATATATAGGTTCTGCTACACCTCCATTAACCGAAGCTGAAAAGAAGGCATATGAGGATAATATTGCAACAAGAGATATAATTCTGCATGGACTGTCAAGTTCTATATTGTTCAAAGTCCTGCATTGTCAAATAGCACATGAAGTCTGGAACAAGTTGAAGAGAATGTATGAAGAGGATGGTAAAGAATAGATGAAGGAATTGACTCATAAATATGAGTACAAGTGAAGCTGAAACAAGAGGTAATGATGAAGATGCATCTACTTCTAGATCTAAGGAGTTTGATGAAGTGCAAGCTGATTCAATTAGGAGATTGAGAGCAGGTGCTAGGAAACATAGAGGTAATCACAATCATTTTGTTTCTAAATGTTTATATGATGAAGTAAATGATTCTAATAAGGAAAAGGATAGTAGAAATAATCTACATAGAAGAAGAGAGAGTGGTTAATTTGATGTAGATGGTAGATCAAATGATGAACATGGAAGTTTATATGGGGTTGACCCATTTACAATGACCTTTAATGAAGAAACTGACAGGTTTGATAAAGATGAAGAAGTGGACCATAAAGGTAAACTTATTTGTGCTCTAAGTGAGATTAAAAGGTTGAAGAAAGAGAATGAAGAATAAAAGTTTCATGCACAAAAAAAGATAGAAATGTTAACTAAATGCCTTGAAGGTTCTAAGCAAATGATAGTTTGAAAACATAGTAGAAGAAAAAAGAGAAGAAAAAGATGTAATTAAATCTAAACTACAGTCTAAGTCTGATGAGTGCATGAAGCTAGAAGCAAAGATGGTTTCTTTGAGAAGAGATTTGGAAAAATCCAAGGAGCAAATTGATAATGGCTTGAAGTTGAAAGGTGGCTCTGAGATACTTGATGAACTAGTTAGATCACAAAAGCCATCAAAACCCAAAGAAAAAAAAATTCTTAGGTTTGATAAAGGAACGAATTCCTCCACCAATACTTCTGCAAACTAGTATGATAGAGTTAAAGCAAAAGAAATATGTTGCACAAAGGAAGATGAAGCCTACACAAGATTTTCCAAAGAAAATATATTTGGAGATGGAAGATCAGAAAAAGGAATTGCTAATATGAAGAAGGTTGAAGAAGAAAAGATACCTTCTACAAACAAGAGGAAGAACAATTATCTAGTTACTAATTATCAGAAGCAAAAGCCTATAGCAGATAAGAAAATGAAAATTTCATTCCTTGAACAACTAAAGAAAAAGAAATAATCACAAGGTGTTGTTAGAAATAGATTTACAAGAAAAAGATATATGAAGAAGCCAGTACAAAGAACACCGTGCCATGACCAAAGAAATGGTATGAAAATTGTTCCTCATATTTTTATGGTTATTGTTATTTATATTATCAATTTGGTCATAGGGCTAGAGAATGTACAGTAGCACCAAGTGGGAGAACAAAACATATGCATACAAATTCCTTTTCTCCTAATGTAAACTTGGGTGTGATGTGAACATTTAACTACCACAATTTTGGTCACTTTACAAAACATTGTAAAATGAATCATGTAAGATCAAAAACACTTAATGAGGAAAGGAATATGTCCCCCAAAGTGAAAAATGGTTCACATATTCATGAGAAGAAGGTAGGTGTAATAGAAAGGAAGAATAAGAAGGTCTAGAGAGAGAAATACTAGTTGGAAATGCTTCATAAGGTTTCTTCTACCTCACATCACTAAATATTAGTGATAGGACATGGATACAGGGGGAGCTAAATTGATATTTCATTCATCCCTAGAAATGAACAAAGAGATCAAGTCAGGTAAAACATGTTTTACAATTTTTTAACAACTTGATGGTTGCAGATTCTTGGTCACATTCTTTCTCTTTTAAATGCTTGTCAAAGTGTATGAACATCAATAGATGGTGGATAGTCGGCTTCAAAAATTGATATCAACATTTGATATCAGATATGGGAGAAAAAGGTTGTGTATGTGTTTTGTTGAGAGAAATGCTCCTTGTCTACAAGGAGAATGTATATGTCTTGGGGGAACTATTATGTACATTTGTTTTAAATTGGTATTAGACCATTACATATTGGTTCAAAATAGGTTAGTTGGTATGGAGACCCTAAAATGAAGCCAGTGAAGAATGGAGCAAGGTCTAAGGGGGAGCTACTATAGGTATCAAATCAATGTTATATTAGATACAATGTAGTTCAGGATATCAATTGGTGCATAGCATAAACTGAACACATTCACAATTGGTATAAGAATGATAATTGGTATCAGGGAATGATATCATCAATTGTTGTCAAGTATGTGATTCAATTTGCACAAAAGCATGAATCAAAATATCTACAATTGGTATCAGACCTGATTAGAGAAGAGCTTGAAATGGCACTTCAACTAGCATCAAATATTTTTTTGTACAAAGCAATTGAAGCATATAGGACTGCCATTATAGTAAAAAGGTGGAATTCAAAAATTGGCATAAGAGAAAAAAAAAATTCAGTTGGTATTAATGAAAGGGAGAGAATAATTTTAGGAGAAGTGATCCCTTTTCCATTGATGTCAAAGGGGGAGAAAAGTATGAAAATGCTCAAGTATCTGAGCAAGAGAGAGAAAGTCATGCAAATGCTCAAAGAGGAGCATTGGAGGAAGTTGTAATAGAAGTAGAATGATGATACTGGCACAAATGTTGAAGTGATTAATTAATATCATTGAGCATTTAAGATTTTCCACAAATGAAAAAGGGGGAGATTGTTAGAATATGTTGTCATTGATGTCAAAATGGGATCAAAGGAGAAGTGTGTTGATCCTATGAAAAAGTGCATATTGTTGTCATTGATGTCAAAAGTGAAAATCAAGAAAAGGAGTTTGTTGGCATGATGACAAAAGATGGATGAGAGAGCAGTGGATCTGATGGTGAATTGAGTGAAAAAATTGTGATGGGTTTTTTGAGAGATTTCTAGAAAGGTATTATGCAGGCCTAGACGATGTATAACACATCCAAAAATGAATTTTTTTTTTCTCTCAGATAGAATTAGGGTTTGCTAGTCAAACCCTAGAGTTCCAGTCATGGAAACCTCAATATGCTCTTCTATTTTGAATTTTATTGTCAATAGTAGGTAACCGGTCACATAAGTTACAACTTATATCATTGATATCATGAGGGTGACCAGCCTGTCTTCCTAGCACTCAAGGTTACACATATCTAGCAAGTTGGGGTGATAGTTCAATATTGGTAGGAGTCAAGCCAGAGTCTCATCGATGGCTCAACAATGGTTTGATGGACTAATGGTTCATTGGGGTGACTAGCACTATTCAATGGGACTTGCATCAGAGTCTCTCTAATGGTCTGATGGTCTGATGGTCCCATAGCATATGGGACATCCAATCAGCAAATCCTTGATGATTTTTAGCATCATAGTCTTTGTTGCATAAAAAGGGCCCCATCCTTTGTGTTATCAGAAAGTCGCCTTAGTCATATTTTTAGCCTATAATATCTTGTGGGATCTAAATCTAATTTTAACCCGATTTCTTGATCACTCGATAGTCCATTCTCTGATACTAGTCATTCCTTTGAAGTCCATCAAAGGGGGTCCTCACAAGTCCATAATATCGGTCAATCACACTTTTAGGATAATATTGCAAACACCTCAATGGTTCCATCCTTCAAAATTGTTGATCACCTGATCTTCTGATAGGAAAGAGTGGTCTACTCCAAAGCACGCATTTGATGAATGTAGCATTTCATAGTGGGACCCAGGTATAATGATGTTGCTGACAGTGATGATGTTTCTAGCACGTGGCATAGTGAGATTGGATAAACTATAATCCGCATCCTTGTTGTGGATTATGAAGCATTGACATGGATGATGATGGTGCAGACAAAAGGATGACAAGTGGATTGTGGACCCAAGTGGAGTATGGAAGCATTATCAGTGTGAGTGAAAATCTTCAGTAGGAAACTTAAGGCTATCCCCTAGATACTACGATGACCTTCCTATTAGACAAACAAAGTGACATCACCAGAACCTTGAAGAAGGTCTCTCCAATAGGGTGATGGAAGAATGGACAATGGTAGTGGAACCCGACTAGGTGAGATGATGTGCATCGAGGATATAGACAGAGATCAAATTAAAGCATGGAACGTGGCATAAAATGACAAGTGGTGACACGATGGTGTGTGGACCATATGAAAGTGAAGGATATCGGTTTAACATAGGTACATAAATAGGACTAGGGATAGCATCCCCCCAATGAAGCGATGAGGTGCTATGTGGGACTTGATAGGATGATGGAAATGACAGATTGTGATAAAAAAGTACAGGTGGTGAAGAACAGTTTCTCAATGTACTCATACGCATCGCTATTATGAATTAGGTGGTGATGACACATATGACATGTAGGATTGTGGGCACGATATATAATAGTGCAAGCAATGTGGTAGTAGACAATTAATCTATCTAGAAATTCACATCCTTGTTGTGAATGGTGTCAGTGTGACTAAATGGTATCACTAGGACCTTGAAGCATCTCCCAGTGACAGAGTTATGGGTGAGTGTATATGCTTCATTAGTCTTACAATGGTATACCAGTAAGACATTGATGGATGTCCCAAGGATGAAGCGATAAGGTAATGCTGATGTGTTAGAACAAAATTGAAGTATGACACATGGCATCAATGCGACAATGCCATATCAGTGGGAGGTGATGTCATGTCCCTTAAATAAACCAACAGTATGGAAAATAAATAAGCATGATGAAAATGAAGGTAGAATTTTAGGTGGACAATAGCGATTGGTGGAATGTTGAATACAGTGGATGTTATCAATATGTGGGGCCCTTAGATCAAGAAAGTAATGTACTAGAAGAGACTTGGAGGTATCAAAGGGAGATGTGAATGAGTCTCTCTAATAGAATGATGATGATGGCTACTGACCATGTAAGAGACAAAGAGTTGACTGATGACGTGCATAGTGAAGGAAAATATTTGGCAATCAATGAATTGTTGTTTTGCATCCATGTTGCAAAACAACACTTGGTCAAGGTGATTCTTTAACGATGGTTTTCTATGGTGAATAACCCTAAGATTAACGAAGGATATTTGAATGAACGCTTATCCAATGATCAGGATTTAAAGACACGTCAGTGAATGAGGATCAAAGGATTAGGGCATGAAAGGAGAATATTGATGACCAAAATTCAAAGGTAGAGATTTGTAATGGCTCGACACTATGAACAAGGGTTCTTGACTAGTAACTGACACAAAGAAAAGAATTAATTGGCCTAGCTACAAAAAGTGACCAATTGAATGAAGATCTGAGCTATTAGGTGGCAGAATAG
The DNA here is from genome assembly GCA_007258455.2 of Sequoia sempervirens. Lineage (NCBI taxonomy): Eukaryota > Viridiplantae > Streptophyta > Pinopsida > Cupressales > Cupressaceae > Sequoia > Sequoia sempervirens. The sequence continues at coordinate 142,808,476 of VDFB02281492.1, read as the reverse complement.
ATTGCAGATGAGATCAATATCAAAATCAGATCGAATGATTAGGAGAATGCATTAAATGCTTATCAGATTGTAAGGTTTTCCTAAGAGCTATTTTGGTAAAATTCTTTGTATTGAATTAAATATGGAATTAATTCGATGCAGTGAAGACATCTAATTAACTCTTTCAAATGAGTTGGATGATGGTGCAAGGCTCAAGATGGACTGACTTCTTACTAGTAAATTTGGCAAGGAGGAGAAACTCTAACTAATGAGCAACTAGATTGGACAATCTAGATAGTGATGAGGATCTCGAGGAGAGAGATTATAGATTGGAAGTGTTAGAAAAAATAAGACAATCTGAGTATGGTTGATAGAGAAGAATCTTCAATAGGTGTGATATTTCTATAGTTGTATGTTGAACTAGAAAGAGTTACATCTTTGTGAGATATAGTACAAAGAGGGAGAGATGAGTTGGGAATGAAGTCTACAAGAAAGAGAGAGATTAGCAAAGTGTAGATGGTAGAAATTGTAAGTAGAGAATGCATATGTAAGGTAGTCCTAGACTATAATATAGATCATCATGTAGGTATTTGCATTCATGATGAAGAGTGTGTAAAGAGTAGAGAGATAGAACATTGATTTTTCTATGTGGAGAAAAGGAGAGTGTAGAGCAAGGGTGTGTTGCTAAATGTGAAGATTCACTAGTAATATGTGAGCTATAGTATGTGCAACAAAGAACATAATATAATGATGCATCTCAGGTTTATGAAGAACCATTTATATGCATATATGAACTTGTAATCCTTTAGAGGTTGTAGCCTCATTGTACTGAGTTGTAGCTCAGCTTAGGGGATAGTAGTCTCCTTGGAGTTGTTGCTCCTAAACTAGGGTGTTACTGCATCCTTCAAGTGGCTACTTCTAAATTAGGTAGTTGATGCAACCTTGGGTTGTAGCCCTAAAAGAATTGTAATAGAGATATCGATTGTGATGTTGGATTTGAGCAGTAGACTCAAGTAGCCTTTTATCACTGTGGTTTTTCCCATCTTGGGTTTTCCACGTAAAGATGGTACTATGTGATGTTCTTGTGTGTGTGTGTTTATGTCTCTTCATATTAGAATCTATACATTAAGGGTTAAAGAAAGTAGTTTGCACAAAAGGTTTTAAGAGCTAAATTTTTAATATCTACTGATTTACCCCCCTCTCAGTAGATCATTGTTCCAACAGGTTCATTGTTTCTGTAGTCTCACATTTGAGGGTATATCCCTCCTATTTGGTGATAGTTGTGCTATAACTATTGTCACACCATCTTTGTCTTTGGATAATGTTTAGAATCAGTTTCTAGTGGTACTTTGTTTGTCACCTTCTATTGTGATTTGGCATGTTCCTAATTGGTTTGTGGCATCATCTTCCAAGGTCTTGGCGACACATGAGTAGATTCTAGAGACATCATCATACATCTTCATGCTTCATTCTTTCAATTCCTATATGGAGTGGGAAGCTTTCCTGCATTTGTACTTGGTTTTGTTTCTTCCAAAAGAGAGACAAGTTGTTTGTTGACATTGGATTATTTTTTTTCTTCAGGAACTTACCATTTTTGCAAGTGATTAGACATTGTGGGGGGCCTATATATTCTCCCTTGCCCTCTTATGGGGGGGCTATTGATTTTATATACATGATGTATGTAATCCTTGGTGGGTGTGATTGAGTCCTTCATACATGCATCATTTTTGTTTTCTTTTCTCACTTTTGGAGAGGGGTTTATTCCCACTGGGTTTTTCTCCTTTTCTCCAGTTGTGAGAGACTGCATTGTAAATGGGTACCTAACATGGTTGTTTAGCCGGAAACCATCTTCATTTTTGCATTTTCATTCTCCCTAAGTTGCACTTAAGGGGGGTATTGGAGTAAATGGTTTTTACCACTTAGAATAGTTTGCATTAAACCTTTTTGGATGGTTTTTTCCCGTGTGGGTAGTTTTACACCCGTCACCTACTTTTATGCCTTTATAAGGCACTTTGTACAATATGTAAAATTATCTCATTTTGAATACATTCTATCTTTGGTGAAGTAGCATAGTGCTCCTCTCTATCTCATGAAGGTTTATTCCGCAGTGGATTTTCCTTGGTACTTTGCTCTAACACTTTGATTTCAAATAATATGGAGCTTTAAAATTTATGAATGATGGATTAAAATATTCCCTACATATTTAGTGAATGACAAAAGAAAAAGGAGGATCTAAGGGGGATACAATAAAGATAGTTCCAAATCAAAAGGATGATAGAAAAACCCAAGTAAGAGTAGATTAAAGTGTTGGAAGTATTCAATATGTATATAAAAAATTTCCTTCTGTCTAAAGTAAAGGGTGCTCACTTTATATCTCTAAATATTTCTCCAAGTCATTTTTGGGTCCTCTTCTATTTATATTTTTAGAAAGTAAGATAGAATATATTTCTCACTCATGATAAATAAAAAGTCTATTGGTTGTAAAAATTATCAAGAAAAGATTAAAAGTGAATGGGAAATCCTAGGAGCTTAATCTATATAGAGAATATAGTCAAGCCCTCTTCATAAACCTTAAACTCATAAGTACAATAGGATAACACTAAAACAATGTTAGGCACGATCCTATAACAATAAGAATTCAAGAGAGCAAGATTTAGTTGTGACTCCTTGAATGTAGATGGAAAATGCAACCCTTAATAAGAAAATAAATACACTTAAATTTGATGGGTCATACATGTTTCCTCAAAGCAATAAGAGATTGTTCTAAAGGGATATGACTAACATAGTAAATTATCAAACTAGAAAACTTATATAACTCAAAAATAGATTAAATAACATCATTATCTTATCATACATTTGGAAATGAATTTATTCTTTCTTTTACATGTCATGCTCTTTGTCATTTACAACAAAAATCCTAAAAGAAAAGACCAAAAAAACCATGTTTAAAACCTTAATCTTCCCTAAAACCACAATTAATAGAAAAATCAATGTTAAAACCCACAAATGTCTCAAAAACAGATCGAAGGCCAACCTAAAATCCCTAAAATTGTACATAAGTCAAGCTCTCACGTTTGCATGATACAAAAACAAAAATTGTTTCCAAGAATTTGAAGAAAAAAATCTAAACCATTCAAAACTCAATCTTTTATGGTAGCAAGTTCAAAGCGATTGTCGAACAGCCATTAATACAAGACACAAGAGGCACAATCTACGACGTCATGAACAATAGCCAGCTTGAGTTTTTCTCATATTTCGCCTGAAAAGACTTACAGCTGCCACGAAAAGACACAGTGCTAACATTGGTCATTTAGAAATAAAGAATAAACAATGAGTCCAACTCAACTCAAAAAGCGGTATTCAACTGCATTAAGAAAATAATATAATTCATTTGGTGAAAGTAACCTTATCATTTATTAAAAAAAGATTGGCCAAAGTTGACAAGCGATATAGATGAGGATATCATTTTTCACGGGTGGATATCATTTTCAGGCACCATCGTTGACAAGATCAAACGCACATCATGCTGATTCATAGTAATCGCCCTCTCGTATGGAATCAAGTTTCAAAAGATCACAGTTAATATTATAAAATTAGCAATATTCAGCCCAGCTTAAATTTTATATATGCAGATCGGAAATATACGTTTGTTCAGCCGCTGTGAATACATGAGCATCTGATTTCGGTCAAAAACTGTCCCTACTAAATGTCGACAAACTGTGCGTCTTGGGTGTTGAAATTATTATTTAAGACAACAGTCTTAAGCACACGTATCTAGAACAGATAAAAGTAAACCAGTCTTCTAAAGCATGCTGACAGAAGCTGATACACTCAGATTTCTAAATAATCTTCTAAAACTCCTCAGGTAATCAATGTTTACCGAGTAGAAGAGGTTAGAGCAAAGGCCTGGTGCACAAGCTAGGAATACATGGCGAAAAGCTTTAGAAAGAAGGTATGCAAGTTATTAGGAGCTCTTAAAATGGACGCAGGCAGCAGCAGATATGCCTTGCTGGGCAATGGAAGTAAGGAAGATCAAGATACAAATATCGTTCCCAAAGGCTGTTTTTCTGTGTTTGTTGGGATAGAGAAACACCATTTTTTTGTGCCCATACATTATCTGAAGCATCCGATGATACGCTCTCTTCTGGTCATGTCTGCGGAAGAATATGGATTTAAGCAGATGGGGGTGCTCAACATTCCATGTGACGTGCACAGCTTTCGGCTTGTGATATCTATCGTTCGTTCTGATCTGTTGTAACGCATTGTCGTTGCAGCAGATAGATCATCTTTGGTGCCATATATGTGTGTGTATGTATATTAGTATTTCATTTTTCAACAAAATTATAAAATACTGGTTTCTATTTTTCAGCTTAAGGTTGATTTTCTAATTTTAACTGTTGAGCCATAATGCGAGATGCATATATATTGTTAATTGAGTGTCAATAAATTGAGTTCATTTTAGCTATTTGAATGTGATTCAACAACCAAGATGTTCATTCAACTGATGAAGTATAATCATAATTAAGAATATATTATAGCTCAATTGTAAGTAAAATTCTATCATCAATGAGTACAAATTTCATTTTACATAATAATTAAGAATATGCTGTAACTCAATTGTAAGTATGTTTTCATTATGATGAATCATCAATGCATACAAGTTTCATTTCACATAATTCAAACAACTGATGTCACTAGATTGTGTCACTAGATTGTAAGAGAAGTACAGTTCATTAATTATATGAATGTTGAATATCTATATATCATAACTACTTGCAATATAATTAGAAGCTTCATTATTAGATTTAAAATCATCTAGTACAATGTACAATAGGTATTAAAAAAAACATTAGAGAGTCAATGGTACATCCTAGTATGGATGGAACAATCTTCCCATACTATGTTTTCATCATCTCCATTGTTTGTATCATTAGAATGTCATCATTATTCTCTATTCATATCTTTCACATTCTATATCCTTAATGTTACAAGGTGTGTGTAAAGATGACTTCATCCAAATGCTTTAAAATAACCAAAGGCTATTGTGTAATTTCTCACACTAAATGCAAAGACATCATGAACTTTCTTTCATAGATAGGTCTAGTTGAGTAGAATATGTAAGAGTTGTTGATTGACCCTATAAATTACCAAGGATTACTTGTAACTAAAAATAACCTTCCACACAAGAGAGAATCAATGGAAATGCTATGAATCTAGATAAATCATTAGATACAAAATTGAAACTAGTACAATTACAATGAGGAAACTTTTTTTATAAAGACATGGATGAAATATTTAGAGAAAAGAATATCATGACAAGTGTCTTAATCCTGTTATACGAGATACAAAAATTAAATGACCTAAATAAGCTTAAATATGTAAGTGTGAATATGAATAGTATTAAACTAGTTAGGTAATATATCATGTTCACACCAACACCCCCATGTAAATGCAACATAGGAAGTATTAAAAAAATTAAAAAATTCAAGGATGGATCTAAACTACAAGGCCTTGTTAGGTACTGTAGTGTAGGAAAAAGTATCCTTTTTCACACTTAATTTGGGAAATAATAATAAATAAAAGGACTAAATTATGCCTTAATTTAGTGTTGGAATATGTATTTCACATATTCATATTAAGTTTAGGGCCTATTAATTAAAATGGACTTAATTGTGCCTTATTTTTGGTGTTTTAGGTGTACTTTTACACTTTCACATTAATCTAGGGATTTGTTAATTAATTGAGGTTAATTTGTCTTCATTGGCCCCTTTAATTCAAATCCAAGCCTAATTAATTATAATTTTTGAAGGGTGAAGCCTTACATTCATGAATTCCATAACATAACACTTAACATTGGAGAATGTGTGTCCTAGGTAAGTGACTGAGACTCATTCACCCAAGAGAGAATGGGTCCTCACTTAGGCCTAGGACCTAAATTTTAAATATTTTCAGTGGTATTTTAAGGATTTCAAATGTGTATTCACATGTTTGTTTGTGTTATTTGAATTTCAAGAATTAATGTTAACATATGTATAAATAAGAGGTCATTTCACTATGTTTCACCTAGCAATTTTTCATGAGATCAAGAGTACATTCACAAGAGCATTATCAAGAGAAATTCAATAGCGAGTCAAGGCATTCAAGGGTAAATTTGAAGAAGATTATTTCAGCAATTAAGATTTCAATATCATGTCAAAGCTTTCTTGCATTATGCATGCTATTTGAGCTAATATGTTGATGTAGTGTTCAAGATCCATTCAAGTATTCAAAGGAATTATTTCTAATCATGTTTCATGATCAAGATTCACATCCATTGAATCCATTTCATGCAAGTTGTAGATCTATATTTTAATTTTCAAACAAAGGTTTGTTGAGTTGTGACATTACATTTGTTCATTCATCATTCATTCATGCTATTTCATTTCATTATAGGATTTAAATACCAAAATGGGGTTTGACCAAGGCAAACCCCCATTCACCTAAAAAACAACATTTTTCTCTCTTGATGTTGGAATGTAGATTTTAGGTGAAAGATCTATTGAAGAGAAAAATTGCAAAGTTGTCAAATTTGTCATCATTCTTACAATTTCACATAAACTAACAAATAGGATTTATTTCTATCTTTTCAACCACAAAATTTGGGAATCTAGGAGTGCAAACATGGTAAAACAAAACCCATAAACAAATTTTCAGGAGCCCTAGCTAGGACCCATTTTCCATAGGGAAAATGAGTCCTTGGTGAGCTTTGAAAAAGCACTTTTGGTGACTAGTACACATCACTTTCCCATTCTCATATCAGAAATTTGACTATTGGTTCCATCATAATTGAGCTTAATCTTCTAGATGCACTTTATAGCTTGCATTTTGGGCTTTATTTTCTATTTTTAATCTTTCTCCCCAAAGTGTTGTTTGACTCATACCCCCATCCTTGCATAAAAGGAGAAATTTGCAAATTCATTCCTTGACTTGACTCACCTTTTTGGTTATTAGTCATCTCATTGTTTGGATCTCATTTCTTGAATGAAATAGTGGAGAATATGTGCATTATCCTACCATATTTGGCTCACCCCACATTTCAAGCCTTCATAATACATCTATTTTTCTTTTGTTTCATTGTGGTGACCCTGAGTTTGAGTACTGCAATTTTTTTATTTTAGAGTACATTTGCACCCTGGATTTGGATATTGCATTCATTTTCATTTTAGTACATTGAATTGAGTCTCATTTAGGGTGTCTAGTTTTCACTTAACTTTGCATTTAATTTAAGGATTTTAGGACTGCATCTTTGCATTCTTTAAATTTGAAAAATACAAAAAAAATGATCATTTTACATATCATTTACACAACATTACATCATGTTCATTTGTATTTGAAAATTGAAACAAAATTGCATATCAAATTAGGTCTCCTAGTGTGTCATTTCATCACATTTTTCACTTGCATTCAACATTAAATTCATATATGATGGGAGACACCACTCCTCAAGTCACAATAACCATGCCACAGGTTAGTCATGTGACTCCTTCTTTCACTATTCTAACTAGCATTCCTAGTTCTCTTGTGGGATTGAATGTTCCCTCCTCCACCACCTTCACCCCTCTTAGTGTTCCCTTCACTTGTCCCAACATTACATACACTCCATCACCATTCTCTCTTCCACCTCATACCACTTACACTGACCCTCTCATTGCACAACTCTTCCACACTGTATCCTCCATGCAACAACAAATATCCACCATTAACCAAAATCAAACTGCACCACCCACATACTATGTCCGTAGTATCCCATTATCCTTGGAAATATTAAGAACACTAATGCCACAAGGAATTGAGATGCCTAGGTTTGAGAAGTACATAGGAAAAGGAGACCCTACTAATCATGTCAATGCCTACACAACCTTATGCAATGATTCTGTCATTGATGATAAACTATTAGGTAAATTGTTTCCTAGAACTTTAAAGGATACTACCTTGGAGTGGTTTTCCACTTTACCCAATCATTCAATTTGATCATTTAATGAACTTTTTGATGCATTTATAAGTCATTTCCACATCCATATGACTCCCAAAAATACAATGGTTGATTTAATGAGGTGTAAACAAAATGTGGACAAAAAAGTAACTAATTTAATTTAACACTAATAGTCATTGTATGCTCAAGTAGATGTCAAGGTTCCTAATTCACATCTCCAAAATGTGTTTATTGAAAACTTGCAAACTCACATTCAGGATAAATTGACCATGATGAAATTCCCTTCTTTCATGCATTTATGCATAGCCCTTTGTGACTACCACAACTAAGTTACTAGTCATGATTCAAAGTCCACTTCTAGCTGAGCTGAGAAGTCTGAACAAAGCAACCAAAAAAATTAACAAAAAATTAGAAAACAAAATAAAGGCTTCTTACAGTTCAATCCCCCTCCTCCACGACCAACTCAACCCATTACTACTCAAGCCACAACTATTTAGCAGTGGTGCCCTTTACCTATGGGGACCTGAAGAGACAATTTACCCCGTTACCTGATACTCTCCATAACATGATCAATCAATTGCTACAACAACAACTGATCACTTTGCCTATAATCAAACCCCTTGATCCTACCAGGCCTTTACCTCCCACCTTTAAACCAAATGTGTATTGTCATTTTCGTTGCCAAAATGGACATGACATAGAACAATGCAAGTGTCTCAAACACATAGGCAAGACCTCATTGATTCTGGTCATCTATCTGTTTCAAATGTTAATGTTACCAAAAATATGTCCATTTCCCCCCACAATTAGAATTTGAAAATTTTTACCAACCCCATGCCTAAACACAATATTTCATTTGTCAAAGCCAGTGAGCCTTCAAACATTGATGTGATGAATGTTGATACAAATATTGAACAACATGATCTTACTTCAAATATTACCCATGTTAATCATATGGATGAATTGGTGGGTATGATAGATGTTATCCCTTGTAAGGACCCAACTAACAAATCTCCTGATATTACTTTTTCTTCTCACAATATACTTAAAAAAATTCTTGATGGTCCTCTTTACATAGTCGGTCACATCTATGATAAGCCCACCAATGGGATATTAATAGACCCTACCTATGGCGAGAATATGATCATGGAAGAATTTTTAGTATTACGTGATCTTTATCAAGATGATTATGAAAAACCAATAGCATGGATTAAAACACATACTGGTTTTGTGTGCCCTATGATTGGATTGATCATACTCCCATTACAGATAGTACCTAAAACATTGGATGTAACATTCTCTATCATCCCATAGTTGGATTAGTTTTTTCTATGGCTAGGACGTCCTTGGCTTCACATGATGAAAGTTGTTCCTTTAGTTGTTCACAAATGTTTTAAGTTTCCACTTGACAATGAGATATTTACTATACACCATAGTGGATTTAATCTATTGTATTCTAAAGGTAATTTTTCCTTAGAATCCCTTTGGCCTAAACTTATGGAACTCATCACCCCTCGCAAAGACTTCATTTTCATTATCTATCAAAAGTTCAAAGCCAAAAGAATAGCCAAATTATCTCTTCGCCACATGGCCCCGTCCACTTCCACTACTCCTATCCTAGATGAGACAATGCTTTAACCTAAATTTGAACATGAAAAAACAATACAACCTCACATGCAACCAACCATAAACACTTCACCTTCATCGTCTAAATTCCCAAGAGATAATGAAATCAACCTTGTCATTCCTCCTCACATTAAACAAGTTTATAAAGAAAATGAGAAAGTGATTTACCCATCTCTTTTGGTTCCTTCCATTCCTCCTCCTCATGATGAAAAGGAGCCTATGGTGGATCAACCCGCTCTTACACCTACACAAATTCAAAATAGAATCAAACAAAACTAAAGTGCTAGGGAGCATAGACATAGACATCATATCCTTGCTCGCCAACTACAAACTGAAGAAAAAAATAAAATCAACCTCCACCTTTGACAGAAGCAATACCTAATCACCCTCCTCCTCCTGACTCACCACAAGATAGTACAATACAACCATCACAAAAAAATGATCTGATACAATAGCCACAACTCCCAATACACCTTCATTGGAAATTACCATTCGTCCTCTCGTCGTGATTAATCTGGATGATGATGAGGAGGAGGAGATCTCTAAAATAGATGAAGAAGTGCGTAATGATCTCAATTCTTTATTTTCCTCTTCCATGATGTTACATGCTAAATCTCCTACACCAAGTGAGGAACCTGGTACTTCCCCTAGTTCGACACTTGCAATTCTCCCTTTGGACAATCAACTGCCCTCGCAATACATTGAACATGATTGGGAGGCAGATGACTTGTTAGATGGTTGACTTGCATTTTCCTTAACTAACCTTTTTACATTTTCCTTTCTCTTTTTATTTGCTTTGGTGTAATTCCATGTGCTCTCGTGTTCCCTTGTAATGTGTGTTTGATGTTCTCCCTCTCTTTGTGCACTTCCTCTATTTGTACCTCCATTCTTTTATATGTCATACTTTATCTTTTCTTTTGTGTTCTCCTTTTGGGGATGACACAAAGTGTAGAGACAACCTATGTCTCTTCCATTTTGACCCAATCAGTCCCTTTTCCTTTTTACTTTGTCTTTTCTTGTGTTTTCCTTTTGGTAATGACACAAGGCATTGAGACTAAAATGTCTCCTTCAAGTTGACCCAAAAGCTTTTCCTTTTCTTTCACCTTTTTATTTTCTTCTCGCTTTTGTTTCTCCTTTTGGGGATGATGCAAAGTGTTGATACCGTAATGTCTCTTCCATGTTGACCCAAAATGGACTTCCTTTTTCTTTTGTTTTCTCTCTGGTTGTGTCATTCTTCCAATTCTATGTATTTGGGGAATGATGATAGTTCTAAGCTCTTTAATAAAAACATTACAATAATGAACATACTGACCCCAAATCCATAGATCCCTTATGTGTTTGGTGTGTTCCTTTTTGGCGAAAACCCCTATTTATTTTGTTCATTTTTCATTTGCATGACACAACCTTACTCGGAAACATATGACTTGGCATAGCGGCTTACCAAGTTGGCTCTCATGTTTTGTTTTCTTTTTGCATTTTTCATTTGCTACTTTAAAGTAATTTCTCATAGAACTATGTGTAGCGACTCCTTTAAAGTAGGGGCGTACATTGGCATTATTCATTTTTTCATTTTTCTTGGTTCTTAGTGTAGCCTTGTCACTTCATATGATGCATTTGTCACTTTGTGGATGACATTGGGTGTGATGTCCTTCATAAGTGTGATCTATCTTAATAGGTAAAATTTCATCTTGGTGACCCGGTACTTGATACTACATCCCCTAGTTTGTGAATATTATATTTTTTGATTAGTCCTCTCTT